>JAZDUH010000323.1:6002500-6492500 GCA_036419115.1 Scarus forsteni | reverse complement strand
CATACTTATGACCACAAAATAATTAGTTCAGAAATAAATAGAAAAAAATCCCCAATCTATAATTCCATGATTACATTTATTCAGTAATAGCAGTTTTTGTTTGACTTTGGTCAATGCATATTGTCATTGTGCATTATGTTTGTATAATAGCTTGACATGTCTACATGTAGGCTAAATGCACTGCAAGTAACTTCCAGCCTGTGACTACTGCCAAGATGGTCCATCCCACAATACACTAGAACCTTCTACACAATGTCAG
This sequence comes from Scarus forsteni, assembly GCA_036419115.1. Lineage (NCBI taxonomy): Eukaryota > Metazoa > Chordata > Actinopteri > Labriformes > Labridae > Scarus > Scarus forsteni. Next base: position 6,492,241 of record JAZDUH010000323.1, on the reverse strand, counting down.
GTTAGAAGGGATAAAGATTTCTTGAAAATGTATCAAGCAATGTAAAACAGTAAAGGCAGTGTGTTTTTGATCAAAATGATTATGTTTTAGGTCCCAGGCAGGCAGCAATTTCTGGGCTGCAAATGAGGTCCATGTGGAGTGACAAAAGATGTAGTTCCTCAAATTTCATACACATTTACAGTCTGGTTCAAAAATTGCTGTCAACTACAAATATAATACACATATGTTCTGTCATTGTAGGCTACTGTTTTTATTTTATTCAGGATTTTTTTGTTTCAGAAAAAGAGATGTGATTGACATGGCTGCATGTCCACGCAGGGTCACGATTGGTAAAATCTAAATCTCACCTCGACATAGTCTACATCTGCAAGAAGTTTAAGCTAAAGTTTGGTCACAATGACGTGCAGTATATCAGCTGCTCGTTTCACATACATCAGCTATGATGCATCAATAGCATTTCAGCTATAGCATTGGCTGACGTAACATGGCTTTATCCAATTATTTCACAGTCTGTGGTCCTTGGCCATTTTTGTAGTCCTAATAGGCAGTTATTCAAGACAGAGCTTCTACATGATGAAGTTGCCCATTTTCCTCATTGATCTGATCTTATACACTTGAAAGCAATTTCTAACAACAATATTTCTGGAGTATTTTGAGATAATGTTGAAATAATCAGATGACACATGGTATACTGTTTAGTACAGAATACTTTGGGTCAGAGTTATCAAGGACATTTGCTTGAAACCATATAATTTTTTATACAGTCACAAAAAGTAACACTTGTTATGTTCCCGGTCATAAGTGACCATAAACATTTTAATTGTGTACGAAGGAATTTGTCCCTTAACTGCATTTGACATTGTCACAATATTCCAAGATCAATGTCTTCAGACATCAACATACAACTAAAAAGGACAATTACATAAAAAAAACAAGGAAGCCCTTTCAGAGTACAAACATCCACCTAGGCAGCTCGCATATTAATGTTTCATCTATAAGCAATGGTTCCATCATATTGCTTCCACCATGATATGATTCATAACCCTGAAAACCCACACCTAATACTCAGAATCATGTTGATTTAATTATGAGTTAGACAGTTATTGAGCAAAAATGATTGTTTGCAAATGGTGGTTTTTGGATTACCACTTAAATTGTATCACTCTAAGATGTGCCATTGCCAACATCCTGAAAATTTCAACAAAACTCATCCAGTAGTTTTTTGCATCAGTTTGCAAACAAATTAATTAACTAAAAAACGTACCCTGGTGAAAGTATAACCTCTTTGGTGGCGGTAAAATTTAGGCTTCAAAATGTGGTTGAGTGTTGACTCACACTTCAGTAGAGTTTTTTTTCTCATGCACATGTTGGACAAATTGTGCAGGTTGTTGCATGAGGCGATGCATTTATGGCATGTTATTCTTGTTATGACATCTCTTAGTGCACATAGACTGAACATCCTCGGTTTATCACTTTTCTTGCTTGCAGCAAGTAATCTTGCTACGAGCAGGAGAGACCCTCTACCCACTTGAACCCAAACTTTGTTATTCGCTGCCTGTTTACCTGGTTGATGATGGCCTGGTCTTGTTTCCCAGTTATCAAAGTGAATAACCAATGACAACAATGTATATTGGAATGGAATACCTGGAGGGACACAAAGAACTGTCCAACCAGGCTCTGCATCCCATAAACTGCTGGTAGATTTCTTTCTGGATCTATACACACCAGTCCAAATCAAAAGACCCATGTATGCACTGATGACTGTCTGGGTTAGTAACTTTCAATTGTCTTTGTAAATGTGTTCCCACTCCAAGTTGGTCATGTTTATCACACTGGTAATGGCCTCTTCCTCCTCAAATCCATCATCACTGTCATATTCCTGGCCCCTCCCCTCCTAATTAGTGTGGTGACCATCAAGTATTTAATCAGAAACCTAATTTACAGTATGTTGGGATCTATATTCCATGTGGGCCTGAGAATAAAGGAGAGGCCTACATGTAACTTGTAAAAGCCTGGCCTAGAGTTTTGATGACCTTTAGGAAGGGGCGCCACAACACCCCAGTCTCCCCACCGAGGTACAATTTTCAGTTCAAATCAAGAACTCTGCACGGACATTGGCTCAAGCCAGGTAAACCCTGCTGGGATTCCTGATGACGTCATTCAGGCGATAAAGGGGCCGATGCAGCCTGAGCTTGCCACTTAATCCCTGGTGCCTTTGTACAGTAGAGAGCTCTTGCAGGCTTTCTCTGTAACCCGGCTCCCAAAAGGGAGCAAACACCAAACGTTTGGTTCTCTTTTTCTTTCCTTGACGATAAAACCTAGGTCACAGCCTTGAACTAGCGGGACGAGCACAGTAGTAGTACACGTAATACTTTATAGTTAGTAATTAATGTTTGGGTTTTTTTTTTAGTTAAATTATCATAGTTTTGTAATAAGCAATGTTATTTAAGACAGTTTTTACTTTAAATAAATCTTATCATAATTTAATCTGTCATTACATGTGTTCATTGTGGCTATATAATTGTATATAATAACAGTCAGTGCTCAAACTATGTCCTTTTCCACACCCTCTGAGACTTCATTCTGGTCTTGTCAATTTGGTTAACAGTCCCTGGTGATGGGGTGCTGCCCCTCAATTTATTGATTGTAATCAATATTTATCATTTAAAATTATCATTATTGTATAATTATTACGATATTTATTAATAATACATTTTTATTAATATCAATTGCCAGTACTAAATTGCCCGTACTAGTGCCCAACAGGTATATCAACCTGCCATGGGGCTGCCACCCAATGAATTGTAAGCAAAGCCTTATAAAGTATTATATCCCTAGCTTACAACAAAGTGTGATGAAACAATGTTTTCTGTGAGGCTGTGTGTGAATGTGTGTATGTGTGCTTGAGTGCTTGCATGTGTGTCTACTTGACTAATGAGGGTGCACCCGAGCTCAGTTTTTGCATACATTGTTGTCTCCCTCATTCATTTCATGTGACTGGTTATTTTTGATCAGGAACAATAAGAGTGTACAAAAGTTGAATAAAACTCAAATTTGTATTTAAAAAAATATATTTTGTGTCCACTTTTTTGTGTTTGGACAATGTCTTTGGATCTCCGGTCATTCTAAACAAATTAACTACAATTGTTAGAGATAAACATTTTGAATATGTCAAATTTGACTGGAACACAACATAGTATTTTTAATGTTTTCAGGAGTTGAATATAAATCTGCTTTCACAGGTTACAAGTTGATCAGCAAAATCATATATTTCTTTCTGATAAAAACTGAGCAAGAGGTTTACAGTTTTGTTGGCTCACTCACCGATAGATGATCACCAGGACCAACACATTTCCAAAGACACTGACGAAGAAGACAAAATAATAGAGGATGGATAGATAAGCTCCAAAGGTGTTCTCCTCATTCCGAGAACAGGGCTCAGGAGGAGTGACCCCATCATACATTGAATAGTCTATCCCTGTTGTTGTTTCCATCTCGGTGTGAATGCAGAAAAGCCTGGAACAGTGAAAAATATAAGAGCTGTAATGCTTGATTCCAAGATTAAGAAGGCAACACGTGGAATGTACACTTTCATAGAGTGAACTTGAAGGAGATGTTTAAGGGATGGAGAATCCTACAGACCTAAGCTGACTCACCTGTCCAGCAGAGAAGCTGTCGTCTGAGTCTGAGGACCACAGCTGTTTGCGTCACAGTGAGTGCAAGTCACCCAATGATAGGTCAGCCCAGTGGGAAGGAAGTTCCACAGCCGTGTGTCAATGTGCGTAAGTGGGAGGGATTCACTGACTTTGCAAGTAAACTGCCAACATCCTGTGAATTATGGCCTTAACTGACCTTATTTATGATGTTAAAATACAAATATATAAGCTTATAATACTTATATTTTGCCTTAACCCTTTTACTACCAGCTCAACTGTTTGGCAGAGGTCATCATTCAATTTAAGGATGTTTGTTTTAAAAAAAAAACAGAGCAAACAAATCATTGCTTGGTTCCATTAACACCTCGGGAAACAGAAAAAACCACAAACAAACCAAAAAGAGATAGTTTCTTGGTGTGTGATTGAAAGGTTTGAAAAGCTAACAGACTGTGTGATGACACAAAAATGAAAAGCAATATTTGGGGCAAAATCAAGTGGAAAAGGCAGAAATGTTTGTAAATATTTGCAAAAATAAAAATTAGATGATATTTAGTTTGACAAACACAAAGAAGGTTTTGGTGAACAGACTCTATATGTGCTTATATCATATCAGTAAATGGTTAAGTATTGAAAACAATTATGGTGGTAATAATAACAGTAGCTTTTAAAAACTTTAAATCCCACAAACAAAATATCAGTTCTTTTGTTTTTTTTTGCAGTTTTTTTGTATCATAAAACATTGACAGAAAAACTGATGTGTTAAGTTTATTTCACCAATTAGATTTTCCTGAATTTAATGACCTCTGCTAAACAGTTGAGCTGGGAGTTAAAGGGTTAATGTGAAAGTTTTTTTTTTTTTTTTAAGTGGCGCTGCATGAGGCCCATGGCACTTACTTGCCAAAAAAAGCAACCTGCGAGCTTCATCCCTAGCGAGATAGCCGCATGGCTTATCATTATCCTTTTGCAGACTCAAGCTTGAAAAAAATCTATAAAGATGTTTTGGTAACACTTTACTTAAAGGTCTAGTTTATAATGCATTAGAAGCACATGCATAAGACGTTTTAATGCATGTATAATGCTTCATAAGTGTCATTATAATGGTGTATAACCATGTATAAGAACTTGTACCAAGGTTTATAAAGTATTACAAGTGTGGACGTAATGTATTATAATCAAGCCTTTATAATGTTTTATAAAGGCTTTATAATGTAGGCTTTATAAGGCTATAGGCTTTTTAATGTTTTATACCTGCATAGAGTATGCAGGTATAAAACATTATGTCCACACTTGTAATACTTTATAAACCTTGGTACAAGTTCTTATACATGGTTATACACCATTATAATGACAGTTATGAAGCATTATACATGCATTATAACGTCTTATGCATGTGCTTCTAATGCATTATAAACTAGATCTTCAAGTAAGGTGATACCGTTTTTTTTTTTCTCTTTGTATTATGGCATATTTTTACATACATATACATTTTGGGGGAATTGTGGCTTTTAATGGGTGTCTAAGTGTTGTTTTTACCCCCCTAAAAATTCAATTTCAACTTTAACTGACAACATTGATACATTGCAACAGATATTGTTGAAATTAAATAAAAAGGTACCTTAACAATTATATGTAAAAAAAAATCACGGCAAAGCAGGAATAATGCACACCAATAAAGACTAAAAACGGATATACAAAGTCTGAAGTACAAAGAAACATACTTAAGACAGGACAAACTGTAATTTTAATATTGTACATGTGTGCATGCAGAAATTGCAATCTTTACTGCACTGCTCATTTAATATTACTACATAGTGTGAAAGTCTTTAAAAATTACAAAAAGAAGAATTGATATTGAAGTGTTTTACAGATCTTATAACCCCACCAATAAATTCGTACATTTTACAACATTGAATTTTGAATAACCTTTTCAATTCTGTTATCTGTGCCAAATAGGATACTTTCTACTTTCAGTGAAATGTGTCTGAATTAATGGCATATCCATTACAGAAGTATATTTTAATCTAACGGTGTCATCACCAGACACAGGAAGAAATTACAAAGCAGCCAGCAGATGGAGTAATCAACAGTCTTTATTTAACACAGGGGAAATTCACATTTACTGGGCAGAATTTGCACCCAGGTCTCTGGCTTGGCAGTTAGCGACGATAGCTCTGAACCACACGCTGATTCAACAAGCAGACAGTCTTGGTCTTTAAGTGCAGGAGTCGGAGACGTTACCTCCAGATCATGAGGATGCAACGTGGTGGACAAAGTACTTTCCTTCATTACTTGAGTGAAAGTAAAGATACTCCTGGTCAAATATTACTCCAAGATAAGTAAAAGTCGTCAAGTCAAAATTTTAAGTACTGGAGTACCTGCATTTGAAAATACTTAAGTATTAAAAGTGCATTTTGCTTTCATTGTCAACGTGTAATTGTATTGCTGCCACAATTAATTTACAGAACCTAATGACTGAAACAGCCTACTGAATGCAACGACTTTTGTTCTGACTTTATGTTTTGACTTTTAAAATTTGATGTTGTTTGATGTTTGTTGATTTTAGTGTAACACATATTCTGTTTGTGTTTACATTCTTGAGCCTATGTATAAAATAAAACACTGTTCAGTTGACCCAGAAATGTTCTGGATGGTGAAAATGACATATCTTACAGCTTTATTTCATGGGAGCAGGATAAACTTTGGCTGTTTTATTGATTTTTTTTTTTCAGTAAATACAGATGTTAGCTCTTTATGTATTTTTTATTGCTGTTGTAACTCTACAACACCATACTGAGGGAATGATTCTCCTTCGATGACCATCTCATCAGTGCCACTTTGCTGCAGGGTCACAGGTTCACGCAGAATCAAGCCATGGCTGCTGGTGGCAGCTGCATGCTCAACAGAAGCAAGCTGAAGACAGAGCTCAGTCTTAACCGACAGCCAGGAGGGGTGCAAGGCCTGCTGTGGTGCTGTGTGTTAGGGCCACTTAAAGAAGTAAAAAAAATAATGAGAGTTCAAAACTTTCAATAAAGCACTCGAAATTTTCAATTTTATAAAGTCGCAAGTTTACTATTTTACAAAGTCGTAAATTTGCAATGTCAAAAATTGACAATAAACTCATATTTTGGGCTAATAACTCATCATTAAAAATCGTAACTCCAAACCTGACAGCTTATTTTAATCAATGTAATAAAGACTGTGAGCTACCACCTCATTTTACTCCAAACGAGCCAGACAGCTTCCCTTTGTCTCAATAGGCTGACGGTGATGGCTGGGTCGGCTTAGGGACCATCAGCAAGTTACCATATCGGAGGAAGGTGTGTAAGGTAACTCAACAACTTCACCATAAAGACACCAAGGAAGTAGAGAAGTGTAGTGGCACCAAATTTAGCCTGGTGATCGAACATCTCTTCTAGTTTATACTTAAGCTCTTTTTAAAAAGAAAAAGGGTTATATTTAATGAAAATTATGTATTATTATTATATATATATCATTGTATATATATATATATATATATATATATATATATATATATACATATATATATATATATATATATATATATATATATATATATATATATATACACATATATACATATATATACATATATATATATATATCTCTATATATATATATATATGTGTGTGTGTGTGTGTGTGTGTATCTATATATATATATATATATATATATATATATATACACACATATATACATATATATATATATATATATATATATGTGTGTGTGTGTGTGTGTGTGTGTATATCTATCTATCTATCTATATATATATATATATATATATATATATATATATATATATATATATATATATATATATATATACATATATATACATGTAGGGTGACATCAGGTAAATTGGGCCATTAGGTAAAATGGGCCATTTAAGCTTTAGATGTCCCAGTCCCTCTGATTTTGAGAGCCAATGACAGCAAATGGTTTAAAATGGTTGACACAATGGTACTTGACAAGAAACAACAGATTTGTTTGGTCTGTAGTTGTTATTGTGGGAGGATCTAAGATTCAAATCCACACTGCACCAGAAAACTGCATGGTGAGTTGACTGGCATAGGGATTTCTGATAAAAATGATAAGGATGATAACTCAATTTAAAAAACGTGTATATATAAAATGTTTGATGCATAATATCTGTCTTGATGACACCTATTAGAAATAATGCTTAAAGTGTGGTATTTGGACATATTTTTTGGAATATTGATGCTTTTGTTAGTGGCCCATTTTAGCTTAACCTATTCAGGTAAGTTGGGCCCCCGGTTTCAGCTAAAATGGGCCACCCTTTTTATCAGCAACAAACGCACACATGCACATGTTTGGAGGGAATGGGGCCTGTATGTGGCCTGATGAGCAAATCAGTTGGTGTTCATTTATTCATTCATCATTTACTATGTAATTAATTGTCCTGATAATATGAAATTGTTCTAACAAAGTATGTTGCCATATTGACAGTTGTTTTACAATAAAAATTAATGACTATCCCCTTGCAGCTGGACTGGCCCAACTTACCTGATAAGCGTCCCATTTTACCTGATTGGCTGGCCCATTTTACCTGAACTCTGCTTGTGTATAAAGTTGGCACAGCTGACCTATCAAGACCTGTAGGGCCTATAAAACTATATTTACTGCACAATTCCAACACAATGTGTAAAGAAAACAACCATTATTAGCCATAAAACCTCATTTTAATAGAATACGTTGTATTTTGTAAGTGCCTGAAGCTATTTACCAAAAAGTGGCCCAATTTAGCTGATATCACCTGATATATATATATATAAAAGAGAAGCCTACCTATTAATCATTACCTATTTATACACATACTTCACTATTAAAAAATAGTCTTAGAAATTAAATGTAAACCTCTTTTAAATAAGACAGTATAAAATAGCAGAGACGTTTGATCACCAGGCTGGGTTTGGTGTTAAAATGATCAACAATAGTACAGTTATTACAGTTTTTATTGTCATTACATTGATAAACACACTTCACTGTATTAAAAGCTATATGAGCTTAATTTACAGATATTTATCTTGAGTAGAGCTGCATTGTAAACTAGAAGATATGTCTGATCATCATGCTGGCTTTGGTGGCACTAAAGTCAACAGCAGTGAAGTTATTACAGTTTTTAAAGTAATTACCTATTTATGAATATATGTCAACATTAAACAATGACATTATTTTCAATTATGCATATTTCTCTAAAGTAAGAGCTGTAGAATAAACAAGAAGTGATGCTTGATCATCAGGCCTGGTTTGCTCTTACTACGGTCAACAACACTGTAGTTATTGCAGTTTTTATAGTGATTACCTATTGATAAACACACATCAATGATACAAAAATATATCAATTACATTCAAACATATTTCTCTAAAGTAAGAGCAATAGTATTAACTCAGGGAAATGTTCGTCATTAGTATGAGTTTGGTGTCACTACAGTCTGCAGCAGTACAGTTTGTACTGTAATTATTGTCGTTACATACAGTATCAATTCACACTGTTCAATGTATAAAAAATAATTCAAATCAAATCAAAACTTTTTTTCCTAAAGTAAGAGCTGTAGTTTTAGGAAGGGGGAGCCTTCATTAATGTTTAATTATCATTTTGTTGGTAGATCTCAGAACATTGATGTTGACTGCTTTATTTTCAACCAAAATATCATGTCAAATTATTTAATTTACAGTTCTTAAAAAACTTTGACAATTGAAGATGTTACATGTCTTTACAATTTAGTTAATGAATTTCCTTTCACACCATTAATCCGATATGATAACCTGCAAACGGTCCCTAAGCTGCTGACCCAGCCATCACTGGCAGTGTATTGAGACAAAGTGAAGCTGTCTGGCTCATAGAATGGCTTGTTTCAAGAAAAAACAGATTTTAACTAACAGTCTTCATCACATTTATTAAAATGAGGAGTCCAGTTTGGAACTACATTGTTTTATTGATGAGTTATTGACCCTAAATATGAGTTTTTTTTTTTTTTGCAAATTTGCAACTTTATAAAGTCCTAAATTTATTACTTCCTAAACCGGAACATTTTGAGTTTTTTTTCTCAAAACTTTCAAGTTTTCTTTCCTTTTTTAAATTTATTTAAGTGTCCCTAATACACCGTATGGAATACTTTTAGCAATATAGTGTACATAGCACCAAATTTATTGAATATAAATGTATTAAAGGTAAGCACCTTGAGATGCAGCATCTCATTTTCAAGAGGGTCCTCATGTCTATACGGCTGTTAGGATAGTTAGTGTGGATGTATGATCAATAACAGCCATGGATAGAGAGATCAATCTAATATTAACATTTGAATACAATAAAATAAGACCAGTTAAACCCATAAAGTGGGTTTAACTGGTCTAAAGGTATGAGTTTATGTTAAATGATGCTGTTTCTGTCATCAAGGCATAGTTGCAAAAGGAAAACAGAATCAAATGAAACATTTTTTATTTCATTTCAGTCAAACTGTGAGGTAAAAATAATAGAAAAAGCAGTCATCTTTTTCCCTAATGGTTTTGAAGACATCATAGTCCCTATATATAAACTGTGTAAGAATGTCATCTTCTGCAAACACAACAAAATCACACCATTCCATACCTTCCACAAAAAGCTGGCTTTGCACCTGCCAGTAGTAGTTGTGGCTCTGCTTGAGTTTTAAGGCCCCACTCTGCATTTTCAAGTAGCTACAATCCACATACCTCTTTGCATTTGGGCATTTAACAACCAGCAAGCTGAATGGGTCAAATGCCAGACCAGCCGGAGACGTTCCCAACCAGAGGGCATCTGGATGAGGAACAAACCCACAAGACCAGAAATTTGTGTTTTTGATTCAACAACATTCTTGGAGGGCAGCTGATTCTAGTGCCAGTACAACTGATACAAGTTCCCTCTTCATTGCCACTGCTTGATTAGATCCCTTCTGAATTCTAACTGCACAGTCGTAAAACAGCTCCTCACACCAACGTGCATTTGTTGACATACAGAGGGAGGTGAAGCGAGCCAACAGGACATCCTTATTTATATAAGAGACGAATAAACCATGTGGGCTGATTAGGTACAGTCTGATCATTCAGTCGGACATCCCCCCTGGCCTTTCTGCTCACACCAGCAAGTGAATGCAGGGCCAAAGTTTATCCCTGTTCAGGAATTTAACATGCTGCTCTCCCACTTTGTTTTTTTTTTCTGTCTAAAACTTTTTATCTTTGGGTTTTTGCTTTCAGCCATGATAACAACTCCACATTTAGCTTCCTTGTTCTTCTTCTTGTTTTACGGTGGGTGGTATCCAGTGTCAGAGGAGCATTACTGCCACCTACTGTGCAGGAGTGTGAGTCAGAGGTCCCTTTCCCATGAGAAAAATAAGTGCATATTTACTTTAACTGTGTTTAACTGTGTTTAGCTTTCACCTTGAAGGAGCAGTGACATATGCTTTAAACCAGTCAAAATGTGTAGTTTTTTAGTGTGGAAGTGATCCTACCATCCGCATCGAGGTTACATAGTGCCAGTGAAGATGATACAGACCCCTCAGACCATGAAAGAGGTGTCATTTAACCTGATGTAAGGTGATGTACCACCACTATGACTCTCGAAATATTATATTAGGGTGAGAAAAACTCCTTGTGTTGGTTTAAAGGAAGTATTTCTTGACACTGTGTCACTCTAAAGATGCGTTCACACCGGACACTACTTGTACTACCTCAGCGATCACTCTCCATTCAAAGGCAATGTACAGCCGCGATGGGGCGGGGTGAACCCTCCCGGGATGCGACAGCCGGGTACAAGACGATCACTTCATTCGTCGCGTGATGTCAAAGTTTAAAAAAAAGTATATCTATTCAGGCGATGTCATGTGTGGCTGTGCAGCATCAGCCAATCAGCGGTGTGTGTACGTGTGACGGTACCCTAGACAGACAGTTATTCATCCGGACTACAGGGCGGATGAGTTCCGTCTAGGCAGAACTAATGTCAGTGACGACATTAGTTCTGCCTAGACGGACCGCGGTAAGCTCACAGATAATGGTGCTGCAGGGCATCAGCTGCAGTGTTTTGTGTTTGATAAGAGAGTGAAAAGGATACAGTTTGAATAGTTAATAGTTTTGTCACCGAGCGACGGCCGACAGCAACTGTGACCAAAATGAGGTATTTATGGACGCGCTACGTCAGTGGGCGACGCGATTTTGGTAGCTGGGTCGCTTGCGGTGTGAACGCAGCATAACAATGTTATTCTGCCCCCTGGTGGCATACTCTATTTCTCTTGCCATATATCCTGCAGTTACAAGTGACTGAAGATGGAGATGCTGCTGGTGACTGCACACAAATTGGGCATAGCAGCTTGCTAGACACTTGCCTGCATTGATTATTTCACTAAAACAACAGTGAATTTTCCAGTTTTCTTCAGAAATATGAGCTTATATGGGAAAAAGTCAGATAGTTCATAAACTGTGGACAAAAGTAAGAATAGACAACAGAAAGATGTTACACAATTTTCCATCACATGATCCATCTTGTCTATGAAAGAACTGAGTGACATACTGGTGACCCCTTGCTTCCTTCTTCTGTCTGAGTCTTATTTCTTTTTGTGTCTAGCTCACAGATTTTTGCCTTTACTCACAGTTAACACTCGAGAGGCTGTCCGGCAGAGCAGGTGAACTACACCATTTTACATAAATGGGGTCCTTTCTGGGCCGATGTCAATAATGGGCCCCTAGAATTCGTCTCCTTAATTTTCTTTTTACACTTTTGAAGAATAAATTTTGGCAATTACGACCTGAGGAACAATGTTAAAATTAAATATGCTCACTAATAGCCACATGTTATCGAATTTTCGGATTTTCACACTGGTATCATGGCATAAGTTCTATTCAGGATAAATTGACCAGTTCTCTGATAAGGCTGGACAAATATATACAAAAGGATAATCAACATTACCTTACACCATCATTCAGGAACTGTGAACTGCTTTGGCTTAGTGGAAATAAACATTATGGGCCCTAATTTCCTGGCACATGGTCCAGGGTGGCAGAACCTGGGGCATCCCACACACTGGTAATTCTGTCTGGCGCACCGCTGTGCACAGCCAATTTGATGGGTGTGGCAGTGCACCAGGGGGAGGTGTTGACAGATTCAGCTTGGTGTAGTGACAATTTTGTGACACAAAGCTGTGCTGAAGGTGCGTTGAGAGCTTGCCAGCTCCAACCTGGTCTACCCTAAGTGCAGGCGAAGCTCACCAAGTGCAGTGGTGCTTTGGCTGACGGGCGCACAGTGTGTGCACGTCACCAAAACCTCACAGGCAGGTATTGCATGTCAATGCATTCTTCGTTGCATGTTGCGTGCCACACAACATAGCCTTATGCCATGAATGCCACTTTTACCTCACGGAGGAGACATTACAGGACTTTGGACAGAGAGAGTCATCACAGAGCTGCAGAAGTACAAGTAGCAGTTCTAATCATTTCAATATGGCTTCCAGGCAACACCAATCACAACTGATCGAAAAAATACTAAAGATACTAATAGCAACTTGGATCCTATGGGATCATTTTCAAAAAAATGCTTTAAAAATAGCAACAGGTCAATAAAGCATCATAGGACTCAAAATTTGCTGATTCTGAAACTCATTTTAATGCCCTGAATATATTTAATCTTGTTTAGGTGTAAGAATGTGAATGTGTAGTCAAGTCAATCATGCCCTTACTTCTAAAATCAGGAGTCCTCCATAAAATTGAAACAGATGTGATGTAACAAAAATGCAAAAAAAAAAACCAAAAAAATAAAAAACACCTTGACAGGGAGAGCACATAAATGTAACATATAGGCTGTGAACCTGTTTAATAAGGCAATAACAATTGTGTCCTTCACACAATCGTGTAACCTCAGGTTTTCTGCTCCTGGCCTAATGTGGACACTCTGGGAACTACAGGTTTTGGTACTTGAACGTGGCCTCCTTTGACGTCTGGTTCTGATTCATTTAACAAAACAAAATATTTAACATGAAACAGTCCAGCAGACAACCTGTAAGGGCTCTAATTTCATAGACCAAGCGGGGGCATTTTTGCAATTTTCGCGCACAGCCAGCAATTTTCATGCAGAGCAAATCAGAGACATTATTTTTAAATGTATTTTTTGGGTATTTTGCACAGGGGTATTTTGGGGTATTTTATTGACAGGAGAGAGACAGTGGATAGGCTTGTGAAAGGGGGAGAGAGAGTAGTGGAAGACACTCTGCAAACTGGTCACAGGCGAGATTCAAACCTGGACCAACAGAAGCAAGTACATGGTGTGCCTGGTTGCCAAACCAGCACCCAAATCAGTGAAAATTAACCAGAAATTTTGATGCTTTGGGTTTGATCCAAAAGTGGCAAGAAAAAAGACAAGAGCCCACAGTTAGCTTTTTGTTGGAATTTTATTTCTATACAAAATACATTTTCGCATGAAGTCTTAATAGTGCAATGTACTTAAAACAAATACATATAAAAATACTTCAAGCATTACATTTTTCCAGCATGTGAATAGAATACATCAAAAAACTGTAACATGGAATAATTTTTATTCTTTAATACCTGAAAACAAATTACAGCCAGAAAATTCTAACTTTTTGAATCTGAAATCACTCTCTCCTGAAAATTTCCATAAAATTTAATGTATATCCTTTACATATTTCATTTAATTCATTATATGTTTTTGGCAACTGATAGTCCATTTGAGGACATTTTATCATGTATCTGCTTGTATTCACTTTTTTTTTTAGTAATTTGTGGATCATATTGATTATATAGAGGTATAAGTATGTTTCAAATATGATACAAAAGGTGTTAAGGGTTGATGCACAGAACGCAAGCAACATTATGCAGAACATCTTAAATAAGACTCCTCTTGGAGTGTTGTCTGATTGACTTTTCTGATCATTTGAAAAACTCAAAATGTCCAATGTCACAAGGGGACCGGAGCCCATCCAAACTGACACTGGCCAAGAGGCGTGGTCGAACCTGAATCAGCTGTCAGCCAATCGCCGGGCCATATATAGAGACAGACAACTATTCACACTCACACCCTTACCCAATGGCAATTAGAGTTAATTGCCATTGGGTAAGGGTTAGCATGTTTATGCATGTTTTTGGTCTATGAGAGGAAGCTGGAGTACCGGAGAGAACCCATGCATACATGGGGAGAACATGAAAACTGTACACATAAAGGACCTGACTGACATGGGGTTCGAAACCAGCAATCTTCTTGCTGTGAGGCACTACCTGCTGCACCACCATGCCGCCCTCCAGTCCATACAATTAATAGAAATGCTGTAAGAATTATGTTAATGTAAGCCCAGTTAAATACCTTGTGTTGATTTTTTTTTTCTAAAATGTGTATGTTACTGCACTAATGAGAACTTATTATTGACTAAGAAATATGATTTGCCAAGGTCTATGGACAATGATTTAAAGTCTGCCATAAGAAGTTATTGTGTTATAGACATGATGTAATATTATATAATTATTCTGTTTATGATGAAGGGGGCAGCTCAACCCTCTGGTCCTGGTGACAGGTAAAAAAAAAAAGCAGCTAAAGAATAGATTTCTCTGATATAAACAATAACACACTATAGTGAAGTAGACACATACTCACATTATCACACACACACACACTAATATATTTTAACACTGCATCTTATCCCGTTTCAGGTTGAGAGAGGATTATTGACCCTTTGTGGGCTCTTTTTTCTGCTGGCCCATCAGTCAGACAACCTACTTTAAGGTAAATTAAAAGTGCTGCAGGTCCTGGTACTGTTTGTATGTTTTATTGATAGTATTTATTTTGACACTGAACCATTCTGTCTCTTAAAAAAGCTTTGCAGCTCAATCTTCAACACTTTACCTCTTTCATATGTGAACAGTGCATATCTTAACTGCAGCTACTGCACGTAACACCCGACCCTCCTGTGTGTGTGTATTTCATATCATTAATCATATCAGTCACTTCCCTTGCCGCATGTAAGACTCAGCTACAACACTAAGCTGCTTCCTTGTTCTGAGCACACAGGTCACACACAGAGGGTGACCTGTCACTGGACTTGTTTTAAAACATTTCTTGTTCCTCACTGTGAATTTATAGGACTATTCTGCCTTTAACAGGCTAACACAACATGGATGTGTTCATGTCACTGTACTTTTCATCACTAGAAGGCATTACCCATACACCCGAGCCTACTCTCAATATTCTGTTGCACAAGAGTCTACTTCCTGTTTGCCAAAAATTATCATTTTATATATATATATATATATATATATATATATATATATATATATATATATATATATATATATATATATATATATATATATATATATATATATATATATGTGTGTGTGTGTATATATATATATATATATATATATATATATAGAGTCACAATTTTGATGACTTTGGACTTGACTTGACAATATCATATATATATATATATATATATATATATATATATATATATATGTCTCAGAGGTGTGGACACGAGTCATGTGACTTAGACTCGAGTCAGACTCGAGTCACAATTTTGATGACTTTGGACTTGACTCTGACTTTAGCCTGATGACTTGAAAATACTTGAAATTTTCAGTAAGACTGTTGAATAAAATGTGCCCCCATTCAAAGTATTCAACTAAGTGACTGATTTTTGTCATTTCCAGCAAGACAATATTTTTTCCTACAGGATCTACCCCATTGAATGCATCTATTAACATCCAATCAGGGTTTAGAAGAATAAACAAAGAGGGGTTGGATTACACAGTTACTTGAGTTACCCTGTTACCCTGAGTGCAAGACTGCAGGAGTGCAGGAACAACCTAGAAATGCAGTAGCATGCCACCGAGGATAATTTCATTTGCATTCACAAACTACGATGTCATCAACAAAAAACAAATTGCTGTGTGCAAAACCTGCAGTGTGAGAATAACAGACGGAGAGGAGACGACGTCGAACTTTGTTCAGCACCTAAAGCTGCACAAAGAAAGGGAAGTTGGTCTGGTACCTGTTGTGAGATCCTTTTGGGTAACTTTAGCTTAGCATCTGTTATATGCAACAACGGTATATGTTTGCTCGTAAACTCGCCATGGCTAAAAACTGAGACTGACGTTAGCTGAAAATAATTGTAAAGTTAAGGCCCAGGATGACCAAGTGTCCTGTTTTCACATGACATGTCCTGTTTTCATGTCCTGTCCTGACTGTCCTGGTTGTTTTTCATAAAGTGACGAAACTGTCCTGGTTTTTATTGGGTTTTTCATTTGGTCAACAGTGCTTATGACTTGGAAGGACTTGAAAATTTTAAGCCTATGACTTCAGACTTGACTTGACTTGTTTTGTCTTTACTTGAGACTTGACTTGGACTTGCATGTCTTTACTTGAGACTTGACTTGAGACTTGGGTTTAAAAACTTGAGACTTACTTGAGACTTGCAAAACAGTGACTTTGTCCCACCTCTGATATATCTATATCTCTCTCTCTCTCTCTCTCTCTCTCTCTCTCTCTCTCTCTCTCTCCATATATATATATATATATATATATATATATATATATATATATATATACACACACATATATATATATATACTGTACACATACATACTTGTGTGTGCAAGTCTGTGTAAATAACATAAATATGAGTATGGAATTGACCTACTCTCCTGTAAAGCATCTTGAGATGACATTTGCTATGATTTGGTACAATACAAAGGTATTGATTGATGAATAAAAAAATATTGATTTATTAATCAATTATGCCCTGTTGCTATGTGAGTATTATCAGTGCAATGTCTTTATTTTGTTGCCACTCTTTGGCACTATTTCCAGCTCACCGACCCCCTCTGCAGTTGATCTGACTAGTTAACAGTTAAAGACATTTTTCAATGCAATAGCTAACAACCAATCAGATTTTGAAGCTGCTCGCTGGCCTTGCTGATAATAAGACTTTAGGCACTTCTTGGAAAAAAACTGAAAATGATGGGTTTGTAGAACTGAAATGCTGGGAGATAATCCACAACAAGATTCTGGTGGCTTTATATACTGTTACATGGTTTAAAACCGAGAGGATCTATATGGTAACAAACACATGTGCAGTAGGATAGAGCTCCAAAATGAGCTCTTTAGACTTTTAAACTGAACAACTCTCTGTCCTGGATCAGCTTTGGTAGGTCTAAAAACTTAGAAGGATAAAAATTCTAACAATACTTTCCTTTAAAATGATGGTTGCGTAATTCACACAGCAGTTCCAAAATCAAAAGCCCGCCCTTTTTTAAAGCTCATTTGCTGTGCTTCTCGTTGACATGTTGGTTCCACTGGGCTGACTTACAGAAATGTGCCTCTTTAAGCTCGGGAACTGTTTCACCAGCATCTGTCTGAAATAGTTCTGAAACTTTCTGCCAACAAACGTGTAAAAGAAGGGACTGATGCAGAAGTACACATAGGTAAGGTTACGAGTCACATGGACAGCCTTAGCCATTCTAGTCAAATCATCACAGTCCTGTTCTCCTGCTGGGGCTTTATATTGTAACAGCAGTGCAATGTTATAAGGAGTCCAGCAAAGAAAAAACAGCAAGACAATAAAGAATATCAACCTGACTGTCTTGAACCTGGTGACAAGTTTTGAAGATAGGACAGTGATAGTAATCCGAATGTAGCAGTAGGTCACAATGACCAAGGGGAAGATCAAGAACAGGAAGAGCTGGATGTAGAATCCTGATTCTCTTAGTTGCTGCACATTAATTGAGGTTAAGTCCCTGTCATTGTCGTCGCAGTATGTTCTGTTGTCAATAGGATGAACAAATGCAGAAAAAAGAAGCATCTCTTTTACACACATGAGACTGCTCACGAGCCACACAACAGCACACGAGATGATAGCATAGCGCCGATTTCTCACGCTAGATGCACCCAAAGAGTACACGACTGCAATGTGCCGGTCAAAGGTGAGGAGAGTGAGGAAGAGCACTGAACTGTAAAAGCCCAGGAAGTAGACGCTGCCCACAATCTTGCACATGGAGTTGCCAAAGACCCAGTTCATTAGGTGCTCATAGACTGCCAAGAAGGGGAGACTGGACACAAAGATCAGGGATGATAAGACCAGGTTTAACAGCAGGATGTTGGTCACCGTGGTCAACTTCTCGAACCTAGGAGGGAGTCATTGGATGGTTAGACAGAAGCAGTCACAGGGCAAGGAAGCAGTCAACTTACAATGTGTACAACAAACAAGGGTAGTTTTTGAATAATGCCTATGCACCTGTATGTTGTTAATTCCTGCTGCCAAGGAGGTTGTTTTCAGTGTCTACATTTTTCTTTGTTTGCTTGGTTGTGAACAGGATAACTCAAAAAGTGGTGAACGGATTTGAATGAAATTTTCAGGGGATGTTGTTCCTGGGACAAGGAAGAAGTGATTTGATGTGGGTCTTAATTTTGCTGTGGATGCAGATCTAGAATCCTCATTCTTCACAGTATGAGATAGGTCAGTTTTCTGCATTTTGCTAATAAGTTCTCTCCAGTTTTTCATGGCATTTTCAGAGAATGCTGGCAATAGCACAAGGAGCAAAAGATAAGATTTTAGTACTGGCCTGAAGTGTGGATTAAAGATTTTTTTTAGTGTTAGGTAGGGCAGTTTTCAACATTTCAAGAATAACTCACTCAACAATGTTGATAACGTCTTTGCACCAGTTTTGATATTGCAGGCAACTTCAAAATACTCATTTTTTAAAAATGTAAACAAAAAAAATTCCTGTATGAGGTATATGTTTTATATCCTGCCTTTTTATTTTATTGAGGATTTTTTTTGTTTTGGAAAAACAGAAATGATTGACATGGCTGCATGTACATGCAGTCGTTATTGGAAAGACATCCTTAAAATCTCGTCCTGATATTGTACCTTTAAAAGTAGTTTAAGGTGAAGCTTAGTTACAATGAGATGTGCAGTATATCAACTTCTGTTATGATGCATCAGTAGCATTCCAAAGACTTTTTTGATCATCAGTTGGTTGATGCCACATGGCATTATCCATTTTTTCACAGTCTGTGGTTCCTGGCCATCTTTATAGTCCAAATTAACAATTGATTAGCAGCTTTGCTTCTTTAAGCACTAGAACACTTTTTAAGTGATGAGTGGGGAAACTGAAGAAGCATTTTATATTGTAGAAAACGTTAAAATCTTTTATGCACGAGTTCATCACAAATGTTGTTTCAGGCATTTACAGAAATTCCTTATTAGAAACCCTATAGACTCGGAGACTTAGGAACCAGAAGTGCTAAAATACAAACCCTGGTTTTACTTGCTACTGCGTCACTCAGTCTACAGCGAGTCTACTGAAAGTTGGACGTGACAATAATGAAATCTATGTAATTGACTTTATGATAAATGATTAAGTGGTTGATAGAACCAAATCATATCGAAGGTAAGATGGCCCCAGTCTGAGTAAATTAAACACTGATGTTCCAGGTTTCTTTCATGAGTTTTCTGGAGTTAATTATAAATCTGTTTTTACAGGCTAAAAGTTAAACAGCGAAATCACAGATACATTTTTATAAACACTTAGCAAAATGTTTCCAGTTCTGCTGGCTCACTCACCGATAGATGATCACCAGGACCAACACATTTCCAAAGACACTGACGAAGAAGACAAAATAATAGAGGATGGATAGATAAGCTCCAAAGGTGTTCTCCTCATTCCGGTCACAGGACTCAGGAAAGTCGATCTCATATTCATCGTCTATCTCTGTTGTTGTTTCCATCTTAGCTTAAATGCAGAATAGCCTGTAACAGTGAAAAATATATAAAAAGCTGCAATACTCCATTTAGGAGATTAAGAAAACAGCACCTGGAATGTGCACTTTCATAGAGTGAACATGAAGCAGAGGTCTCAGGAATGGAGAATCACACAGAGCTCAGCTAACTTACCACCTGTCCAGCAGAGAAGCTGTCGTCTGAGTCTGAGGACCACAGCTGTTTGAGTCATCGCATAAGTCAGCCCAGTGAGAAGGAAGTACCACATTAGTGTGTGAATGTGTGTAAGTGGGAGGGATTGACTGACTCTGCAAGTAAACTGACAACATCTTTTGAATCATGGGCTGTTCAGCAAAGGTTCTGGATGTAAAAAAAAATCAAGTGTATATTCGCTTATAGAGCTTTTATTTTGCCTTAAGTGACAGTTACCTTTTTTTTGAAGAGGGGTTGCATGAGGCCCTTGGCACTTATTTTCCAAAAACAACCTTCGAACATTGTCCCTTAGGACATAGCAGCGTATGGAGTCCAGGCCATAAATACCAATAGTCCGTTAAAGATTCATAACAGCATTTTGCTTTTCCTGGACAGAGCCCCTGTGATTGGAACTATTTTGTGTTGTAACATTTAGGGGTGATCACATGGAGGGGCTGTCCACACTGAGATGAGTTTAAGTGTATCTGCAAATGATTTTTATTGTGTGGGTGTTCTGTCCACGCGAGTCTGCCTTTTTGGGAGCCTAATAACTAAAATGGAAAATTAAAGTGACTGCATCTGTGTACTCCAGAATATTTAAAAGATGGACTGTTTCTGTATTTACCACAGGATGGACTCATGACTTGTAGCTTGTCAAGACAAAATCACTCATTTTTAGCTAATGCCCTAGTCACACATTCCTGTTTCTCATAGCGATTGTGCACGTCTGCACACAATTGGCAAGGCTGGTGTGATCGCTATGATACGGGATGAAATGACTGTCTCACCCCTGGACACACCCCACAAATACACCGTCAGTAGCGCTTCTACAGCACTTTGGGGCATTTGTCCCGCTCAAGTTCGGTTAATACAACGATATGACGATGATTCCATGAATTTCCATCCCGCTGACACGATGTCAGCCCCGCTGGAGCTCAGTTCGCGTCACATAAGCCCCGACTGAGCCCTGTTGCTTGCGCCATCTTGAATGGGACACAATCAGGGCACAAACGGATACGTCCTTGTCAGCTGTCCTCAGAAAGTTTTCAGGATTGAGCCACGATCGGCCTGATTGAGCTCCGTCCATGCCACGCTAATTTTGTTCGCCTTAGGACTGCATTAGGCTTCCATCTCGCTATACTGAGAGTGGCAATTCTCCACAACAGTTTTTAACGTTCAAAAAGTCGGGACCCTTCCCCGCAATTCATCCACGACTATACAAAGCTGATCCAGACCAAGTAGCGCATGCACCACGACCAAAGCACGTTTTATCAGGATTTTGACAATCGCCCACAATCGCCATGAGAAACAGGAATGTTGAGCAGGGTTGAGTCCTTTAACCCTTGTGGGTAATCGGGGACATTTTTGTCCTTGCAGACATTTTTTTGCTTCACTTTTGGCCATAACTCTGGCAGTGTTACTCAGTATTGAATGAGTTTTTGTAGGAAGGTTTTTTTCAAGGAAAGCCTTAAAATTTAAAGTTTGGTTTTTGTCAGAGGTACCGTAGGACAAATTTACTACCCTTTGAGGTAATCTGAGGACATTATTGTCCTCTCCCAAAGCTGCTATAAAAACATAACAGATTTTTTTTTTTTTTTTTTACTTTTTTTGCTCAAATCATTCAGTCAACTTCAGTTCTAATCAAAAATACCAAATATAGAATTATTTATTTTATTTTAACCCTTTAAATGCCAATTGAAATACATTATGGATAAATAATGGATAAAACAATGGTCATTCTTTGTGGTAAAAACAACAATGAAAATACTCTAGCATTGCTGTTGTCCACTTTCCTTAAAACAATTTTAAAACCATCATTGTATTTATCAATTTGAGCATTTATCCTCCATGTTTCAACTATTTTGTGAACAACAATCAACACTCAGAATCAGCTGGACACAGACAGTATGAAGAGGGGATGGAGAGGTCAACACTGAAGTACATTTTTCCTGTTGTAGGTCTATGAATTGTCTGTGACTCTGTGTGTGTCTGAGGTGGACAGACTGATCTTTGCCTGACCTTACTGTAGAACTTTTAATGTCTGATAACATGTCTTTACCAAACTTTCACACTCAAACATACATGCACCCTCTAAAGTGAATCAAAGTGTGGGCCCTGCCCTGCACCTCACAGAGCTCACTGTGAAGTCAACACAAACAGTTAGTGAGTTTACTCAGTTACAGGCTGCTGTCCTGTCAGAACCAAAGTTATATCTATATGTCTTTGATAGACTGATCATTTCAGTCCCCTGGTGAGCAACAAGTGAGATAAAGAGGTGCTTTATTGCGGATGAGACGTCACTGACCGTTTTGAGTCTGAGAGCATTGTCACGGTTCACGTGTTGAAATCAACTTTTTCTGGTAACAGGCTCAAAATGGTCTGAACTGCAGAAGTAGAGTATTTTCATTGTTGTTTTTACCACAAAGAATGACCATTGTTTTATCCATTATTTATCCATAATGTACTATTGTATTTCAATTGGCATTTAAAGGGTTAAAATAAAATAAATAATTCTATATTTGGTATTTTTGATTAGAACTGAAGTTGACTGAATGATTTGAGCAAAAAAAGTAAAAAAAAAAAAAAAAATCTGTTATGATTTTATAGCAGCTTTGGGAGAGGACAATAATGTCCTCAGATTACCTCAAAGGGTAGTAAATTATGAATTGGGCACTGCAAAAAAATTAACAATGCATGAAAATCAATTTTGTTATTGATCTTAAGTATATGTAAGCCTGATCTTTGAAAAAAATCCTCAGGCCTTCAACATTTATAATATTGATAATAACTCAATTTTTGTGTTTTTTTTTCATTAAAATTTGAACATCATGTAATAAAGAAATAATCATCTGTTATGTTTTTATAGCAGCTTTGGGAGAGGACAATAATGTCCTCAGATTACCTCAAAGGGTAGTAAGTTAAAGCGACCCACAAGGGTTAAAGGACAAATAAATGGGGCCTCTTCAGGCTTTATTCAATACCAGTATATTGGAAATGCAAGTGATGTGAGCCAGCAATTTTCATGCAGAGCAAATCAGAGACATTTTTTTTATTGTTTTTTTTTTGGTATTTTGCACAGGGGTATTTTGGGGTATTTTATTGACAGGAGAGAGACAGTGGATAGGCTTGTGAAAGGGGGAGAGAGAGTAGTGGAAGACACTCTGCAAACTGGTCACAGGCGAGATTCAAACCTGGACCAACAGAAGCAAGTACATGGTGTGCCTGGTTGCCAAACCAGCACCCAAATCAGTGAAAATTAACCAGAAATTTTGATTCTTTGGGTTTGATCCAAAAGTGGCAAGAAAAAAGACAAGAGCCCACAGTTAGCTTTTTGTTGGAATTTTATTTCTATACAAAATACATTTTCACATGAAGTCTTAATAGTGCAATGTACTTAAAACAAATACATATAAAAATACTGCAAGCATTACATTTTTCCTGCATGTGAATATAATACATCAAAAAACTGTGACATGGAATAATTTTTGTTCTTTAATACCTGAAAACAAACTACAGCCAGAAAATTCTAACTTTTTGAATCTGAAATGTTTATTTCACTCTCTACTGAAAATTTACATAAAATTTAATGTATATCCTTTACATATCTCATTTAATACATTATATGTTTTTGGCAACTGATAGTCCATTTGAGGACATTTTATCATGTATCTGTTGTATTCACTTTTTTTTTTAGTAATTTGTGGATCATATTGATTATATAGAGGTATAAGTATGTTTCAAATATGATACAAAAGGTGTTAAGGGTTGATGCACAGAACGCAAGCAACATTATGCAGAACATCTTAAATAAGACTCCTCTTGGAGTGTTGTCTGATTGACTTTTCTGATCATTTGAAAAACTCAAAATGTCCAATGTCACAAGGGGACCGGAGCCCATCCAAACTGACACTGGCCAAGAGGCGTGGTCGAACCTGAATCAGCTGTCAGCCAATCGCCGGGCCATATATAGAGACAGACAACTATTCACACTCACACCCTTACCCAATGGCAATTAGAGTTAATTGCCATTGGGTAAGGGTTAGCATGTTTATGCATGTTTTTGGTCTATGAGAGGAAGCTGGAGTACCGGAGAGAACCCATGCATACATGGGGAGAACATGAAAATTGTACACATAAAGGACCTGACTGACATGGGGTTCGAAACCAGCAATCTTCTTGCTGTGAGGCACTACCTGCTGCACCACCATGCCGCCCTCCAGTCCATACAATTAATAGAAATGCTGTAAGAATTATGTTAATGTAAGCCCAGTTAAATACCTTGTGTTGATTTTTTTTTCTAAAATGTGTATGTTACTGCACTAATGAGAACTTATTATTGACTAAGAAATATGATTTGCCAAGGTCTATGGACAATGATTTAAAGTCTGCCATAAGAAGTTATTGTGTTATAGACATGCTGTAATATATAATTATTCTGTTTATGATGAAGGGGGCAGCTCAACCCTCTGGTCCTGGTGACAGGTAAAAAAAAAAGCAGCTAAAGAATAGATTTCTCTGATATAAACAATAACGCACTACAGTGAAGTAGACACATACTCACATTATCACACACACACTAATATATTTTAAAGGAATACTCCGACGATTTTGGACCCACGCCCTTTCCCTATCATTGACAATGTGAGACAAGCTCAAAATACCTTTTTTGTGTCTCTGCGTCCAGTGGCTGGCTCCCAGCTGTTAGCTTCGTAGGCAGCTTAGCTCAATGGCTGGAGGTCAATAGGAGTCAGAGCCGGACTGACGAAAGTGGACAAAATACTCCTTACAGTGGTCCAGGGGATGGCGTATTAGCACGGGAAGTAAATCCGAATGGTTATAAAACATTTTAAAAGACATGTTTTCTTTTCAACCCGTTAAAATAATGTTTTGACACACACAGACCTGCGCATGCACAGTGCTCCGCGGAACAGCAGTAGCAGCTGGAAAAAGGCGACCCTCAGACGTAACCATGTTTATGTAGCCTCGCAACAGCTGCAAGAGCCACGATGGATGAGGAAGTTGAACCAGAGTTTACTGACACAGGCATGATGTTTTTCCTTTCACCAAAAAAGTCACTGGTTTACAAAACTCACCGGGCTTTGTAAACTGTAGGCCGGTATATCCTTCCGCGGAGCACTGTGCATGCGCAGGTCTGTGTGTATCAAAACGTTATTTTAACGTTGAAAAGAAAAAGCGTCTTTTAAAATGTTTTATAACCATTCAGATTTACTTCACGTGCTAATACGCCATCCCCTGGACCACTGTAAGGAGTATTTTGTCCACTTTCGTCAGTCCGGCTCTGACTCCTATTGACCTCCAGCCATTGAGCTAAGCTACCTACGAAGCTAACAGCTGGGTGCCAGCCACTGGACGCAGAGACACAAAAAAGGTATTTTGAGCTTGTCTCACATTGTCAATGATAGGGAAAGGGCGTGGGTCCAAAATCGTCGGAGTATTCCTTTAACACTGCATCTTATCCCGTTTCAGGTTGAGAGAGGATTATTGACCCTTTGTGGGCTCTTTTTTCTGCTGGCCCATCAGTCAGACAACCTACTTTAAGGTAAATTAAAAGTGCTGCAGGTCCTGGTACTGTTTGTATGTTTTATTGATAGTATTTATTTTGACACTGAACCATTCTGTCTCTTAAAAAAGCTTTGCAGCTCAATCTTCAACTCTTCACCTCTTTCATATGTGAACAGTGCATATCTTAACTGCAGCTACTGCACGTAACACCCGACCCTCCTGTGTGTGTGTATTTCATATCATTAATCATATCAGTCACTTCCCTTGCCGCATGTAAGACTCAGCTCTACAACACTAAGCTGCTTCCTTGTTCTGAGCACACAGGTCACACACAGAGGGTGACCTGTCACTGGACTTGTTTTAAAACGTTTCTTTTTCCTCACTGTGAATTTATAGGACTATTCTGCCTTTAATAGGCAAACACAACATGGATGTATTCATGTCACTGTACTTTTCATCACTAGAAGGCATTACCCATACACCCGAGCCTACTCTCAATATTCTGTTGCACAAGAGTCTACTTCCTGTTTGCCAAAAATTATCATTCTAAACGCATTCAGGGTGATACTGTCAGATGGCCTGGCCTTCTGCCTGACTTGAAGGAAATTTTTTTGATAATATATATATCTATATATCTATACATATGTATATATATATGTGTATATATATATATATATATATATATATATATATACATATATACACATATATATATATATATATATATATATATATATATATATATATATATATATATATATATATATATATATATATATATACATAGATAGATATATATATATATATATATAAAAATACATATATATATATATATACATATATATATATATATATGCACCTTGAGGATGCAGTTATTTTCTGCATCCTCAAGGTGCATCCCACAAGCCAGGTTTGTGCCTGCCCAATCCTTATTTTTACACAAACACCCCTTGTAATATATATAAACACCACTGTAATATATATATATATATATATATATATATATATATATATATATATATATATATATATATATATATATATATATATATATATATATATATATATATATATATATATATATATATATATCTATATATATATATATATATATATATATATATATATATATATATATATATATACATATATATATATACACATATATATATATACATATATATATATATGTCTATATATATGTATTGTATACATATATACTTGTGTGTGCAAGTCTGTGTAAATAACATAAATATGAGTATGGCATTGACCTACTCTCCCGTAAAGCATCTTGAGATGACATTTGCTATGATTTGGTACAATACAAAGGTATTGATTGATGAATAAAAAAATATTGATTTATTAATCGATTATGCCCTGTTGCTATGTGAGTATTATCAGTTCAATGTCTTTATTTTGTTGCCACTCTTTGGCACTATTTCCAGCTCACTGACCCCCTCTGCAGTTGATCTGACTAGTTAACAGTTAAAGACATTTTCCAATGCAATAGCTAACAACCAATCAGATTTTGAAGCTGCTAGCTGGCCTTGCTGATAATAAGACTTTTAGCACTTCTTGGAAAAAAACTGAAAATGATGGGTTTGTAGAACTGAAATGCTGGGAGATAATCCACAACAAGATTCTGGTGGCTTTATATACTGTTACATGGTTTAAAACCGAGAGGATCTATATGGTAACAAACACATGTGCAGTAGGATAGAGCTCCAAAATGAGCTCTTTAGACTTTTATACTGAACAGCTCTTTGTCCTGGATCAGCTTTGGTAGGTCTAAAAACTTAGAAGGATAAAAATTCTAACAATACTTTCCTTTAAAATGATGGTTGTGTAAAAACACAGCAGTTCCAAAATCAAAAGCCCGCCCTTTTTTAAAGCTCATTTGCTGTGCTTCTCGTTGACATGTTGGTTCCACTGGGCTGACTTACAGAAATGTGCCTCTTTAAGCTCGGGAACTGTTTCACCAGCATCTGTCTGAAATAGTTCTGAAACTTTCTGCCAACAAACGTGTAAAAGAAGGGACTGATGCAGAAGTACACATAGGTAAGGTTACGAGTCACATGGACAGCCTTAGCCATTCTAGTCAAATCATCACAGTCCTGTTCTCCTGCTGGGGCTTTATATTGTAACAGCAGTGCGATGTTATAAGGAGTCCAGCAAAGAAAAAACAGCAAGACAATAAAGAATATCAACCTGACTGTCTTGAACCTGGTGACAAGTTTTGAAGATAGGACAGTGATAGTAATCCGAATGTAGCAGTAGGTCACAATGACCAAGGGGAAGATCAAGAACAGGAAGAGCTGGATGTAGAATCCTGATTCTCTTAGTTGCTGCACATTAATTGAGGTTAAGTTCCTGCCAGTGTCGTCGCAGTATGTTCTGTTGTCAATAGGATGAACAAATGCAGAAAAAAGAAGCATCTCTTTTACACACATGAGACTGCTCACGAGCCACACAACAGCACACGAGATGATAGCATAGCGCCGATTTCTCACGCTAGCTGCACTCAAAGAGTACACGACTGCAATGTGCCGGTCAAAGGTGAGGAGAGTGAGGAAGAGCACTGAACTGTAAAAGCCCAGGAAGTAGACGCTGCCCACAATCTTGCACATGGAGTTGCCAAAGACCCAGTTCATTAGGTGCTCATAGACTGCCAAGAAGGGGAGACTGGACACAAAGATCAGGGATGATAAGACCAGGTTTAACAGCAGGATGTTGGTCACCGTGGTCAACTTCTCGAACCTAGGAGGGAGTCATTGGATGGTTAGACAGAAGCAGTCACAGGGCAAGGAAGAAGTCAACTTACAATGTGTACAACAAACAAGGGTAGTTTTTGAATAATGCCTATGCACCTGTATGTTGTTAATTCCTGCTGCCCAGGAGGTTGTTTTCAGTGTCTACATTTTTCTTTGTTTGCTTGGTTGTGAACAGGATAACTCAAAAAGTGGTGAACGGATTTGAATGAAATTTTCAGGGGATGTTGTTCCTGGGACAAGGAAGAAGTGATTTGATGTGGGTCTTAATTTTGCTGTGGATGCAGATCTAGAATCCTCATTCTTCACAGTATGAGATAGGTCAGTTTTCTGCATTTTGCTAATAAGTTCTCTCCAGTTTTTCATGGCATTTTCAGAGAATGCTGGCAATAGCACAAGGAGTAAAAGATAAGATTTTGGTGCGGGTCTGAAGTGTGGATTAAAGATTTTTTTTAGTGTTAGGTAGGGCAGTTTTCAACATTTCAAGAATAACTCACTCAACAATGTTGATAACGTCTTTGCACCAGTTTTGATATTGCAGGCAACTTCAAAATACTCATTTTTTAAAAATGTAAACAAAAAAAATTCCTGTATGAGGTATATGTCTTATATCCTGCCCTTTTAATTTATTAAGAATTATTTTTGTTTTGGAAAAACAGAAATGATTGACATGGCTGCATGTACATGCAGTCGTTATTGGAAAGACATCCTTAAAATCTTGTCCTGACATTGTACCTTTAAAAGTAGTTTAAGGTGAAGCTTGGTTACAATGAGATGTGCAGTATATCAACTTCTGTTATGATGCATCAGTAGCATTCCAAAGACTTTTTTGATCATCAGTTGGTTGATGCCACATGGCATTATCCATTTTATCACAGTCTGTGGTTCCTGGCCATCTTTATAGTCCAAATTAACAATTGATTAGCAGCTTTGCTTCTTTAAGCACTAGAACACTTTTTAAGTGATGAGTGGGGAAACTGAAGAAGCATTTCATATTGTAGAAAACGTTAAAATCTTTTATGCACGAGTTCATCACAAATGTTGTTTCAGGCATTTACAGAAATTCCTTATTAGAAACCCTATAGACTCGGAGACTTAGGAACCAGAAGTGCTAAAATACAAACCCTGGTTTTACTTGCTACTGCGTCACTCAGTCTAAAGCGAGTCTACTGAAAGTTGGACGTGACAATAATGAAATCTATGTAATTGACTTAATGATAAATGATTAAGTGGTTGATAGAACCAAATCATATCGAAGGTAAGATGGCCCCAGTCTGAGTAAATTAAACACTGATCTTCCAGGTTTCTTTCATGAGTTTTCTGGAGTTAATTATAAATCTGTTTTTACAGGCTAAAAGTTGAACAGCAAAATCACAGATACATTTTTATAAACACTTAGCAAAATGTTTCTAGTTCTGCTGGCTCACTCACAGATAGATGATCACCAGGACCAACACATTTCCAAAGACACTGACGAAGAAGACAAAATAATAGAGGATGGATAGATAAGCTCCAAAGGTGTTCTCCTCATTCCGGTCACAGGACTCAGGAAAGTCGATTTCAGATCCATCGTATATCTCTGTTGTTGTTTCCATCTTAGCTCAAATGCAGAATAGCCTGTAACAGTGAAAAATATATAAAAAGCTGCAATACTCCATTTAGGAGATTAAGAAAACAGCACCTGGAATGTGCACTTTCATAGAGTGAACATGAAGCAGAGGTCTCAGGAATGGAGAATCACAAAGAGGTGAGCTGACTTACCAGCAGAGAAGCTGTTGTCTGAGTCTGAGGACCACAGCTGTTTGAGTCACAGTGAGTTCAAGTCATCGCATAAGTCAGCCCAGTGAGAAGGAAGTACCACATTAGTGTGTGAATGTGTGTAAGTGGGAGGGATTGACTGACTCTGCAAGTAAACTGACAACATCTTTTGAATCATGGGCTGTTCAGCAAAGGTTCTGGATGTAAAAAAAAATCAAGTGTATATTCGCTTATAGAGCTTTTATTTTGCCTTAAGTGACAGTTACATTTTTTTGAAGAGGAGTTGCATGAGGCCCTTGGCACTTATTTTCCAAAAACAACCTGTGAACATTGTCCCTTAGGACATAGCAGCGTATGGAGTCCAGGCCATAAATACCAATAGTCCGTTAAAGATTCATAACAGCATTTTGCTTTTCCTGGACAGAGCCCCTGTGATTGGAACTATTTTCTGTTGTAACATTTAGGGGTGATCACATGGAGGGGCTGTCCACACTGAGATGAGTTTAAGTGTATCTGCAAATGATTTTTATTGTGTGGGTGTTCTGTCCACGCGAGTCTGGCTTTTTGGGAGCCTGATAACTAAAATGGAAAATTGAAGTGACTGCATCTGTGTACTCCAGAATATTTAAAAGATGGACTGTTTCTGTATTTACCACAGGATGGACTCATGACTTGTAGCTTGTCAAGACAAAATCACTCATTTTTAGCTAATGCCCCAGTCACACATTCCTGTTTCTCATAGCAACTGTACACAATTGGCAAGGCTGGTGTGATCGCTATGATACGGGATGAAATGACTGTCTCACGCCTGGACACACCCCACAAATACACCGTCAGTAGCGCTTCTACAGCACTTCGGGGCATTTGTCCTACTCAAGTTTGGTTAATGCAATGATATGATGATGATTCCATGAATTTCCATCCCGCTGACACGATGTCAGCCCCGCTGGAGCTCATTTCGCGTCACATAAGCCCCGACTGAGCCCTGTCGCTTGCGCCATCTTGATTGGGACACAATCAGGGCACAAACGGATACATCCTTGTCAGCTGTCCTCAGAAAGTTTTCAGGATTGAGCCACGATCGGCCCGATTGAGCTCTGTACATGCCACGCTAATTTCGTTCGCCTTAGGACTGCATTAGGCTTCCATCTCGCTATACTGAGAGTGGCAATTCTCCACAACAGTTTTTAACAGTTCAAAAAGTCGGGACCCTTCCCCGCCATCCATTCACAACTATACAAAGCAGATCCAGACCAAGTAGTGCATATACCACGACCAAAGCACGTTTTATCAGGATCATGACAATAGCCCACAATCGCCATGAGAAACAGGAATGTTGAGCAGGGTTGAGCCCTTTAAAGGACAAATAAATGGGGCCTCTTCAGGCTTTATTCAATAATACCAGTATATTGGAAATGCAAGTGATGTAATGCTTAATCTGTGAAGTCCTTGAAGAGCCTGATCTGGTTTGAATGTGTTTCCTTTCCCCCATGTCTTTCCTCACCCCTTCTCCCTAACTTTCAACTTTCCCCACTGTCCTATCACTCAAAAAAAACAGCACATATTAAAATATATGAAAAGCAGACATTAATAAGAACAGTTTGAGCTGGAAACACTCCCCCCTACGGAAAGTTTTGGAGCCAAAAAGATGGTACAGGTCTAAGCATGGCCGAACGCTCCCGAAATTGTTGTGCTAAATGTCAATGTGTATTGTCCCTTCCAAAACATTAATGGAGCAAAAATAAGATTGATACCATTTTAGTTCAAATAGATTTACACTTTGAAACAGGCAACAACAAATGAAATGCTTTTCGTCGTCTAATTAAAGAATACTATTGCATTGTGAGTATTTGGGTTGAAAATAATTGGAAACCGTGGTCTTAATATGGAATGAACTATACCTTTACCTTTCATGGGCCCTGACATGACTTTGGGCTTCGCCACTGACTGCTATGTATCTATTAACATCACTACCAGCTATCTTCCCTCAAGTTGAGAGATGGTCAGTTGCTTTATGTGTAATTCCATACATCGCCATAAACCTCAACCAAACCAACTTCAAAAACCACAAGCAATAACTTGATGTAGAGGTAGTCAATAAAATATCCTGCATATGAATGCAGGTGCTTTAACTGCTAGCTTCAAATAGATGTTATGCATCTCTTTATCTTTCAACAACAGAGGTAACCACTTACACTGACACAAATTAACGGACTGAATAACTGTAACTGACTTCTTTTTTGACTAATATTAAGGGTGTAACTTCATTCTACTGTATAATTTTGGCATTTACTGCTGAGAAAGCAGTCACTTCACGCAATGTTCATCCTGTCCATCCCCCTTTTTCTGAAGACAAAGGTTGAACATAAATGATGAAGGATTTACTCAAACTTTTACTCAAAACAAAGGCACTCTGTTTTAATAAAAACTCATAAGATTTTAATGTCAGATTTTTTAGTTTTGGAAAGACTTTGTTTTGGCTCATAATGACTGTAATTGGTTGAATGATTGACCATTTTCCTGCTGGATAAGATTTTTTAGGTTGTGCAGAATCCCAAACACTTCCTATGGTTGTTCCCTGGATGTACCAGGGAAATACAGTAAAATGAACAGTACGTCTAGTGTGCCAGGTTAACAAATTTGTTGTTTTTCTTTTTGGCACAGTAATGAAATCATTTGATTTTGGAGTTCAAATGTCAAGCTGGTGGCGCTCTGGTCTCTGTGGTCAGTACATCTGTATTTGTTCCCACGGTGAGCCTTTGGGGGCAACATTACAAAGCTCCATCTGTTTAAGAAATCTTATGCAAGACTGGGTATAAATAACTGTAATGGACTTCTTTCCTGACTAATATTAAGGGTGTCACCTCCTTCCTCTTACTGTATCATTTTGTCATTTACTGCTGAGAAAGCAGTCACTACGAGCAAAGTTGTTGAAGAACACACTGCTGTCATGTTTAAAGCTTTATTTCATAGTTTTAAAAAATTAACCCATCCTGTATGCATTGTGCAGCATCTTATGCAATAGGAATGTGTTTTTTTTAGTTTGTCTGTGCCGCAATCTGTACATTAGACCAATGCTTGTTAACTCAATATCTGAACAAGTGTTTGAGGAATTAGTTTCAGAATTTGATCCAGAGATATCATGATTAGAATTTAAAGGCCATTTGTCAAAAGTCATGTATCATTAGGAGCTTAGTTTTCATAGTTACTAGTAAGCTTGATCCTCTTTGTGCAAAGTTTGTATATTTTTTTTTTATTTAAGAGGTTAAGATTGAAATCCAGGGTTCTGATGTTCATGCTTTGTTTGTGAATGTGATTTTTAGAAAAGGACACCTTTATAGGGCATATTTTTAACCTGACACACCAGATGGACCGTTGGCGAATGGGCAGAACCTTTCAATGACATTAACAACGGGTGATTGGCCATTCATTCTGTCGATCACATTAATTGTACACAAATTATACAGTGTAGTAGGCAGGTGATATTGCCATCATGCAAGATACAAAACATGCTCCAATTCTTGGAACAAACTAACCAAAACATGTCAGAAATTCAACAAATATATCCTCTATATGGGGAAATGTCTTTAGTGTTATTGTATTTTCAGTTTATAAAGAAATGCAGTCCAGATCTTACAATACCACTGCTGCAGCTAATAGCATTTATGCTAATCCCTGTACAAGCAGTCACTTCCTGGATGAAACATAAATGCTTTGAGGAATTTTACTCAAACTTTTACTCAGACAAAGGTGTCCTCACTTAATAAAATCTCATAAGATTTTAAGGCCAGATTTTTAAGTTTTGGCAAGAGTTTGTTTTGCCCCATGATGAATATGACTGGTGGAATGATTGACCATTTTCCTGCTGGATAAGCCTGTTAAAGGTTGTGGCCAATGACACCCACTTCCTATGGGTTGTTCCCTGAAATGAAATACTGTTAAATGTGGGTTTTTTGTCTCAGTAAACAAATAATTTGATTTTAAGTTGATGTTGCTGTGGTCACTGTGGTCAGTACATCTGTATCCGCTCCTGTGGTGAGCCCTTGGTTACAACACTACAAAGCTCCATCTGTCTAAGAAATCTTATGCAAGACTGAGTACGAATAACTGTAACAGACTTCTTTCCTGACTAATATTAAGGATGCAACCTCCTTCCTCTTAATGTATCATTTTGTCATTTTTAAGTTTAAGCAGTAGTTTGTTTTGGCCCATAGTGAATGTGATTAGTGGAATGATTGAACATTGCCCTGCTGGATAAGCCTGTTTAAGATTGTGCCCAATCCCAAACAGAACCTATGGGTTGTTCCCAGGATGTACTAGGGAAAACAGTATGTTGAACAGCCCATCTAATGTGGCAGGTTAACAAATGTGTTTTATTGTGGCACAGTAAAGAAATCATTTGGTTTGGAGTTCACATGCCAAGTTGATTGAGCTCGAAGTTCATCCTGTTTGTGTGAATAAAACATTTGAAATGTGCTTTAAAGCTAGGGTCTATGTTCTGAAAACTAGTTTGACCATTGAGACAAATTTGAAAAAACGCAGCCTGCCCCCCCTTCACTCACCCCTCCCCTCAGTGGTCCAAGATCCCACCCCCCAGCTCGGACAGAGCTACAAGCAGCTGACAAATATCAGCAGCAAACTCAACCAAAAACAATTCAGCTCAACTGAAAGTAACAAACACGACTGTCATCCCCCTTGTAACACACAGCGGTAGCCATTTCAATTGGACCGGCGGTGAAGCGGGTCTGACGTCGCCAGAGCAGAGCCGATTGTGGGGGAGAATTTATCTTTCTGTCCTCACCAGCTCAGTTTACAATGCTGGCGATGAGTAGCTAACAGGCTAAAATCTATTGACAGAGCCTACCCGCTCTGACCAACAAGTCATTAGCCAGTACAGGCACAGACTAACCAGAGTTATTCAGCAGACATCTCCCGCTGTAGTAAACAAAGCCATTACCTGTTCAACCAGGGGCGGAACGGCAGATGCTGAAGGTTGGATGGGGGACTGAGGCCGTTTGCCAGCCGGCCCACAGTCCTCGACCGGCGGGCAGTGCTCGGTTGTTCGCCAGCCTGTGGCCCGCTGCTGCCGGCCGTTCGGTAGCCAGCAGTGTTCAACAGTCCCAAATCATTCTGCAGCTTCTTCCACCGTACAATAATCCAATGTTAAGTCTCCGTTGGGACCTGTATTGCTCATATTTCTTCCTTACTTCAGCCTTTTCCTCCAAACTTTTACGTTTCCTTCTCTTCGATGTGGAGGGTAACAAAAGCAGCCCCCCGGCCCCGTGATGCTTCAGTAGCTATGCTGCTAGCTGCTCACCGGTACATGGGAGAGGAAGTGGGGAGGAGGCGGGACCATGGGCATGACGGTGCGAAGCGAGGGAGACAGGGGATTGGATGGACTCACGGACCAATCCGAACCGCGCATGCCCACACGGTTCTGATTGGTCAACTAGTGTGCAGCTTTGCAGCGGATATACTGAATGGATTTTTTTTCGTTCTTTTTGGTCTCTATATTGTGTAGATTGGACCATAGGACCATAACAGCCCTATAAATGGTGTTATTAAGATGTACAAAGCTTCCAAATCGTACACCATAGCTTTAAGAGATTTTCCTCAATGTTTGCATGCAGGTTCTCTCTGACTCATGAATGAATTGATGTATTTTGGAGGTAAAAGTTCGAAGACTAAGACCCTTTGAGAATTCCTTCATCTTTAATGCAACATCTTAAAAAAGCTTTAGTGAAGTCAACCAAACTTTACAAATCGTTTTCCTTGCATAAGTATGATCTTATTAGATTTTTGAGGTCTAAGATAAAAAGTCAAGGTCATGGTCCCTCGTCCTTCCTTACTTGTAATTGTGATATGTCAAGTTGTATTTGAGGGGTTTTCTTTGCACAAAGGGCCACTCTGACTCAAAGGTCAGAAGTGTGCCTTATGAAGTCAAAGGACAGAACTCATTGTTCATCTCTTGATGTGCAAGTAATGTAAGAGCAAGTTTTTCTGTCAAAATCAAGTGTTCTCTCTGACTTAAAGGTGCAATGAAGAGAATTTAGTTCCGGCAAAAGACTCTGCTACCCATGAGCACGCGCAGTGACTGTCGTAATGCTGCATTCCAGTAACCTCGGAACTGGGAGTGACATCATCTCCGACTTATCGCCGTTCCAGTTGAAAAAATGCTGATCTACCAGGCCACTGCTAGCTGTTGTTAGCACGCCCTGCGTTTTTGTTCACAAATATCACATGAAGAATGTGATTATCACTATGGCAGCATTTTTGTAAATATAGGCCTAACAATACTATGTATACAGCTGAGCTAGAGCGACACACCCCAGTCAGAAGTGCAAATAAATTGATTATTACGGGAGCTAAATAACTGTTCACACTCAGGGCATCCATCTTCGATTGTCAACTCGGGGGTGGCGAGGTTTCACCGAGTTCCCAGTAGGAAATTCTGACTTCGGGGGGCATTCTAGTTGCAGTTTCCTACTCGAAATTCAGAGATTCCTACTTCTGACTACAACTGGAGTGCACCAAAAGACGTGACCCAAGCCAAAGTGTGTGTCTGTTGTGATGCTATAATGAATGCAGCTCCGACCTTCCTCAGAACTCTGCATTGCTTTACAACTTCTTTTTTCAACAACTTACAGGATGCAAAGCGACGAGGTAATGTATCTCTTTTAGTTACGTAGCGGTAGTTTATGATATGTGACAACAAGCAATTTTTGGAAAACTTTGTATTGTAGTTTTGTAGCCGGCTATATATCGCTACTTACAGTGCTCTAAGACGTGTCCGAATAAAATACATTTGCTCTAGGTTTAATTGTCTTGTTCCCAAAGTTGAATATCCAGGCCAGTCCAGCCCTGTCCGACCCGACCGCGAAGCTAAGGCATAGCATTTATAGATTACTTATTTTGATGCTATAAAACTCATCTTAAAGTGTGTACTTCGATCAGGCATGTATCTTAAAGTGAGACTTTTTGTAATTACTTAGAAACTCCTCATAGCATCTTTTAGGAAAAACTGATAAGCTGTTTGACAAATATCCACTCTGATAAATACATACGGATGCACTTGGTCTTTGGGACTCGTGTTTATCAATTGTTCATAAAATTTCTCTAAATTGTAGCACCACAAACCTGCCCTACCTCTTCCTGTTGACTAATTGCTGTACTGTTTGTGTTGCTATGAGCAAAATCTAAGAAACGTGTCTATAGTACTTGATTTTAAAACTTTTAATGAACAACATCAGCATGAGAATGATTGGCCTCCATAGAGACTACAGCAATCATTAATAATAGCAGAGAAGATTAGACTTGAATGGCTCCCTGGTGAGTAATATTAACTTTCCCTCTGACAGTAAGGTTTATTGAGCTGATATCAGTGTGCAGAGTCTGTACGACTCAATGTGTGGCAGGTTCAATGAGTGCACTTAGCCGAGATGAGGGATTTGCACAGTAAGGATCGCTCTAAAGACAAGTTAACAATCTTAAATGAGGGAGAAAGAAGATCAGCGCTCAGTGAACCTCGCTCTCATCTGTGTCAGGGGATTTGAACAAACAACCCTGCTCTTCAGGACCAGCATTAGCCCATTCATGATGGAGTCTTAAAAAGAAAAGTTTAAACTTTACTACTATTGACACTTCATCAAACTACAGAGGCTTAAACTGGATCAAAGGGGAATGTCTATAGGAAGGGGAAGCCTTGTCATTGTGATTATATTCAACAAATCAGATAATGAGAACAGACATTGGATTGTTGCATGTAATCTGGCTCTCGCCCCTGGCTCTTTTGGGCATATTTAAAAACAGGAATCCATCTGTCCATCCAACCATTAATTATGTCAGGGGTGGAAAGCTAACAGGCTGGCTGCCACATGCACATGCTCAATTCTGATTTACTGCTCAAATCTGATCTTTTTGTTTGTCTGTTCAGATTACACCTGTAAATGTGGCCTGACTGCAGGCTGTAATGTGAACAGCTCACGCTTCAGAAGTGACACGCATGCTCAGTTGAACATTAACGACAACACGCACAGCACGGTGTGATGAGTGGCAGCAAACATGGAGCAAAACTGTGCTTCACAGTGCTGGAGAAGTTTGTTCCCATAACGCAAAACCTGATGTTACAGCAGCTCACCTTGAGTGAGCTCTTATTAAAGTAATGATGGCTATATTTTATTTCTTATAAGCCTTGAGGCAGACGCTCTTTCCCGCCGATCCTGCTGGTGACAGATCGCTGCTGGAGAGCCAAACGTCTCAGAGCCATAGCGCGCTGAGCAGGTTAACAAAGAGGCAAAAACTTAGTTTCGTCATCTGTTCTGATGTTTCTTAGTTTGTCTGAGAGCAGATCAGACAGGAGCAGACTGCTCTCTGACTGACGCTGTCTCATAGAAACATACAGTAGAGCGCAAATACGCACAGATGAGATGGACAGCGTCCCCACGTCCGGTAAACTGTTATATTAGCCTGATTAATTCATTCAAAAAGTCGGCACAGTGTTAATAAACTAAGTTTATCAGATATCATAATACAAATGTATGATGCATTCACGTTTATTGTTTATTGTGCGTGTAATGGAGACGGCAGTTGTTCGTCCCAGCGTTCTCTCACGTTTTCTCATCACTCCCCCATTTATGCATTGTTTAATCAAGCTTGTAGCTGGAAAAACAACAAAAACCCTTTATTTCAGGAAAAAAATGCATAAACTTTTATAAATCATGTCTATATTAAGCTCTGATTATGTTCTGTCCATGAAGTAACTTTGAAAACATTCATCCCGAGGTGAACTGCTGCTCTGGAATGACGTCAAAGTGGCATTAAATGAGACCTGGCTGTTCAGACCACGGTTGCATTCAAGAAGATTGGATTTGTATCCGATATAGTACCAGATTTGAAAGTGACCTGAATCTGATTTGAAAAGGTCAGATTCAATGCGATTTGTGCTGTCCACACTGTCAGAAAACAAGCAGATACAGGTCACTTTTGAGCCAAAAAATCGGATTCAGGTCACTTTTGACTGTAGTGTGAACGTAGCCTTGGACCCAATAGTCAATTCAAAAGTTCAAAAAGTAATTGTCTGCAACTGTTTCTGTAAAACAACCTTTTTTAACTACTAGTTGCATTTGTAAGAATAAAAAGAGTATTAGTAATGTACTTCAATAAACAGTAAACACCCCAAAATTAATAAGTATATTCTTAAATTCAATTCAGCCCTCTGTCAATATGGATAAAATTAATGTAGCCCTCTTTTTAACAGAAATGATCCATCTCTGCATCATTTATACCACTTACCCGTTTGGGGTCATGGGGGGCCCTATCCCTGCTGAAGGGGAGGGTAAAATGTTTAAAACCCTTGACCAGTGGCCAGCTAACTACACTAACCTGAAGTGGATGGTTTGCAACGAGAAAACAATTGACCCAACAACTGACAGAAACAAGGTGACAATTAAGTCATAACAGATTGAAAAATATAAAACATACTAACAACAACTTGGATCTTATACAAGCAAAAAATGCTGTAAAAATAGCATCAGGTCAAAAAAGCATCACAGGACTCAATGACATTGACTGATTAGAAGAATCATTTTAATGCCCTGAATTTAGCTTAGCTTGTTTAAGTATGAGAACTTTACATTTTTTATTACAAACCCCAATTCCAGTGAAGTTGTGACATTGTGGAAATCTTTAATAGAAAACACAATATAATGATTTTCAAGCTCTTTTTGCCCCATCTTCAATTGAATATATTACAAAGGCAAAATTGTAAAAGTTCAAACTGATAAATGATAGACACTTCTTTTTTTGTAGGTGGAATTTTGTCCTATTCTTTCTTGATGTTTGTTTTCAGTAGCTCAACAGTCTGAGGTCTCCGGTGGCCCATTTGACACTTCATAATGTGCCACATATTTTCAATGGCAGACAGGTCCAGCCTGCAGGCAGGCCAGTTTAATATCTTTTACAGAATTTTGTCAGCTTTTAATGCAGTGCCACCTGAGGAACTTAAGGTCACTAGCATTCAATGTTTTTGACTTTGCTCCAAATGTACTTGTGAATGACTGGTTACAGAAAGAGCGTTCCCAAAAGACTCAATCACAACACACCTGTTTCCTATTAATCTGTTGATCTGGGGAATTTTCCAAGTAAGTTTTCCTTTTTCCGAGCATTCCTCAACTTTATTGGTCTTTTGTTGGCCACAGTTTCAGTTTTTTGGTAACATGTTACAGGTGTTAATTTAAAAGAGAGTGAATATTTGCAAAAACAAAAAAACATACATTTGTCTATGTAGTGTATTCAATTGAATTCAGGTCCTTATAATGTGCAAATTCCTTTATTCTGTTTTATTTATGGTTTACACAATGTCTCAGCTTCATTGGAATTGTGATATGCACTTAAGCTCTACTTTTACAAAGCTGCTCATTACTTTTCCATTTTGCTGAAAATGTCTTTGTAGGTGTCATATTGTAAAGAGTTACCAGATTATCTAGTGTCCTCTTTGTTTCATTGTTGACCAGCAAGTAAAGGCTCCTCTTGTTTATAATTTTTTACCGGGCGTGTTAAACATCAAAAGTAATGCTTGTTCATTCAACCATTCATCAGACTTGTGATCTCCAAGTGCATAGGCTGGATTTGAACCCGTGCCGGCCGAAGTATGTGCATGAGACATGCCTGTGTGCTAACCACTCCGCCAAACCAGCACCCTGTGACCTCAAAATTTTGACCACCATTAATGTTGTCATTAGTTTAGCCTGCTAATATTCCCTCCAAAATACAGAGTACAACCTGTAATCAAGGCAGCCCTTACTTATACAGAGGGAGGAGCAGGCCGTGATGTAATGCTTTGTTATTCGACCACAGACTGTAGACAGAGTTGGATGACAGCCATTTGATTATCAAAGGAGCATTTGAAATGATTTTGCTGCATCCTGATGGATACGGTCAAACTGTACATGTCATCTCAACTAAACTTTTCCTCTAGGTTTGTGAGTAGGCTGATGTTGAGGTGGGGATTAAGGTCACCTGCGACTCTGCATGGATGTGTAGTTAAGTCAGTCATGTCCTTACTTTAAAATCAAAAATCCTTAATTAAATTAAAACAGGTGTGATGTTAAAAAAATCCTGCCTGTACAGTGAGACACATCGATGTAACATCCAGTATACACTAGGGCTGTTTTTGAACCAGGCTGTAACTCTGTTTAGTAAGGCCATAAAAAGTGTTTATTTCCATCATAAACTCATGTAACCTCCTGGGTTCCTACACCCGGCCTCAAGTGGACACTCTAGGCATTACAGCCTTTACAACCCCAGAGGTTGCCACTTGGATTTGGTTCATTTAAAAATACTAACAACTTACCAGAAAAAATGCAACAATGGATCAACCAATACACAGCGAAGCAGCCAACCTGTAACTGTGGAAGCCAGCTTGACCCCCGAGAGTTGAGAGTAAGAGCTCATTATTTATACAGTGTACATTTTTCTGAAGCAAAGCAGAGAAAATTAACCAGAAATTTTGCCTCTTTGGGTTTAATCCAAAAGATTTAATTACAAGAAAAAAAGACAACAGCCTACAGATAGTTATTTATTGGAGTTTTATTTCTATACAAAATAATTTTTCAGGCAATCTTGTAATGCAATGTACTTTAAACAAATACATATAAAAATACTTTTGTAAACATTGCATTTTCCAGCATATGGATTAAATACATCATAAACACTGTAACATGGAACATTTTTAATGCACAGAATGCAGGCAACATAAAGCAAAACATTTTAATAAGACCCCTCTGGGTGTTTTTTTTTTTTTTTTACTGTGATCACACCTTTTCTGATCACGCTAAAGCCTCAAAATGTCAAAGGACACAAATCATGTCACCATCTGCACAGGGAAACCAACTTTCAGCGCAGCAGAGAAGCCTGCTATTGACAAGAAAGCCCCTGATACAGGAGACAGCTCTTCAACCAAAGGAAAAACTGGCCTGACTTTTTACACCAAACCACAACGTATTTCAGTCACAGCATTAATGTTGAGACTGTATTCAACAGAAAAAAAGGGACAGCAGCTTACTCAGCAGCAAAAAGCAAAAGAAGCCTGAAGATGATGGACGGCTGCAGAAGTCTTAGGTAGAAGTTTGACTTTGGAGAGCTTGTCCTTTCTCATGCCGGTGGTCAGTCTGGGTTTATCCAGCCTTACCCCC
Organism: Scarus forsteni; assembly: GCA_036419115.1. Classification (NCBI taxonomy): domain Eukaryota; kingdom Metazoa; phylum Chordata; class Actinopteri; order Labriformes; family Labridae; genus Scarus; species Scarus forsteni. The sequence continues at coordinate 6,449,378 of JAZDUH010000323.1, read as the reverse complement.
TCGTTCTGCCTCTTTTTCCAACAACAAATCAAAAAACAGATCGGCAGATTGCTCTTTTGCATTCCTAGCCACAAACAATGCCTGTTTTCATTTCAGTTTAAGAAAGTCAAGAGCCGTTGGAGAGAGCATTTTGACTAAATTTTGCCTTTTATGCAGCAAATAAACCTGTTGCAAATAGGCTGAATTGTCTCTGTGTACAAGCTTGATGATACAATTTCAGGATAATATTCCCACTTTCCTGTTTATGTCAGTGTATTTGCATTTAGCCTGGGACGGGAAGTTTCTCAAGGTGCCTGTGAGTTTTTTTGTTTTTTTTTAAAGCACCGTGCATCGTTGATGCCTGTTCAACAAATGGTAGAGGAGTGTCAGACTCTACATTGTGAGTTATCTCCATAGTCACAAGCCCATGTACCACATAGTAAGCTAGCTGTTGATAGCAATGTGCTCACTCAACATTCTGCATTAGTTTTCATTTATTGTCCATGCTTAAAGGGATATTTCAGTAATTTTGAAGTTGGGTTGTACTTGACAATAGCCGGTGAAGTAGCTGAAAGAGCTCCCAACAGTGCTGCACCTTTAAGGAGAACAATCTAACGAAACCCACTGAAAGCGTTGCAAATTTTTCGCGTGTTGATATGGAGCGCCTGTAGTTGGTATCCAGGCGGGAGATCCTGGCACCAACCCTGACTAGCAGGACTTTCAACTGGGCAACAGTCAGCCTGAAGTACCGCTGGAACCGGCCGTCATCCAGACGCAGCTCCTACAAGAGACGGTGGAACTCACCGAACTCACACTGCCTCCGTAGGGTAGCATGCATCCAGTACCGACGTCGGCGCCTTGCCCGCAGCTGACTTCTCCACAGCAGGTACAGAGCAGCAATGGTGGTAATCGGAGCCATGTTCGACGATGAAATGATATGATGAAATGATAATGACATACTTTTTGTGCAATGATGCTACGGCGAGCATTTTTTTTGCAGATTTGTACCAGTGTCAAAACTCGAGCGTCTAGCAAGGCGCGATTTCACTTGACGCGCGAATACACTCACTTTCAACGCTTTCGGTGGGAACACGCCGTGAGACTACCTGAGAGGTACATTGCTGTTGACAGGTACAGTTTTTTTTTGCAAAATTGTATTTACATTGGAGAGAGCCACAAAACTATGTTGAGCTGTATGTACAATAAGATTACATTTTTTTAGAGTGCTTTATTTTCCTCCAGGACGTCTCTGTGTTTGTCACTTTTTTACTATGCAGCAAATGGCTGTGCATTCCTCAGACTGTTTGCAATGATTTATCTGATCTGCTGTTTTGCTCTATGGACTCAAGAAGGCACAACAGCAGCAGAGGAAGCTGCTACCGAGCCAAATATGAAGGAGTCTGACTCAAGTGATGATGATGTTCTTTTACTGTGGATGCATGGGGCTACCTCTATGAACCAGAGCAAACAAAAAAAATTGTCTGCTTTATTGTTAAAAGGGCCAACACAAAGACTTCCTTGAGGAAAAAAAAGTGCCCATTTGTCTCTCAACCCAACACAGATCCATGGCTTGTTTTATGTAAAACTCACAGTTATGCAAAATAACTGTACCCACCAACAGCAATGTACCTTACTGGTCATCTTCTAACAGGTACAGTGCTGCTGGGAGCACTTTCAGACACTTTTCTGACTGTTTTCAAGGCCGTCTTACAACCCAACTTAAAAAAAAAAAACAGCAGTACTTCTTAAAGGTGGAAACATGACAGCTTTGGGACTGAGTACTCCAAATGTCTTCGACAAAAACACCCAAACCGGAGCAGAAGTAGAGTGTTAATCATGTTTTTATTAACAACGGAGCATAACCACTTTATGAGGTTTTGAAAGTGGTTTATTAAGTATTAATTGCAGCCCATAATAAGGACTTAAATATGACAAGCTGCTGGTCAGTGAATCTGGAACCTGGAAAGTTGGAGTAAACAGAAAAGTTTGGGAGCACACAAAGACTTCTAAAATCTTTACTCTTCCAAAGGAATCTTGGCCAGACGTGCTTAAATTCGTCCTACTTTGTCCTACTTGAAAGGCTCTGTTCAACTTGCTTCCAGCACTTACATTCTAAAACCTGCCAAGCTTTTGATGGGACAATAACAGGTGAGAGAAACATGCAACCATTTAGAAACTGGTATCCCGACTTCTACACCACAGTAAGAGGTGCAAGTCCGTTTGTAACCCCACAAGGCATTTGGAAGGCCCCTGAGAATTTCTGATGACGTGTGTCTTATCAGGACAAAACATATGCTGAATTTTATGCCTCCCTTCTTGTGAAACTGGGACAAGTGCCATTTTTCAATAAAAACAACCAATATTCCCCTTAAATAGCTCTGGAATTACCGTCTAAAAAATATATATCCTGTCTTTCTCCTGACAAAGACATTGTCAGACTGTTTATTTCTGTGCTTGTATGTTTTTGCTTATTTTGTTTGTGACTGCTAATATGAAGCCGTGGCAGCTTATTGTTGCCTAATCCCTCCACCTGGAACAGAAATAAATGCTCCATTTGGCTCCACAGACCCGCTCTGAATGATGTGCCATAACTCCACAGAGCTGTTGTGGCAGAAAACTGTTAATCTGAATCCTTTAACTGACTTCAGATTGACAACAGAATAGAGACTGGCAAGTAGCTTATTCTATGAGCAGAGATGTGTCTTTTTAGTACACTAAATTCTTATAGCATCGGTGGATAACACCATCTTCAACCTGATCACATTTGAATGGCCTTAAAGATTCATCACAAACATCATTACTGTCATAAATGTGATCAAATGGTGTGTTTGACAAAGAAAATACACTAAATACAAACTTCATTTAAAAGCATTTAAAAACTAAAAAGATCTGGATGTTTTTGTAGCATGGAACGACTTTGTAGAAAAGCAGATGCTAAAAACAAAGCTCCATAATATGTTACTACTTTGTACTGATTTTCTAGGTCTGTTTGGCAAATAAGCTTTGCACAAAAAGTAAAGAAATTGGTGTCTGGTAGGTTCTGACTTTGTCATAACATGTTTCTTGGAAGTAAATCATAAACTGTTAGACAGAATCTTTATTTCCCTTCAAATCAGTGCCACATTTGTCAGGAAGGTGCATTAGTGAGATGAGCAGCAGAGCCGAGTATGTGGATTGCGGCCATGAAATATTTACCAAATCTTCTCTGTCAGGGTCAAATCAATCTAACCATTGTTACTGACTCTATGTGTTGCCAGGTCTGCTTATAATAATGGACTTGTTTCATTTGAAAAGTTGCTTGTAAACATTGGTAGTTGTGGGCTACATTTTTGGGGGTTCTTCCAAAAGTACAGCTGCTCATTTGGGCTTGCTGATCTCCCAAACCTTGGAGGGATCTGATGCTCACTCTACTGTTGATTTTAATTCAGTTCAGAAGTTACACAAACTATTTTGTCCCATTTCAAACACAATGTAAATTTTACTCAAAAAGGATGGGCAAAAATAATGTTTCCACCAAAAAGAAGAATTAAATGTATTTCTAATGTAGGTGCTGCTGTTTTCACAATAATAATAAGACTGTAGAGGATCAGCATAAAACATAAAAAAGATAAAAGCTTGACTTTGTCTGTTTGGTTAAAAGAAATGAGGTTAGACAAACTACTTAGTGGTAACATAGTTAGAAATAACAGTAGCCCTGTCCTTGACATTTGTATAAACAAAGAGATGTTGAATAAGCAAATTAAGAGCCTCATACAAAAACACTGTGAAATTGTAATGTAATGTAACGAAAACTAAAACACATTTTGTGCGGCCTAATCAACTTGCTGGTGTGGTGTAAACTTAAGAAGATATAAATAAATTATTTGTAGCATCTGATAACCTTATGCTGTTTTTATGGCTCGTATCTCACAATTATTTTAATTAAGCAGAGAATCTGTCACCATCAACAGCAATGTATAGCATTAGCATCCATACTGTGATTTCTGAACAGGGAGAGAACTGAGCTGTGACACTGTGGCACATGTTCAGGCTCACGCCATGGACCTCACACAATCCCACTTAGAAAATTCCAAGCTATCCCTTGAACTTATCTCTGCGTGACCTGACGTTTCCCTGTTCCTTTACAAAAGTCGACCAAAACGTCCTTTCCTTCGATGAAAAGTGCTGTACTCATGGTGGATTCATGTAGTATGGTTCTGACCTACTCGGGGGGATTCGGTGCTCTGTATATAAAGACTGATTGACTAATTGATTGAAATATTTTCCCTTCAGTTTCCAGAAGCAAAGAACCTCAACAAAGAAGAACACTAGAATGAAAGTATCAAAAAAACAGATAATCTTCTCAAAAAAGAAAATATGCCCACAAAACACAAAAAACAGTAATTTTCTTGCTCATAAACACATCAGAACATATCTCCAGGTGAGGTAAACATTTGAAAATGAATGGGTGAGTACTTACTGAGAAGCCATGCAAAAAAGGTCTATAGATCATTAATAAAAGGTAAATATGAAGGCTAATGTAAGCAGTGAAAGGATTAACCAATCCTTGTATCACATGGTGATGGACTGGCACAAACCAAGGTCGCTCCATGCACAATAAGTAAAAGTATGGGTCTTACCAGAAAAGATTATGTTCGGAAGCACTTGAAGCATGCTGACAGTAAATTACAACGTTATTCTCTCTATAGGGATTAGGTTATTTCAGCAGTTTAAACTATCTATCAGTTCCTTTTTTAACCTTTGTAAGTCTTTATCTTCCACTCAGTGTCATAATTTGACCCAGAGTTAACTTTTCACAAGACTGATTATCATGAAATGTTCTGAAAGTTTCACATAAATTGTAGATACAATCACTTCACTACAGCAGTTTTACTGGAGGCAGAAACGATCTCACTATTTGACATTAACCACATCCAGTGTCTCAGAAGTGTTCAAGGTTATTTTTTTATTGGTTAGAAAGCAACACATCGTGATAATCTGCTTATACTTTCTTAGACAAGAAGGCTTTTTTAATTCACACCTTAAAATATTTCTCTGGAAATCTTCTGTCTTTCTCAGAAGTTTAACCTGATGTTAGGGTGACGTGTCCTTTTTCAGCTGATCTTACAGGGATGTGATCACTCTGTCAGATTTGACAGGTTGAATAACATCAGGTGACACTTCTGGTGAAGACAGAAGATTTCTGTTCAAACATGTAAAGGTATGAACTATAAAACATTCTTGTCTGTTAAAAAAGAAGTATAAGCATAGGCACAATGGACTTTCTTGAACTATCATGTTAATCTGTTATATTAATTCATTTTTAACAAGTCATCCAACAGTCCACTGGAATGGACAGCAGTATCACATTTTGGACTCCTTGGGCCCCCTTGTCCTGAGTCAAAAGGACCCATCCCATTAACTCCAGAAATATAACAACTTGACAACTTGGAAATATTTTTGTGCATGAGACCTGGCAGACACAATGATAATTTTTAATATCTTTGCTGATTTGAAACAGTGAGAGAGCCACACATGAAGGCAGATTATGACAGTGTTGTTCTTGTGGTGTCTGGCGTGCCCCTAACACAGAGACGTGGGACACCACACATAACCAACCCACTCACCAACAACCAGGGTCTGTATCCTCACAGCCTGTAATACTTATGATCAATTGTGACTTAATTTTTTTAGACCACCATCCAATGTCAGGTTGATGCAACAGCTGCCCTAAAAGAACAGCACTGGTAATTACCAAAATTGTTTTTATGTTTCTGTCCTGAAGATGGACTCCTGCACACTCTCTAACTTGCAAGAAATAATTTATTTGCAACGTTTTGGTCTCAGACCTTCATCAAGCAAACAGTTTGTTAAAGAGGGCAGGACATCTTAAATAGGAAGTGGCGATCACACCTGTGGCCAATCATCATCATGACGAAACATCTGCACCAGAAAAATAAACAGATAGAAAAACACATCGGCTTCCTGACTGAGATAGTCAACATGATGAAAGTCAACATAATGAAAGTCTATTTAAAGCCTACAAATAAGGCTAATAAATAATTTTCTTGCAAGTTAGACAGTGTGCGGGAGTCCATCTTCGTGTTTAGATCGACTTTTTTCTCCGATGCACCTGTCTCCTACATTAGATGTGCAAAGTACTCTCCTGATATGTTTCTGTCCTGGAAAATAAACCAATGTATAAGCTCTTTAACTGAAATGATACTTAAATGCTAAAATATAATTATTATTCTTACTCATGATTTTTTTTAATTTACTGTTGTATGTAAAAAAAAGCCAGAAAAAAATGATAAAGCCCATGATTGTTTCTTGATTAAGATGCCAACCTATAGATATATACTCACATTGCTTAACAGAATTATTTGTTTTAGTGGTTAAATGTCCTGCTTGAGTAATTTCTGACAGAGAAGCCCAGAGAGTCGCCCAACTTTGCATGGAGAAAAAAGGGAATTCAATTTGAAATAAAAAATGTATTTCCGAAAGCATACTTCATTTCAGATTCTAACAAGTTTTTGAAAGATTTTAAAAACATTTTTATTATTTTCCTGTTTTTATAACAGGTGATCAAATAAATTTGATCAGCTCTGTAAGTTACAGATTACGCTGTCTTGCCAAAAATTAACAAACAAATCCTCTGATTCTTCATGTGACAAAGTACCAAGGTTGTGCTTGGCTGTCCTTGGCTCAACACAAATGAGGCTTTCCGACAGTAAAAACTGAACAAGATTTAATATTTACAATTTCATGTTTTTGCATCCCTGATCCTTTTTCATTAGGATTAAATGACTCTTTGCACATCTCACACCACTGGACAACCCAGAAAGATAATATTTAGGACCTCCAGATAAAACTTTGCTGTCTTTGGTTGGAAGTGGCGATTTGAGCTGAAGCAAGTATGATGTGTGCCCTTCTTAAGTCATTACCATGTAATCTTTACAAAGTTTGTGAATATCTGGATTTTACACCCAAAAAGGACTTATGACCAGTTGTTTTTACTAATTCTTCTAGCAAACAGATTTTCATTGATTAAAAGAAGGTTAGTATTTATCATCGTTTCAATTTATAAGTTACTGCACAGTTGTCAAAGGAAATTTCTGTTCGAACAATCATCTGGCCCAACAAAGTAAATAATATTTTTGTGAAAACTGTCTTACTTGCAATATATTAAAATTCTTAAAGTGTATGCTTTAAAATTAAGCAGTCTGCTTCCATTCATTATCATTGCTGCCATCAACAAAAGGTATAATTCCAGAGATAATGAGATGACAAAACCAAAAAGTACAGACATACAATCCACACATTGGCTACTTAAAGGTCTGACGGCACCAGTGATTTGGTTTGCTTCCAAGAAATTCGGCTCTGATGTAACTTGAGTTTTTAAATCGAACCCTATTGGACTTTGTTATTTAACTTAAGGAAACACACTGTTAATATTAAAAAAATGTAACTGAAACAACAGCCTGACACTGTACTGGCAGTTTAAGTGTTCACATCCATTCTAGACCGGGACAATATTACTGTGTGTCCCCCGCCTTTTGGCAAATGAGCAAAACACTGCATGCAGAGAGAGAGAGAGTAAACACAGCTGTGTCAGTGCAGCTGTGGCTCCAACTAATAGATTGTCAAACAGGACAGCCTTACAACATGGAAATAATCCCAATGTGATCAATTATAGGATGAAGGAATAAGAATCAACATGAAACAGATGTGCAGAAGCTTCTGTTGTATGGTCTTCTAGAAACAGCTGTGGAGTACAGTGGTTTCAATGAAAGACACTATTATGCGGAGCCCATGTCTAATGCTTTGTGTCTCTGCCCAGTTAATTGCAAGATTTTGAAAACAACCAAGAGCTATAAAGGTGCTGTGCCAGTTATTTGGTTATCAGGCAGCAGTGTAAAGGATAATGGCTGCAATCTCTGCGGTGGAATGACAGTAGAGTCCACAATTAAATGGAGGATGCATAGCAGGCTGTGCCAGAGCACAAACACAAAGCAGCTGTGTAGCAGCTGAGAGAGAGAAGGGAGAAAACAATAAAGATTACAGATGAAATAATTCTAGCATTTTAAACTTCTAAATTGCCTTCAATTTTTTTTCTGAAGCTTCAAATCTCCTCAGCTCTACAGGTATGAGGCATCAATGGTGCTATAAATATGAGTCATTTAAGACTTTGGCCCCATTTGCAAAGAAAACAAATAAGCTCTTATGGTGTGATCCATTTTCCTGGGACCTCAGACAGGAGAAGTGGGAATTATGTCACTTCCCAGTTTGATGCATTCCAGTTGCGAGCTGGTATAGTTGGAGCTGAAGCCCAGTGAGTGATTCTGGCCAAAGGGGGCATTCTCTATGACATATCAAATTTGCATCTCATAAAATCTGAGTTCCAGATCAACTAGGACACACCATTAGCCAATGTTTTGGTGCCTTGTGGTGAGACTAACTTAGCAAAGAAGTTTTGTATTTTTGTATGTGTGCACCACAGTAGCAGCGATTCTGCACTGTAATTATAAGAAAGGTAGTGCCCATTAGGTGTATGTATGGGTTATGGGTTGGGTCATGGGTCTAATGTTCACATGGGGCCATTTAAATACTCTTAAATGGCCCCTTAACTGAATCTTGACTGGGCTGTGACTGTAACATGTTGGGACCTGCCCATTGTCATGACTGCAGGAGATCCTTTGCTATTGCATGACATGTCATGGTGACTGGTTGACTGGCCAATAGGGGCAATGGCTGAAGCCCATTAGATGTTATCCTGTGAGGGAAGAGACACCCCATGAAGCACATTGCAATTGCGTAAAATGGACATGGACATGACAGCCATTGGTTGGAACTTGGCAGGTATCTGGCAGGCATTCAGCTGGAAGGTAAATATTAAAGCAACTGTATCTGTACTCAGGTCCAGGAGGATTCACATTTAACTCTAAGACTGGGAAATTTGCAGATTACAGGTTGGGATGCAGTTTAGAGATGTTAGGGCACTGGCAGGTGAAGGTTCTTAAAATTTAGCCCATGCTAAGAACGTTTGGGCTGCTTTCATACTACAAATGAGGAATAAGAAGTTAAAGGTTTCAATTCAAGATAATGTTAAAATACTCAATGTGTTATATTTACTACATAGCATAATGCAGTTACATAAAAACGTAACATAAAGTAACGCTACCCAGCACGAAGAACAAGTCAGGCGAAGGACGAGGTAGCCTTTTTAATGTTAGTCTCAATCCCTCCTTACTTATAAGTCACTCAAAAGCCAAGAAACCTGTTCTTTTCTCACCAGTTTTAGAGAGTGTCTGAATGCCGTAGGTTCTGTAACAATGTTTGCCTGGTGGCCATATAAGTAAGGCTGCTAGTATGAAGCTAATTCCAACTAATGAGTTTGTCTGTGCCTCCAGTGCAGCTGCTCTCCACACACACGCGCTGTCACACTAGACTCAACAGTCACACACCACTCTCTAAATCAGTGATTTGGTAAATTGTTCCTGGAAACACTTGGGTGTTTGAGTCAATAGCAGCCTCCCACATGCTGCTTTTACATCAGACGTTTGGTCCTTTGCTGTAATGTTCTCTGAGGTTGTAGGTTTGATAACACATGGAAATGTCACAAACCCCTGGAAAACCTGGGCTGCCTCGTTTACCGGGGTCTCCTGGTGGCCCTGGTTTTCCTGTAATACCTTGATTGCCTGGATGGCCAACCCCGTCAAAACCTCGAGGTCCCTGAATTCCTGCAGTATTTGCAACACATTAAAAAGATAGAAAATATGAAAAACAGCTGGTGAACGTTCTGCCTCATTAATTTCAAAAGTGAAAGGTTTAATTAAATGTGATTGTAGTTCTTGCTCTATGAACTAAAAATAGCACATGATGGATCATTAATTACATCTGTTCATAGTATGGGGATGAGTTAATAAGCTATTACAGCTTCCATGGAGAACCACAGCTCTCACTGTCTATGACCTGCCCTCTTTTCTCCTTCACCCGGACTCCAAAGCTGTCACAAAGTGCTCTCAATGAAAATTAAAAACTAACAAGCTCCACTCCCAATGTCAGTTACAAACAGCGGACCACATATATCCAAGATTACTTTTGTTGAAGAGCACTGGAGCACAGGCCTGAGCCGCTCAGATGTCAAGTACCATGTTGTGGTTGCTCAAATGGCTGCAGTGCTCTGTAATGGCTAATTGGGTGAAGATGTTACAGGGAACATGCTGACAGGTGGGCTTTTTACATACCTGGCTGTCCAGGCGGTCCTGGAGGTCCACGGCTCCCCTCGCCGTTACTGCCTTTGAGCCCTCTTGGTCCAATGTCGCCTGGGGGGATAATATGTCTGCTTTAAAAATAGCTTCAGAAAGAAATAGCTTTTCCCTTTGAGCCTGCTGTGTCCAGATGGATGTACTATGGAGAAGTCTGCAGCTCCAACACTCAGAAAACTACAGGAATGTACTCTACCGTTTCTCATGACTTGTGTTTCAGCTTCAATTTTAAGTCTTATGATCTTAGCACTTATTAGAGGCCAAGATGGAGTATACAGTATTGTGCAGCAGTTTTTAGCAGGTTTGAAAATAGTGGCGAATGGTAAGAATGCTTTCAAAAATCAGTAAACAAATGCAAAATGAATGAACAGAGTAGAGATCTTAAGTTCAAGATAGCCTACCATCATCACCTCCAACTTAATCCACTCCATTGAGACCTGATTATGCAAATTATGGGTCAGTAGGGGTGTAAATCACCAGTTTCATGACAATATGATACAATATTGATTCTTTGGACAACGATACGATATTAGGCGATATCACAAAGTCTGCCACGATTCAATTTCGATTCATACGACTGAAGGACCTTCGATCACTTTAAGACGATATTATGTACTCACTGAACACAATCAGCAACATTTCACAAGACAGAAATACAAAGCAATTTGATAGTTTTACTACTGAAATGTGAAACCATGTGCTGACCTTTGGGTATGATAGTTGATAGAGGATTATAACTATCTTATGACCTAATCATGATTTAAATTAAAATTGGTTTAATTCAGGTAAGGTGCTTTTTTTGCCCCCACAATTACCTTATGGGTCTTATTGTTACATGGTAATGTTTGTATATTATATCAAGTAATGATGCAACATTATAATACAAATTATTAAATTATTATTTAAATTTTCCTATTATTTACCTCCAACGTTTGACCATGCTCTATCAAACTAAAAATGTGTAGTTTTGGTTTTAATTAAATCAAAACATTTATCATGCTCAAAATTAGAATTATTAACTGTACTTTCCTAACTCAACATTGATGGTTTTGTTTTACTTTGATGCCTGGTAACCACAGTTTGTGTGTCAGTGTGGTCAGACTTTGTTTCACTGTTTAATAGTCAGTGTGGAGGAGGAATGACACTAAGCTCTGGCTATTTTACTTTCCAACAATATGAAATTTCTTTAATCAGTGCGCTACAAAATCAAATGATGAGATAACTTACTGTACTCGTGTGATAATGCACTCTTGTCGTGCCTGCAGCATGCTGTCAGATCGACCGTATCTTACCCGGATACAGCAGAGGTATTTTCTGATTGGCCAGTCTGTCAAGCTACCGTTTAGCCCTGTGATACTAACAGCATCTTGCTACACGTTCGCCTACAGCGGTGTTACTTGGTAATACACATATACATTATTACATATACATGCTACACAATACATTTTAAAGCAGGAGAAATACCAGGTGTGGCATGTGAGAGAGTGAAAAGGGTCAAATTTGTCTCATACGCTGAATGCGTGAGACTTGAGAGCCCTGGAAACTACAGAATGACACGTGGTTGGGCGGAAACCGTGACATACATGTCCGGTCGGGATTTTAAAAAAAAGGGGATATTAAAGATGACGATGTTGATCAATGTTTTGGGTTTCCATCGATTACCTAACCAATTGATGTATCGATCCAGAACGATGGATCGTTACACCCCTACATAGGGATGGGAATTAATAAGATTTTATCAATACCAATGCTGTTAACGATCCTGCTAATCGATCCAATTCTTTAACCATTCCCTTATCCATTCCAGCAAATTTTGCATGTGGGCAAATGGTCTGACTTTCAGTGGCAACAATGCCAAACATACATCACATAATAGATAACTGCTTCTGCAAGTTGCTGGTGTTTCCACTCACTTAAGGTTGTGTATCAGGTGTAATTAAAATTAAGCCACAACTTCTGAACCCTGTCAATTGAATGGAATTGACAAGGGAATTGATTAGCAAAGTGATTAATGATATCGATTCTTTGATGGAGCTGTTAATGATTCTCAACTGGAATTGGTTTTCGATTCCCATCCCTACCCCTACAGAACAGTGGTGAGTAACATCACTACAAAGACTGTTGAAAGCTTTGGTTGATTTTCACTCCCAATGACTTTAAAGGTCTCATGTCATAGTGTGTTTGACTGTTTATCATATGCTTGAGTTTCCATTAAGCAAAATTTAATCAAAGAAAAAGTCATCTGTGTAGGAGATCTGATGCAGCTCTTTTTTGCTCCCTTTGGAAATGTTCAAACCTGAGGGGTCGGGGAGGCCTCGGGAGGCTATTACAAAGAGCTTCGTGCTGATTGGCTGCCCAAATGATGTCTAATGGGAGGAGGGGGGAGGGCCTAAGGACCATGGCGCAGACTTTCAAAATAGTCATAGCGTCTGCCTGTGAAAAGCAAAAAACACACATGTCGGAGGCTGTAGAGCTTTTTGCGTCATAAAATCCAGGAAGTGAAATGTGGTCACTTTAAGGGGAGTTTTTTTATAGAGGCACAGAATATTTCTCTGTGAACTGAGTGTTAGTAAAACATTTAATGGTCTTCTGCTCCTCAAGCCTCTTTTAACAACATTTAAAACAAGCAAAAAATAATTTAGCAGGAAATGGGACTTTTGATAAGATTAAAAGTCCCCTACTCAGGATATCAAAAAAGCTTTTTCCCAGGTTACTGTTAACACAAAATTCAGTGCAAACGGTCTGAATAGCGCTCCAGAACTTTTACCAAGCTTCCATTTAGTTAAGCAACTTTAAATCACATAAAATCCCTGGCCTCAGCTTCACCAGCTCAATCACATTAATCCACATTTTAGTCCCTAGTGTCCCGTAAGAAGCTCCAACACTCTGGATCCAGTACCTCCTGCACTCCATCTTGATAGTGTCTTTTAATAGAGCCTTTCCTCTTGGTGAATTACATTTTTATCAATCTAAAATCCCCCTCCAGCTCCCTCCCTCGAAGGTTTGCACTCATCCTGACCCGTGGAGTGGAAACAGTACACAGCGGTAAAGTGGTACAGTTTGGCATCATTCACAGATGATTAGCCTCTCTCTGTGTTGACGTGGTGATAAATCAAAGACAGCTCAATGAGATGGGTATGCACTTTCCATTTGTTGTCTTTTGCACTGCTAACTTTCACTGATGTTCACTTGTTTTAATGAGGTTGTTTTATGAGGTACAGTGAACATCAGCACATCCAATTTGTTCCTTATTGACACTGTTTTGATTTTAATCGTTGATGAAAGCAGCAGTAAATTTTGTCTTTGCTTTTGTTCATAAAGTTGTGTTATTTATTGTCTTGTTTCTGTCAGCACAAAAATAATGACTGAAGCATTTTTGTCACAGTTTTAGACAGTGAATCAGACATTTCTGGCTTTAAAACTAACAAAGAATACAGATTGCCTTCCCCCTTTCTGATAGTTTGATGAATGGCATATTACCTTTTAAGCCTACTGGACCCTGCATACCGGGGGGTCCTGGATAACCCGAGGCACCACTTCTTCCAGGGTAGCCTGGAGATCCCATGCTGCCTTTGGGTCCAGGAGCTCCTGGATTACCTGGGGGTCCCTTCACACTGTGGCAGGGTTCACACCTGGAGAGCGGAGCAGCCAGACTCTGGAGCAATGCTGGAAGCTGATCTGTGAGGCAGGGAGAGAAGAGCTCAGTCATGTATCTGTGTGTTCAATATCATATTCAATTCCTTTTATCACAGCCCCTGAATATTGTAGCCCAAATTTAATAGGAACACTAAGCCTTTTATATCTGTTTAGTTGCTATGGATGCCCTAAACATTTCTCTTCGTCCATAAATGACTATAATTCCACACCGCTGCACAAAAGGGGCGATGAAGGGGAAAGCTTATGGGGCTCCTAGTCATTTAAGTGACTAGTGACCTTCTAAAAGGTAAAGCACTGCAAGGAGCCCTTTCAGACACTCACTGTGTACCTTTTAAAACCCAACTTCAAATACCTTGAAATACCCCTTTAAACTTGGCATCTCTGCATGTTGGTAGGTTGATCCAAAGTTAAGTTGAGTTGGAATTTGCCAATGGTTGTGCCCACAGATTAGCTTCACAGAGTTCAAAAAGAAACATGATCATTAGGTGACTCTAACGGCCCTTTTCCACTAGCACGCCTTGGCCCTACTCTACTCGGCCCTACTCAATTTGCAGCGTGTCCGCTAGCCTGGTACCTCCTAAAACAAACTAGTTTTAGTACCTACTCCGCTCTGGTTCCAAGCGAGCTGAGTCGACACTAAAAGATGACGTCACCGACTGCCGGCTACTGATTGGTCAGACAATGTTGTCATCGATGAGAGTCATGAGCACGACGACCTAGCATGCTAGCGGTAGCTACCATTAGCTTACAATCATACGTCTTTTCTTTGCAGCTGGATTGCTCTCGTCCTCAGCTTCATTCTGTTGTATAGCTTCCAAAACTCTCCTGTGCTTCTCAAGGGGTATTTCTTCTTGCCTTTTTCTGCTTTCCTTTTTTACTCGGTTTGTGACAAAAAGCCACAGATTGCTGTGTCGCGCTCAAAATGACATCACTGCAGTGCCGCTCAGCTGTTTATAGCGACACTGCACCCCGTTGGGCAGTAACTGGGGCTAATGGAAAGGTAGCACAAGGCGAGTAGAGTAGAGCCGGGTAGAGTCTAGTAGAGTAGAGTTAATGGGCTAATGGAAAAGGGCCATAAATGTCCTTAGGTGTGGGTGTGAGTGTGGATGGCTGTATGTCTTTCTATGAGGCCCTGTGTTTGACTGGTGACTGGTAGAGGGTGTCAGATGGAATAGGCCCCAGCCCCCCCTACCCCACCCCAAAAGGGATAAACTGTATAAATTCTCTAAAAACAGAGAAGGAAACAGAGTTGATAGAGCTGCAGGGCCATGTGAGTTTTTCTAAGTTAGGAGATGAATTTGTTCCAAAGACGTTTTAAAGCAGGAAAACATGTGTTAGCAAAGGACAATTTTGAGAGTTATACAGCAGGAAATGGGACTTCTTGGACTTTTGACTTTTTCCTGGTGGGTGTTTGGGAGGTGTGGTTGTCATTCTATGTCAGGACCCTGACGTGCGGCAATGCTTTGACCATTCAGAGGTCAGCAATGTCCCCATGTCATATTTAATCTCATCTTGCCTTTTTTGCACAGCACTAAAGATGAAAAATGGAGCCAGGTGCCTTGTACAATCCTTGATGGAAATCAAAAACAGCTGAGTGGAGCAGATACCTCGTAGTGGAAAAGCTGAAATGGTATTTTTCCATTCATAGCAGGTGAATAGGAGCTTACTTTTGTGGACAGGAAAAAGCCAAAAACGGTTTGTGTGACTGATGTTTCTGCAGAACATCATTAAATCAGATTCTAATCAAGCTGAATTTCCATTTTTTCAACATCTTCAGGCAAAAGAAATCACATTACTTTGTACTGGGTAAGTCTTCTCTGCTAATTAATGGAAAGAGAAGCCATCTGAACAAGAATTATCCACTGCATGTTATTATACTGTACCTGAAGCAATCCACAAACCAATTTGATCGTCCGATTAGTGTTCATTTTATCCAGTCCCAGTTGTTTGTGTTGACAACAGAGCCAATCAGCTGCAAGCAACGGCAGAATCAATGTGCATCAAGAATTCTTTAATCTACTCCCCAACTAAACTGCACTTAAAATGAAAAAAGTGATTAAATATAACAGCAATGTGTTTAATTTGCTGTGACAGTTATAACAATGAGAGAAAAATGTCTCTGCTTTAAAGGAAAAGTTCGGTTCCTGCAGCTTTTACATTGTTTATAGAATGAAGAACAACAATATACTCACCCAGAAGGCTTTCCTGATGCAAACGGTGCTTCGGGAGATATTTAGATCCAAAGCAGCGGACACCGATATAATGGTAGCCTGTAGGGCATAGATCGCCGCTCCTAAAAACTGCATTAATCGTCCAAAAACTCATGTTTTTCACCAATATTCCATCATGATTCGCGCCGAATGGACCGCCATTGCAGCCTTTTCCCTCTGCAGCAAAGGGTCAATCCTCATATGAGCATGTATAATATTTATTCTGTTCCATCACTTTTATTGAACCCGTTTTCAGTTTGTCCAAAAATAAAATAGGTAATTAAAGGAGGAGACATCTATATATCTGTATACTGTGGCTCCCAAACTGTAGGGCGTCCATTGAGAAAAAAAGAATGCCCTACCCCTTAATTTTTCAAAAATAAAATATTCAAAGTCCTCCTCCACAACATCTTCATCCCATAGACATTCGTCCATTTTGCACAAAACTGGAAGAAGAAAGTTGATTTGTAGCTGCCGATCTTCGCCGAAACAATGAGCCGCACTGCGCATGCGCGAAGAGCATGTAAACAGCTCGTCAGTTCAGAGGTTAGTTCAGCCACACAGCGCTGTGTGGAGAGACACAGGCTGCAATGGCGGTCCATTCGGCGCGAATCATGATGGAATATTGGTGAAAAACATGAGTTTTTGGACGATTAATGCAGTTTTTAGGAGCGGCGATCTATGCCCTACAGGCTACCATTATATCGGTGTCCGCTGCTCGATTTTGGATCTAAATATCTCCCGAAGCACCGTTTGCATCAGGAAAGCCTTCTGGGTGAGTATATTGTTGTTCTTCATTCTATAAACAATGTAAAAGCTGCAGGAACCGAACTTTTCCTTTAACAGCCTTCAGAGCTGACAGTCCTTAACTATAAACCCTCTACTGCTGAGACTGAGCTATGAACTTTCCTTTCCTTTCTTTTAAGTTCAAAAGATCTCCAACCTTTTTCAGTGGCTGATCAAAGAAGTGAATGTTCTCAAATTTGAAAGCCTGGCTCACATTTTGAATGGTCGTCATGTATTGTTGAATGTCTTTTATTTTGGGGAACTAAATATTTGTGTCATGTTGAGTTAAAATAAAAGTATATATATATTTTTTCCTTAAAGGTCAATAACATGACCCAAATTTCCCCTCTGCAGCAAAGGGTCAATCCTCATATGACATGTATAATGTTTATTCTGTTCCATCACTTTTATTGAATCCATTTTCAGTTTGTCAAAATAAACTAGGTAATTAAAGGAGACACATCATGCTGATGCATGATTTAATACTTATATATAATATAATACATTTGAAAACAAGACCTTACACCCCCTTAATTTTCAAAAAATAAAATATTGTATTTTTTCTGATATCCTAGAACGAGATTTGATGCCTCTGAAAATAGGTCATTGCGAGATGACCGCGAGATTTAAATCGTCGTGACATCACGAGGTACCTTTCTTTTTATTGGAGTAATCTGATAAAACACTTCCTCCTCTGTGATGTCCGTTAGTCACAAAACCGTCACCGAGGCCAGCAGCAGTATATAGATCCCTAGCTCACACTCACTCATTACCAGCTCTGGCTTGTAGGGGGACTCAATATGCGCTCGCTGCTTTGAGCCTGCCGGAAAATACAGAAGAAGAAGAAGGACAGGCTGGCTCTGCCCTCGATAGAACTGACCAATCAGAGCACAAAGGGCTTAGACGTTGCGAGGTAACTGGAGGTCAGCCTGGAAACCAATGATTTCAACGAGACCTTGATAATGGCCTAAAATGAGGATTTTGAGAACGCTATTGTGGGGCAATGAAGGAACTAAATGACTTGTACTGAGGGCAGAAATACTTTACAGGCATCCTAGTCTGGCATAGTGAAAAGGAGAAACAAGCATGATATGTCTCCTTTAATAATAATGTTATGCAATTAATCTAACTTCATGGTTGAAACATTCGGAACAACATTATTTCAGTGCTCCTGAATGTATGGGTGGATAAAGATCATTTACATTTATAAAAACATAATTGAAATCACATCTTAAACCAGACAGAGTGCAAAGCTCTACCAAGGCGACTCACATATTGCTTATGAACCTATAAGCAATAAATTAATGATGAACCAACCCTCATAATATGATTCCTTGACCCAGGAAACCTACCTCAAACTCTTGGAATCATGTTTATAATTTTATTAGTTTGACTGTTACTGAGCAAAAATTATTCTACCTCGTGGTGCTTATTGGGATCACCACTGAAATCGAATCATATTTAAGTTGGGCCTTAGTCAACATCTCATGAATATTTCAGCAAATCCATCCACTATTTTAATGTTGCTAACAAACAAACAAACAAAAAGACAAATGCCGGCAACAATATAACTTTATTGGCACAGGAAATAACCATGAAAAGCTGTTTTTTTTTTAATCCTAAAGTATACAATGTGGACAGTCTGGAGATCTAAGAGATGTGTGAGGGGGTACGTTGAAAAATTTAATAATTTATTCAGAAATAATTTATTCAGAGGAGGTTAAGAAAACATCTCAATGCAGCGCTTGATTCCTGGTTTAAGGATTTACTTCTTTCAAAGGCACAGACGGTGCAAGAGGAGAGAGTTTACAGAGTCACAAAGTACTCAAAGTGTTCAAACAAAAAAAGTATGAAAAGACAGTAGCTGTAAAACTTGACATTCACAGTGACATCTGTCTATGAAGATGGACAGAGGAGAAGGTAGATACTTGAGTTCTGTGTTATGGTTGCATGATGGTTCTGGTGGGCCTCAGATAATCTGTAGGTTTTAAAATGGGTCCCTTTTGCTGAGGTTTGGGAGAGGCTACACTGGTTCATTTAAATATTCACTTAAAGCTGATGAGATCATTTAGTGACCTTGTCTGACTACTTGCTCGTTTCTAAACATCAGTTTTGTGGAACTGTCATCATGACAATTTTATTTAGAAGGAAGTTGGTTTGGTGCCGGGGCAAATGCAGGCCACGGCGGCCAGTAACAGGAAGAGGTTTTTTTAGCCCCAGGACATAGTGTTGGCACCCTTAAATGTTATTTCATGTAAATTCCTGCAAATTGAGTAAGGTTAAAAGTGCTTTTGGTACCAATGAGTTGTGCGGTGTGGTCAAGGGAGAAATGCCAACCTGGTATGACCATCCCATACCTGACCTGAATCTATGCTCATGAGTAAAAGGAGTTACATGTCATGTGTGGTGCATAATTTGAGTGAACATCTTCTGAAATGACATATTTGTTATACATAAAGATGCTATGAGGAGTTTCTAAGTAATAACAAAAAAAGTCTCACTTTTTGATATATGCCTGATGGAAATACACACTTTAAGATGAGTTTATAGCATCAAAATAGGTTATCTATAAATGCTATTCCTTCGCCTTCTGGTCGGGTCGGACAGGGCTGGACTGGCCTGGATACTCAACTTCGGAAACAAGACAATTAAAACTAGAGCAAATTTATATTATTTGGACACGTCTTAGAGCAGTGATTCCCAACCAGGGGAGAACATTGTAGGGGGTACGTTGAAAAATTTAATAATTTATTCAGAAGAGGGTTAAGAAAAGCCCACAGAGAAACTATTTTGAGTGTTTTGTTCCTGGTTTTTATAGTTAAATGCATTCTTAAAAGGGTCTTATTCAAAAGAGCTCTGGTGTTTTGTGGTAAACATTACAACAGTTAAATACAACAATGGCAGGTTGATTATTTTCATTTTGTATCTATTTATTTACAGTATATATTTATTTTCAAGGCAACATATTTATTGTGATGTTTAATTTAGGTTAAAAAGAAGAAAATTTATGAGAACTAAATGTTAAAGGGGACATATCATGCTTGTTTCTCCTTTTCACTATGCCAGACTAGGATGCCTGTAAAGCATTTCTGCCCTCAGTACTAGTCATTTAGTTCCTTCATTGCCCCACAATAGCGTTCTCAAAATCCTCATTTTAGGCCATTAACAAGGTCTCGTTGAAATGCTTGGATCTGAGGATGACCTAAAGTTACCTTGCAACGTCACAGCCCTTTGTGCTCTGATTGGTAAGTTCTATCGGGGGTAGAGCCAGCCTGTCCTTCTCCTACTGTATTTTCCGGCAGGCTCAAAGCAGCGAGCGCGTATTGAGTCCCCCTACAGGCCAGAGCAGGTAATGGGTGGATGTGAGCTAGGGATCTATAAACCCCTGCTGGACGGATGTGTTCCTCGGTGATGGTTTTGGGGCTAACGGACATCACAGAGGAGGAAGTGTTTTATCAGATTACTCCAATAAAAAGAAAGGTACCTTGTGATGTCACGACATTTGAAATCTCGCGGACATCTCGCAATGACCTATTTTCAGAGGCATCAAATCTCGTTCTAGGATATCAGAAAAAATACAATATCGCATTTTTTTGAAAATTAAGGGGGTGTAAGGTCTTGTTTTCAAGTTTATTATATTATATGTAAGTATTAAATCATACATCAGCATGATATGTCTCCTTTAAAATTAAGGAGATAAAATGAAAGTATTTTCATTTATTAATCAGTTGTGTTACCTTTTGTTTTAGAAGAATCATCAACACGTATGAGTGAGCTGGTACTCATGATATGACAAAAAGGCTCAGGGGGTACACAAGACCAAAAAGGTTGGGAACCACTGTCTTAGAGCACCAGGCTGTAAGTAGCGATATATAGCCGGCTACAAAACTACGATACTAAGTTTTTCAAAAATTGTCACGTCTTTGGTGCATTCCAGTTGTAGTCAGAAGTAGGAATTTCTGAGTTCAGAGTAGGAAACTGCCACTGGAATGTCCCCCAAAGTCGGAATTTCCTTCTGGGAACTCGGTGGAACCTCGCCAGCCCCAAGTTGACAATCGAAGATGGATGCCCCCAGTGTGAACAGTTATTTAGCTCCTGTAATAATCAATTTATTTGCACTTCTGACTGGGGTGTGTCGCTCTAGATCAGCTGTATACATAGTATTGTTAGACTTATATTTACAAAAATGCTGCCATAGTGATAATCACATTCTTCATGTGATATTTGTGAACAACAACACAGGGCGTGCTAACAACAGCTAACAATAGCCTGGTAGATCGGCATGTTTTTTTTCCGACTTCAACTGGAACGCTGATAAGTCGGAGATGATGTCACTCCCAGTTTCGAGGTTACTGGAACGCAGCATTACGACAGTCGCCGCGCGTGCTCATGCGTAGCAGAGTCTTAATGTCGCTGGTAATAGATTCTCCTCATAGCACCTTTAACACTTTGCATAGGCAGTCAGGATTTGTTTGGGGGCAGGGTTACTACAGCTGTCTTGCGCAGGGCTCTTGTTTGCTCTTTCTTATGTTTCTGAAATGTGCTGATGAGAGTGTGCGTGGCTGTCTTAACACTAAAGCTCTGCCTGGTATCACCTCTTTTGTTGTAATCAATAAAAACTAAACAAAAAGCTTCATGTTTGGTAGGTTTGGAGTTTCACACCCATCTGAACTTTTATTCAGAAAAATAAATAAATGAATTAGCAGATACTTACTACGCAGGGCATCAGTGCAGAGCTTAAGAAGATGCTCATCTGAGGGAGGTTTTCCCTAAAACACAAAATTACACTTTAAATCAGCAAAATCTTGAGCATGTCAGAAGATTTACAAGGTTTCCAAAATCCTGTATTTCTTGTAAGACATGCTTTCATATCTATCAAATATAACTCCTTAGTCCAGACTGTGTGTCTCTTTAAGCTCACTGTCTTCTCACTCACAGGTTTTCCTGGGTATCCTGGTTGCCCCGGGAGGCCTGGCAGTCCATCTTGGCCGGGAAATCCTCTGGGACCTATAGCACCCATATGGCCCATATCTCCTTTCTTCCCCTCACCCCCCCTGAGGCCAGCATCACCTGCCTGTCCTTTCTGAAGAAGTAAGACAGAGGAAAACATTTTTAAATGGAGAGGAAACCTGCTTGAAAAAGGAGGTTAGTTTTAAAACACTAACACTATATTAGCCAGACTTATAGACACAAATATTTTCAAACATATTTTCAGCCATAATCCCCTTCGGGTCCAAGTGAAAACCTAATTTTTAAATTGCATAATGCATAACTGGCTTGCTGAGTGAAAAATAGATATAGAGTATAAATATAATTAAAGAGTTTTCATCATATTTTTGCCTCCAGGTTTTTAAAATGATTTAAAATAAATGTTTCATTATGTAACAGACATTAACAGACAAGGTTTGTATTTATGTCAAAATAAATCGCTAAAAATTGCTTTAAATTTACCACCAGTGACTGAACCTTTCTGGGATGCTCCTCTTGTACCTAATCATGACACTTAACTGTTTCCAATTGACATGTGGAATGTTCCTAACTGGTGTTTTTGTTGCCTTTGGTTGCCCCTGTCCCAGTTTTCTTGGAACATGCTGCGGCCTCAAATTCAAAAATGAGAGATCAGTTGCTAAAAACAATGACATCTACCAGTTTATCCATTAAATACCTTGTTTCTGTATTTGTAAATCATGGAATTCTGTTTTTA
The DNA here is from genome assembly GCA_036419115.1 of Scarus forsteni. Lineage (NCBI taxonomy): Eukaryota > Metazoa > Chordata > Actinopteri > Labriformes > Labridae > Scarus > Scarus forsteni. The sequence goes on along the minus strand of JAZDUH010000323.1, from coordinate 6,426,795 downwards.
TTTATGTTCCAGCCTTATTGGAATTGGGCTTTGTACCTCTTTTGCTTGTTATTAATAGAAAAGCATGTGTTCAAGGTGTTTTAAATCTATCATATCCTTCAAAGATGCTGAGCTGAGTGAGGCGGCATCTCCTTAATTTGAGATTCAGCAGACAGTACAGTGAGTGTTTGATATTTCTGATGTGTTCGCCTTCTGAAAGACAGCTTTTGTGATGTATATTTTTGCCCATGGGGCCAGATTTCCCCAGGCCTGGAGGTATTGGCTCTGCCAGTCGTCTATGGCAGCCGTGCAGGCTTGACAGGGCTTCTCAGCGCGCTGCAGAATAAGACAGAATGGATTATATCTAATACCACAAAGTCTAATTCGACAAACCTCTCCTTTCCTTCCCATGGGTCCCTCTTCGCCCTGATGGAAGAATGAAAAGAGAGCAGGGAGGGATGGGGTAGAAAAGGGGGAGAGATGGGGGGAATAGAGAGACAGTTAGAAACTTCTGCTTACATATCAAAGACAGAGTTAGTATGTCAGACCAGCTTTGTTTTCTGCTCCACATTGCTGATGCAGAATGACTCCCTTTTCTATCAAAACCGCTGGCTCACAAAACATTTCAGATTGCTTATTGTAATACTTTCTCTAAAGCCATTTTTGTGCTGCTTGTTGTAACTTGATGAAAAAATGCTTCCTCAGATCTACTTGTCCTTAAAAAACACCATCCAGTGGTAACACTTGGATACTGTGTAAGGATTCTCTTTAACAAATCAAGAACAACGAGGAGCTTAAGCATCTGGAACAGCTTTGTTTGCTCTACAGAACTTTCTGTTTTCAACCCTCACTCATAGTCCATCCATCTATTATCTTTTCTGCTTATTCTTTTCGGGGTCACAGGGGGCTGGAGCCTATATGAGTAAGAGGCAAGTACATCCTGAACAGGTCGCCAGCCAATCACAGGATCACTTAGAGAGACTGACAACCATTCACGCTCACACATACCAAAGGGCAATTTGGAGGCACCAGTCAACCTAATGAACATGGTCCTTGGAAGGAGGCTAGAGGGCCTAGAGTGAACCCACAGATGCATGGGAAGATCATAAACTCCACACATACAGGCCCTGACCAAACCAGGGATCAAACCAGCAACCTTCTTACTGTGAGGCACGTGCACTACCTGCTGTACCAAAGTGCCACGCTGATTCATAGTCTCATTTCTTTAAATTAAGCTAACAATAAAAACACACTTGTCTTAACCCTCCTGCTGTCTTGGGGTAAAACATGGCAAATCGAAACACTTCAAATATTGTCATTTAGGTCACAGACATTTGCATCAGTTACATTTTTGATATTCACAGCTTTTATTTTACGTTTTATGAATATCTTTGGTTATTAATATGTATGCTCAAGAACACAATCAAGTTTGATTTTTGAGGGAAATGACATCCCTATAATAAACCAAAGTGAATTTGTTTCAACAGGTACAGCACAAGTAATGTATGACTGCGTATTAGGGCCACTTAAAAAAAATAAAATAAGACAAACTCGAAATCTTCCAGAAAAAATAGATTTTTTTTAGTTTATAAAGTCAAAAATGGACTTTTTTTATTAAGTCACAAGTTATTTTGCTAAAGTTCCTGTAGTTTTAGATAGAGAAGATCTTCATTCATGTTATATTATCCTTTTGTTGGTCGGCATTTGCCTCATTTTCAATCAAAGAATCCTTCAAAATATTTTACTTTACAATTCTTAAAAAGTATGACATGCACTATGAATAACCTATGGTCATTTATGTGTGTTGTAATTTTGAAGATATTGCATCTCTTTATGGTGAAGTTATTGAATTTTCTTTCACACCATTCCTCTGATATGGTAACTTGCAGACGGTCCCTAAGCCACAGAGCCATCACCAGCAGCATAGTGAGACCAACTGAAGTTGTCTGGCTCAGAGGACGGCTTTATGACAGTTTTTATGACTGTGATTGAAAAGAGGGGTAGAGTTTGAAACTAAGTTGTTTAGGTTGAGTTTTTTAGATGAGTTTTTGAGCCAAAGTAACTTAATAAAGTCACAATTTTGCATCTTTATAAAATCTTAAACTTGCGATGGTCTTCTGCTATGACTATTCCAATATTGACATCATCAACAGTCTTGTTTCGAGTGATTTACAGGCACAGCTTGAAGGAGCAGAGCTGTTGTGCATGTTTCTATAATGTCATTGGGTTCACAGTAATGTTACTGGGAAATGAAGTGACATAGGCTTGAACAACTAGACGCCAGTTTGCAAATAAACTAAAATTTTCCTAATGCTGTAAATGAATGAGTTTTGCCATTTAAAACTTTTTTTTTTTTGTGATGTCAATCTGCATCGGATCAGCACCATCTTCCAAACCAAACCTCTGGTAAAATTTTCATTTTCAATGTGCAGAAGTTTATTCTTTCCATAAGCCACATTTAGTTATTTGACATAGTCATTTGCAGTTAAATTATTTGGACATTGATTTACATTTGAACCAATGTGAGCTTTTCCATTTTAAGAGTTAATAGTTATTACTAGTTTTAATAGAATTAAATTGAAGGTGAATTATTTCACCAGGTGCCCCCTGGAGGCCACAGTACCCTTAGCATTTGCCTAGATTGCCTGATAGGCCACCTGGCTCTGGTCTGATCCTGGCGTTATCAGGATCACATTTAAGTTCAAACGGAGTTGAAACAGCACTTCTCCTTGACCTCATCCACTGCAGGGCCTGTAAAAACTGTTCATGGGATCTGAAACGTGTCCTGATCCACTTTCGGTGATCCTCCAATGAAAGAGTAACAAGAGAAGCACATCATTATTTCCTAATGGAGGAGACATGACTGGGCTCCTGAAAAGGACATCTGTACACATAAACATTACTGGCACAGGAGTTAAATTCTACCCAGCTGTGTCAGGTTTTTGAAAGTTTTCATCACTTAAAGGGGCCACACGAGGGGACCGGTCCCGGTGTTCATTAATGCACAAACCATTTCTGTCTCTGCATGCCCTTGTCTTTCTTTTCTTTACCTAATGTATAGCTTAGTAGACTGCCTGCACTATGACACATTTGATTCCCTCGGCTCTCCAGTAATATTAAAATTTCAAAAACAAAGCAATTAAAAGAGGAAGCTACTGTGTTTAAGGATAAAACTATGAAAATAATTATACATTGTAGCTCTAATCAGTATGCTAAGTGATTAGGGTTTTTATAAAGTTAAATATTACTTGAATTCAGAGTTTTCCATTTCTTTAGTTACTCTTTGTGGTCCTTCAAAGCTTTACTATTTTCCCTCCTTTATGAGCCCTCAAAAAAGGACCCCTTTATTAGTGACTTTTCAATTTTCATTATTGCTGTCATGTCTACAGATGATTTTACTTTGCTTACTGTCTATTTCATTCATTCATTTATCAATTCATTTCTATACCCTTTATCCCTTTGGGGTTGCGGGGAGGCTGGAGCCTATCCCAGCTGTCATTGGGCGAGAAGCAGGGTACACCCTGAATTAGTCACCAGTCAATTGCAGTGCCACATAGAGAAATAGACAACCCCCACACTCAACCCTAAGGGCAATTTAGAGTTACTGGCTATTTCATTTCATTCAAATATATTTTGATATTATTTTGTTTTATTTTCATTTACTTTGGGCAATTTGAGCATTAGTCATTGTCTCGAGTTGTTTGGCACAGACTACACTGTGGCTAGTATTCAGGCTAATGGTACCAAAGTCCAGGACCATCCCTTTCAGCTACACTTTAAGACAGCACAGCATTTGTTTGTGATGGATGTTTCATACATATGTCTTATTTGAACAGATTTTATATTATTTCTCTGTATTTTGAAGTTTTAAAAGAAAAATCAAATCAGTCATCATTAAAGACCATTAAAGTCAAGAAAAGTCAGGCTGTAGACAGAATATCAAGACTTCAGCGGGGTTAATACCTTTAGGCTAACAAAAGCACAGAGCTATAAAAGGTTAACAAACACCGTCTGTTATCGGCTGTCACTGCCTTTCCTGTTGAGTATGATTCAACAGGTCTGTCATTCTCAAAACACATCCGACAGAACACAAACACCTCAATTTTAATCAATACATTCATCAGAGCTGACCATGTAGCACCCTGACATCCTTCTCCCACATCACATCAACAAGTCTATCTTCTTCTATTTTATCGATTGTGAATTGCACTCAGAGAAGTTTAAAAGCTTTAGTGACCCTGGCTGGACATATTCAGAATGGACTAAAAAAGGAAACAGAAACATGACTCTGAGCCTATAGAGACTGTATAGAAAACACATTAGTCTGAGCCTGGTAAAAGGGTGGCCTTACCCTTAATGGACATTCTCAACAGCAGCAGATACTATCAACATCTCCCTCCTTTATATCATCACTCCCTCCATGTTTAGTTTTTTTTTTTAAATTGCAGTAAGAACAGCTGTTGTGTTTAGTTCCTCCTTTATTGTGCAAACTCTACTTATTTTTGTCTCAGATGACACAGATACCATGCTAATGTGTTTTACTCGCTAAAAGCCTTACTTTGCCTCCTTTAACTTCAAAGATGGAGAAACGAGGCTTTATCCTCCATACAAGTCAACAATAGTCACTCACAGGTTGTATTCCCCTTGCAAACCAATGAAGCCATAATAAACACTGATCAGTTTTCTATGAAAATTATATCAAAGCAAAATATATGCCTGCAGTTTGTCCTTGCATCAACTATGTACATCAGAAGAGTTTTTGTTCATATTCTTGAATGTATGTGATACATGTTACTGTAGGATGCCACTAGCAAAGTCAGCACAAAGGCCTAAGGCCCTATCTAACTACTTGTTAGGTAAGAAGTAAACTTGAAACATGGCGACAATGACATTGATTCTGAGAGTAAAAGAAACAAAATAAGCACCAACATTTAATGTTTTTAGGAATGACTGGAAAGATTATGGTTCTTCTTTTCTTACTGTTCTGTAAGAAAAGAACTCTTCTGTTTTCTAAATTACTTTTGACCAGTTTTCATGCCTGAGATGTGCACAATGCAGACATTTAGGGCTCTAATTTTGTGGCACAGCGCAGGGTGGCGCAGGGTGGTGGAGCCTGGCGCACCCCAGGCAGTGGTAATTTCGGCTCGTGCACTACCATGTGCAGCCAATTTGCTCCAAGATAAGTGTGGTGGCGCACCAGGGGTGGTGTCTATAGATTCAGCTTGGCGCAGTAACAATTTCGTGCCAAAAAACTGCGCTGTAGTTGCGCTGAAACCTCACCAGCTTCATCCTGGTCTATTCCCCGACAGGTGCACAGTGCGCACACATCACCAAAACCTCAGAGTGTAGCCTTACACCACTAATGTGACTTTGACCTCACAGAGGAGACATTACAGGACTTATGACAGAGAGGCCAAACTGTATGTGCTGTGTAGGGGGAGGAGAGACCACCTGGCTGCACAGCTCTGTCCTTAAATATGCATATACACCTACCGTTTATATAAAATTTTTGGCCACAATTAACTCAGTCACATTAAAAATACACAATGAGAAAAATGAGAAAAAATAAATTGTATTTCAACGTGTCTCCTTCCTCTCTCTCCTCATGCGCATTGGACTGCTGGTTGGAGAAGGAAGGAGGGAACCTGAGGAGAGCCGTCATCCCCTGGTTCAAGGATTCAGATCAGGGGAGGATGGCTGCATCCACCAGCCTACCAAGGCTGGAGGAGAGATTGAAATTGTCACTGCGCCTTGCCGCTGCGCATTTAAAGGCAAGGAGAGGCGTTCATCTGATTGGTGAAGACAACACTCGGCTGTGTTAAACCCACTCACTCCACCCCTGCACCAGTGGGAGGGACAGGGACTTGAGGTGTGCCTGCTTCAGTGCTATAGTGTAAAGCAGTGGTTCTCAACCTTTTTGGGGTCCTGGACCCACTGCAATGTTTTTCATCTACCCTGAGGAACCCCCACAGTCCCCACCCTGCAATATAAAATGCAGTATCTAGAAACAATAGAAACAGCTTTTAAATTGCATAGATGGCAAATATACACCCTCTAAGGCAAAAACAAGAGCTTTCAACTGATATGATTTACTCATTTTTCTAGACAAACAAAACTTTAACGATCATTAGCATATGAACAAAAATGTCTCAAGCGCAGCAACCTTTTAGACAGCTGACAACCTCCACACCAAACTAAAGTCACGGAGAGAGACAGAGACTTTTATTTCTGCAGATAAAGGATAAGTGTTTTAAGTTATGGGTCTGAGCTGCGCACATCTCATTAACCACAGAGATTCTGTGGTGGTGAAAGAATTTTAAGCAGACATGAAGAGGTGCTAAATAACATGAAGAAACCAAAAATATGCGGTTTTTGGAGAAGTTTCACATAACATATAACGTGATGTTGTCACACCTGATGTCACATTATGTGAGCCAATATTAAAGTAGTTTTGGGTGTATTTTTTTCTTATGATCCTAAGTAAGGCAGACTCTTTTAGAGATTACTGCGGAAGAGAAATTAAGACACAAAGCGGTAAAGCATGTGAGCCATAGCATGCAAAACAGATAAACAGAGAAAATAACTTGGTTTAATCATCTGTTCTGATGTTCCTTGGTTTATTTGAGAGCAGGAAAAATACTGTTCTCTGACTGATGCTGTCTCGTGAGATGAACAGCAGTGGATCATCAACAATCTATTAATTATAGAAAGCTCAGGAACACGGCTGTAGGAACCTTCTCTATAAATTGTCTGCTTTTTATATAGAGCTGATAATGCAGCCTTCTTCATTAATTTTCTTCAATATCACAATAGCCTAAATTCACAAAAACATATGACTTTCCGTGTCCTAAAAAACATTATTTCCATCTGATAAATCCCATTAAAGATGTTGATGTAGTGTTAATAAACTAATTTCATAAGATATCTTAATACAAACAGATGTGTGAATCATGATTTTGTCACTTATCCTATGTGTAATAGACACCAAGGGCTCTAATTTCATAGACCAGGCGTGGTGCACATGCCCTGCGCCGCGCTAACAGAGTGTGTCCAGCGCACTTTGCAAGTTTCCTGGATGGCGCACTCCGGCACAGCCAGGCGCACCCAAGCCTTCGCCCCTGCCCCCCGAACAAGTGCCAGAGAGGGAGGAGACAAGGTGTGAGTGGGATAACAAAGCCAAGTGTAACCTTCTCCCAGGAGGAAACTGATGTGCTGGTATGGGAGGTCTGAGCTCACAGTACCAGAATACATAATAATCCGAACAGAGCTGATGATACAAAAACAGCCTTGGAGGAAGTTACTGATATTGTCAATCAAGCTTGCTCAAATATTTTGAGACCTGCTGTCCAGTGTCAAAAAGGGTTTTAATAATGTAAGGAGAAGGGCCAAAAGAAAGCTGCCTCATCAAAGAAGGCACACGGTGGCCACCGGAGGCAGCCCCCCCACCAGCCTCACAATGAGCTCAGTGGAGGACACTGCATCCTCCACCCTCTCCATGATAAGTATTGAGGACTTTGGTGGGATTGAAGTTGAGACTACAATTACTGCAAAAAATATTTTTCTTCTAAAAGGGGCTCCCTCCTTCTCCAACAGGCAGTCCAAGCGCTGATTTAATAATGAGACGTGTATCATACAATACAATTTATTTTTCTCATTCTTGATTTTGTGTATCTTTAATGTAACTGAGTAAACTGTGGCCAAAAAAATGTATTTACAGTAGGCACATAAGCACAGTTTAGGACAGAGCTGTGCAGCCAGGTGGTCTCTCCTCCCCGTGCACTCTGCTGCTCTCCCTGCTGATACAGCACATGCAGTTCGGCCTCTCTCCGTCATAAGTCCTGTAATGTCTCCTTCGTGAGGTCAAAGTCGCGTCCGTAGTGTAAGGCCATGCTGTGTGGTATGCAACATGCGACAAAGAATGTACTGACACTCTGGAGACGTGCCTCTGAGGCTGGGCTGAGAATAGACCAGACTGGAGCTGGCGAGCTTTCAGCGCAGTTTCTGCAAAGTTTTTTGGCACGAAATTGTCACTGCGCCAACCTGAATCTGTTGGCACCTCCCCCTGGTGCGCCGTCACAGCCAATCTCAGCACAGCTGGTCTACCATATTGCCAAATTGGCTGGTCACAAAGGAAAAAAAATGAAATTAGACAGACGAAATTACCAATTCACAGGGTGCACCAGGCTCCATCACCCTGTGCTGCACCAGAAAATCAGGGCCCCAAGTGTCAAACACCACAGCATAGCACTCTCTCTCTCTCAAACATTATTTAATGATTGTTGAGGCAAAATCAACAAAAAACTCTTTATTATGTGAAAACAAGTGTAGCTTTTTTTAATAATTATCTCCATGCCCACTGAAACAGTATGGGGCTCATACTTTGAAAAGGGTTCAGATTGTGTTTAACAGCCCCATGCAGTAACTTTAAGCAATTCAATGCAATAAATTACAGTTGTGAAGCATATGTTGTTAAAGAAAGAAGTCACATTGCCCCTCTGCGGGTTAGTTAGATTAAGGTCTCAGTCACATTTGAGTAAAATAATATTATTTTTCATAAATGTCATCATCATCACTATAATTGCAGGGACCCCTTGCAATTACACCATGGACCAGTTTGGGTCAGCAACTCCCCAGTTGAGAAACAATTGTCTAAAGAATGAACGTGCTGATATGTGTTGTAGTTAAAATACCATCAAAAACAGAGGGTGTACTCTCCAATGCTTTGTTGTGAAGTGCTGTTATTATTGTAAAAAAAAAAATACTGAAATACTAAAATACCCAATTTACATGGTCACGAGTTGAACCAATACACTAAATGTATTTCCAATACATCCCTTCCAACTTTGAAAAAGTGCTGTGTGGAAGCACTTTGGGCTCCACTGTGTGCTGATGATTTACTAAGCAACGGGCCCATTATGACAAATCTGCAGATCCATCTGTCAGCCTTTCACCTGCAACAGGGAGAATATGTAACGTCCATACACAAAGGGATCAGACCAAGCAAGTTTCTTGCTGTGAGGCACGTACACTGCCTGCTGCACCACTGTGCCACTTCAATAGCAAAATTATCTGGTGCAAGTTGTGTGTTTCAGAATTTTGCTCTCTTGGATCAGAATCTTTTGACTGACAGGTAAATTTGTCTAGTTTTTTTATTCTAATCTGATCACATGACATTTCTAATTACTTGTGGCAGTGTAAACATGGCTAGCAATATGCTGAAGCAAGCCTTCCATGATGTATTTGACAGGCTCATCGACAACTTTAATAACCCTTCAATTGGTTTGTGACAAGTCATTCAATTATTGCCAACTTTATTGATGTTTGTATCATCCCTGCACTGCAGAGACTATAATCTTAGATTTCAATATAAGAATTATGTTTATTTGCAGTGTTGTTAAGGAATTGATGCCTCAGCTAAAACTATTGAATATGTGCATCAATCCAAGGCAAAATAATTTATTGAAGAAGATCTTGTTTTAATCTGCATTGCTTTGAATGTTGTATTCAAAGTTTCATTGTTTTCAGCAGCTGTTTGCATCATGACATGCACAAAAGCTCACTCTTTCCTTTAATGCCAAATCACCTTCGTCTTCAACACTTCATAATGAGGAAGGAAACCAGGAAAAGAGAACACATGGCAGCACAGAGATACATTTATCACACAGCCAGAATAAGGAAGTCTGTCTTGAGACAAAAATATGTCATATTCTTTTGAGCCAAGACACATTTGTGATTCACTGCTGTTGAGTTTAGCCTTGAGAGCATGTGACACAGAGGCTAGAATTACCGAGTGTCAACATTAAACTGCATACTGAGGAACACAATCATTTTATCCATCTCTTCAGTCACAGACGAGACTGTACAAGTCTTCTGATGGTGAAATGTAATAACTGCCTGACACACACACACTCCTGACTGGATTAATGGTCTAAACCCCATCCAGGCATACAGCGATGTGAGGATCAATGCCTCAGTAATCGATAAGTACCGATCAATTCTTAAATGCTACTCATTTGCTATTGTTCCTATTATAAAGGATCAATGGTAGAGCTTAGCGTGGCAGCTGGGAATTGCAGATCACACAGCAATTCATATCACCGTGTTTGTTCATTACAAATTATTGATGAGGGCGGTAATCTCAACACGGATAAACATGTTCAATCAATTATGTAAATGTGTCTCTCTCACCTTCTGGAACCTCGTTTCACCTTTCTGTCAACATCAGATCATTTCTCATGCATTGTCCACGCACAGTTTCAAAACACTTTCCATCTAAGCACTCAGTCTTCAGATACATTCATCGAACACTTAAGCTTGACCTTGCAGATGATTAAAGCTACAAGTACTAAAAATAAACATATACTATGGTTTCAACTGATTATGACGCAGATAGTTCAGAAGCTGAAGGAATAACTCTTTCATCAACTGACTGAGCTCCTTCAAATCTGTGTCAGTGTTGGACAGTAAAAACAAATTCTGCCCAATTTGACATCATGAAATTCACTTTTATCGCCTTCATATGAAAAGTTTGGAGACTCGGGGCTGAAGCTGCCGCTTAACATTGTGATATTTAGCAATTTATAACCTTTTTCTTGACTGCATTTTCTTCAAAGAAGAAAAAATCTGTTTAATTTTATAAAGAAATGTGTCTCAGAATGATGACATTTCTTGGGTAAGATTAAAAAAAATAGAAGTATGATGTCCACATATATTCAGTTCATGTAGCCCTCTCTGCTGTGCTCAACCTAACTTCACTGTCGAGCTTCAGAACTGTTGTGTTAGTGAATAATAATGCAGAGATGGGGGCACATACCTGTGCTCCAACCAGCATTCAACAAAATCACTTATTTTAATGGCATGGCGAGGCCTTTTGCACATAAACTTAGTTTATGGATATTTTCGAACATTTTAATCCGCTTTTAAAAGCTAAACATGTCTAGTGTTGGCTGTTTTTTTCAGCAGGGTTAGCTTAGCATCAGCAGGGTTTGCTTTGCTTTGTTTGGATTTGCTTTCCCTCAGTGGTGTCAAGTGAGGTAAGCTGTATGTCCACAGTGTTTAATTTTCATGTACCACTCTTTACAGTCCTGTGTGTCACACCCATCTCTTATGTTCTTATCAATGTCCAAAATAATCCCACACAAACCGGTTTGAATGCTGATCGTGTTGTTGATGCCATATCAACATTTATCAGCACTGTCATGCAAAGTTATGATGGTGCACATAGAAAACAATCATAAAAACTGAGTGAAGATGCTCAGGTTGGACTGATGGCCATCAGTTGCTTATTTAAAGATACTATCAATTATTTTGTTAACTTTGTTATCTTTTGCTCTCAGAATCACTGTCATGTTTGCAGTTTACTTTGAACACATCAAGTAGTTGCATACAATCTGAGGTCTGTTTACAGTGTTGCAGTTTCATTTGGGAGACATTTTATTCCAAAAGCAATGTTCATCTGAGAGTAAGTACAACAAAAGTAACAGTCTAAACTATCAGATTGACAGTAGTAAGTGCAACAAACTGCTTTAAGCTCGATTGGTGCTACTATTTATACTGGGGCAGTGTCTGTTCTTTTTGTCTGACCAAGAAATTGACAGAAAAACTGTTAATTTACCACAATACCATGCATCTTTATCATCATGAACACATAGTCAGATAAAAATGTAAGCATCAAGATTCTCAGTGCTGATCTGTTGACAAAGAGCTGGATCTGAAACCTCCTAACTCATTTTACAACTTAGGACTACAGAGGAGAAGAGTTAACCCAAGTGAAATTTGTGCCCTCTAGTGGTGCCCTCCAGTATCACACATTACATACAAGCAGGTGCAGAAACAAATACACTCATGATGCCAACGTACTCCAGTAGGGGGAATGTTTCCAGCACCTTATTAAATCTATGACAGTTTTAAGACACAAGGATCCAGCCTGGTATTAGCAGTGTGTACCTAATATAGTTACTTGGGTAAGAAACTTTCCAAAAACTTTAGATGGGAAGTTAAGATGGAAAGAAAAAAAAAAAAAAAAAGATGGGGAATTTTAGATATATTCCAAGTTGGATCCTTTCCATGGATATCATGGGGATTAACTGGAAATTGGAAAAAGGATCAAAATGGAAATACTCAAGTATACTTGTATGAAATCTGGTTGTTTTGGTCAAGATTATGCTAAAATATTTTTTTTTTATTATATTTGAAATTCTTTTTAAAAGCAAACCCTCAGTATTGCAAATTCAAGGTGTATTCCTGTTCATCCCAGTTAATTGTTAATAAACTGTTAATTCCCATCAGTGTTCATTTTGACAGCACTTTTTGATTGAATTTAAGTTACTGTCTTTTGCCCAAAACATTTTTTGTTTTTAGTCATGAATAAGTCATCTAGTCTAAATTGTTTAACTTTTAGTCCAGTTTTAGTGGATGAAATGTCACAACATTTTAGTCGATGAAATCTACTGTAAATTTAGTCAACTTAAACATGAAGTGAGAAGTGTAAGGCATTTTTTATGTTTCCTTGAATTTCTGAAGTCTTGTTTAAAACCTGATATGAAACATCTACTAAACCTTTATTGAACACTAGTAAACTCTGAATGTCTAAATAAACAGAAACAAATTTCACCTTTGTATAAAATGCAATCACTGTTATTTAGGCTACCTGGCAGAGCATCTCAGTTACAACACCAGAACTGACAAACAGTGAGCGTGCTCTATATGAATATATCAATTCATAAAGAGAGCAGCTCTGATTGGATCGCTCCACAACTTATCCCACCACCACCAAGCTAAGGCAGCTGTGATTGGATGTCCCTCTGAACTCATCCAACCTTTCCACACAACCAAAGTAGCTGTGATTGGATAGATTCCTAACTGGCTCCTAATTGCTGCATGACGAAATTAGGTCTTATAGGATTAAGTCTCAACCATTTTCATCTAGTTTTTATTTGTTGATGGAAACGTCACTTAATTTGGTTTAAGTTTTTGTCTTTGTGCATTTTTTTTGTGAGTAACTGTCTAATTTTCATCAGGGAAAAAAAGCTTGTTGACGAAAACTATGACAAAAATAATTAATCAACAAAATTAGTACTGATTCCCATGAAAAATCTCCGACTTGAAACTTGAAAATTCCTGGAATGCTGCAACCTGAGTATAATGAAGTGCTCCATAATTAAAGTGTATCTATTTGACCCCACTCCTAAAACTCCAAACTACCCTTTTAACATCCTCATCATATTTTCTCTCACTCAGACTTTAATGCATTCTGCTTCAAAGTTTTGTACAAGAGGATCTTTCATGATGTTTTATTCTCTCATCTTTATTTCTCTCCCTAATATATTTGTTTTTTTCCATCCTGTTCTGTTCTCTTATTCATTTTTCTGTCTTTGCTCTTATTTTTAATGTTTTTTAAATGCTCTTTGATTTTTATTTTGTAGAGCAGCCTGAACAGTCATCTTCAGAATTGTGTTTTATAAGTGGAGTTTATTATGTTTGTTTTAATTTGAGATTAAGTGTTTACTTCTATCAGAGCGTTTAAGAAACAACAACAAACAGAAAAAATTGTCTTAAGATCCAACACCTAATTCATCTTCTGTAAATGAATGCTGGCCAAGTTATTCCCACATCCTCGTGTCCTTGTGAGGACATATTGTCCCCCAACAGCTACACATTCACACTCTTACTCCAACGTCCCTGCTCCAGCTGTAAAACATGAGCTTCACTGCCCCCCAGTGGTAGAAAAATATCTCTGCACTCACAGGTACACCAGGCGACCCAGGTTCTCCATCTCTGCCAGGTTCGCCCTGCAAACAGATACATCATGATTAACAGAAGGTCTGTGTGAGTTTGTTTACATACATGCCTGTGTGCCTTCACGTGTGTGTGAGAGACACAATGAGATTGAATGTGTGTCACAACCAGAGTCAGTGTAAGTGTATGTGTATTACTGTGCGCTGGTCCGTTTCTTCATCCCGGCTGAGAGTGTGTGTGTGTGGAGAAAAGGTCATGATTACCACTAGAAGCCAATAAGAGGAGCCCGTGGAGAGAGGGGATAGGAATTGGCTGGTAGTGACCTTTAACAAACCTGACTTTTTATCTCGTGTGTGTCTTTTCCAACTACATCCTGCAGCCGTGCACACTCACTCTGCCTCTCTCTTTCGCTCTCTGCTCCTCTGGGCCGTCACACTGTCTCCCCATTACCGTGTGTAGAAGCGAGCGGCTGAATCAGAGCATTCATCACATGCTTTGATTGTTCCATTTCTTACTGATGCTGTGTTCACGATGAGAAGAGTACCACAGGGTGACATCTTGTTGCTGCAGTGCTGAGGTGTTTGGGCAAAATAAAAGGTCTAACCAACTCAATGACAGTGAAAAGCAGGAACATGAATGATCTGCAGCACACACTGCACCACTCTCCATGCACAGATTTGATGTTTTCTTTGTCAATAAAATAACTGTCTGGTTGCTTTTTTACTAACCATTAGGAATCGAAAATGACTCAAACAACTTCCACTGTTCCTAATTTTCAGTGCCCACTGCAGTCAGTTCACTGACCAGTCGACAGCTCTGAATTTTTACAAAAATTCTTAAGGTAAATATCTACACATTTTTATCGTCACATGTCTTTTTACTTTTTGATCAGAATGGTCCTTTATTAAATGTATTTTGGGGCATTTTCTGCCTTCATTGATGGGAGAGAATGACAGTGGCGTGAGCGAGTAGAGGAAGACACTCTGCCCGGTTGCCAGAGGTGTGGACTCGAGTCATGTGACTTAGACTCGAGTCAGACTCAAGTCACAATTTTGATAACTTTGGACTTGACTTGACAATATCATCAAAGACCTGCAACTCGACTTGGAATTTGACATCAATGACTTGGGACTTGACTCTGACTTTAGTCTGATGACTTGAAAATACTTGAAATTTTCCGGAAGACTGTTGAATAAAATGTGCTCCCATTCAAAGTATTCCACTAAGTGACTGATTTTTGTCATTTCCAGCAAGACAATATTTTTTTCCTACAGGATCTGCTCCATTGAATGCATCTATTAACATCCAATCAGGGTTTAGAAGAATTAACAAAGAGGGTTTGGATAACACAGTTACTTCCCTAAGCGCAAGACTGCAGGAGTGCAGGAACAACCTAGAAATGCAGAACCATGCCACCGAGGATAATTTCATTTGCATTCACAAACTACAATGTTATAAACAAAAAATAAATTCCCATTTGCAAAACCTGCAGAATGAGAATGAGAATAACAGACGGAGAGGCGACGATGTCGAACTTTGTCCAGCACCTGAAGCTGCACAAATAAAGGTAAGTTGGTCTGGGACCTGTTGTGAGATCCTTTTGGGTAACTTTAGCTTAGCATCCGTTATATGCAACAATGATATCGCTTGTAAACTCGCTAAAAACTGAGACTGACGTTAGCTGAAAATAATTGTAAAGTTAAGGCCCAGGATGACCAAGTGTCCTGTTTTCATGTCCTGCCCTGTCTGTCCTGGTTGTTTTTTATAAAGTGACGAAACTGTCCTGGTTTTTATTGGGTTTTTTTATTTGGTCAGCAGTGCTTATGTCTTGTCTTTACTTGAGACCCGACTTGGACTTGCACGTCTTTACTTGAGACTTGACTTGAGACTTGGGTTTAAAGACTTGAGGCTAACTTGAGACTTGTAAAACAGTGACTTTCTCCCACCTCTGCTGGTTGCTAACCACTCCACCAAACCAGCCCCCCAGGATGATCCTTTAATTCTGGGATAGGCAACTAGTGGCCTTTCCTTCAAAGTCATTTTCAAATCTAAATGTAAATAAACTAAGAAAAACAACAAAATCAGCCAAACAATTCAACCTGTTCTGCCAGCACATTAATGCACTAAGAAGGATATGAAAATGAAATATTTCAAGTGATGCACCAATACACTTAGCTCACGGTTCAGTATGTGCTTCATTTTTTGGCCCACAGTTTTCAGCTCTGTTTTAATAACCGAGTCATAGTGGTCCTTTTTTACCTCTGCAAAGGAGGTCATATATTTTCCACAGAGTGTTAGTTTGGAAACACAGTAACTCAAGCATTAGTAAAACAGATTTTCTGGATAATTTCAGAGAACATTGATCATGGCATTAGGATGAAGTGGTCACATTTTGGTGGTGATCTGAATTCGAATGTGGGTCCAGGAACAGTTTTCAATCATTTGCTGACATTACAAGAGGAGCCATTCTCACATTTTTGCTAATAACTCAGCTAGCTCTTAAAAAGTTTTGATTATATTTCAGTGACTGTTGCTCATGGTATAAGAGAGAAGAGATTAGACTTTGGTGGTGGTTCAAATCAAGATGAAGATCCAGGATTTTTTTTAAACAGATCAAAGGGACTGTGAGGAGTTTCTAAGTAATCACAAAAAAGTCTCACTTTTAGATATATGCCTGATCAAAATACACATTTTAAGATGAGTTTTATAGCATCAAAACAGGTTACCTATAAATGCTATTCCTTAGCCTTCCGGTCAGGTTGGACATGGCTGGACTGGCCTGGATACTCAACTTCGGGCACCGGGCTGTAAGTAGCGATATATAGCCAGCTACAAAACAACGATATTAAGTTTTCCAAAAAATTGCTTGTTGTCACACATCAAAAACTACCGCTACGTAACTAGAAAGAGAAACATTACCTCGTTGCTTTGCATCCTGTAAGTTGTTGAAAAAAGACGTTGTAAAGCAATGCAGAGTTCTGAGGAAGGTCTGAGCTGCATGCTTTATTAGCATCACAACAAATGCACGCTTTGACTTGGGTCTTTTGGTGTGTTCCAGTTGTAGTCAGAAGTAGGAATTTCCGAGTTCTGAGTAGGAAACTGCAACTGGAACGTTCCCCCGATGTCGGAATTTCCTACTGGGAACTCGGTGAAACCTCGCAACCCCCAAGCTAACAACAGCGAACAATAGCCTGGTAGATCGGCATGTTTTTTTTCTGACTTCAACTGGAACGTCAATAAGTCAGAGATGATGTCACTCCCAGTTCTGAGGTTACTGGAACGCTGCATTACGACAGTCGCCGCACGTGCTCATGGGTAGCAGAGTCCTTATGTCGCCGGTAATAGATTCTCCTCATAGCACCTTTAACATTGTGAGATAAGGTGGTTTTCTAGTAACTTGCTTTACACTTGTTGAAATGCCTTCTTGAAAAAGCAATTTCTTTATTTCAAAACTATATCTGCTTTGTCATTTATGGAAAAAAGATATTCCCAAAACACCGATGCAGTTCATGATATAACAATTGTTTTTGAACCAAGAGTACAAACCTCATCCAAGGCATTTCCAACACTGTCAGGTAACTTATTGTGTAAGGGAAAAACTGCAAATCTTTCCATGTTAACGAGGCCTTCAAAAATATTATTGGATCCACATCTGGATTCAGACCACTAAATGTAACCAGGTTTTTCTTGTGCTATGACCAAAAGTCCCTGAAAATGTCATCAAATCCATTGTGAAGTTGAATAATAGAAATATAATAAGCCGCTGGGTTCAGTGTTTTGACCTTTTCTCCAGATGTTCCTCTTTACTTGTTCAGTGCTCCTCTGTGGTCCAAACAGAGTGATTTGACATAAACACACACCAGGATGGTCACAACTGAAAGTAAATGTTTGATCATGATAACTCCAGATTGTTTTCGACATCCAGATAAAAGCATGAATGAGACAATTTATGTTCTTCTATTTCTCTGTTTGGTGATGTGCTGCAGAAGGACACACCTCCAACACAGCCTCACAGGCATTGTTCAAAAATGTTCTTTAGCTCTTCATGGGTGCCCTGCTGAGTCTGTTTGTTTGTGTCTTTTAACACACAAGGATGAACATTCATGTGCACAGACTCATGGGAAATGAGGTACACATTCCCGCTGACAGTTATGTGCTTTGGAAGTAATGAGCCAGCAAAAGACAAGGGTAAGAGAAGACTGATGTAAACAGAAAGAGTTGGCACTGAAGTTCACTTTTCAGAAGATTAATGATAGGAGGGAAGCCTGTCGACATTTTTTTTTTCAGAGATACATATGCCTTACTTTTAAATGTCTGTTAATACATATCTGGGAAAACTACATGGATGCTGTGTAACAGAATTTGAACATGACAATTCTAAACAATATTAACATTTAACAGTCCTTGTTTTATCAAGCGAAGGCATCAAAACTACTTGTTGAAAGACAAACGATGTGTCAGGATTCAAAGGTCTTGTGTTCTAGCCTTTGTACAGAAAGTTGTAGTTGTTTATTAAGCAAAGATTTGATCTGAGTTGAATCAGAAAATGACCAGCTTTGTCTCAGTAGATGATCAGATGCAGCTCTTTTCCCTCCATGGACATATTGCACTGCACCATTACCCTAACACCAACTGTTTAATTTGAATAAAGGAGCCTTTTTAACAAAAGCTGCACTCCAAAAGGTGGTTTATTATTCAGTGAACTACTGTTTTTTTTCTTTGGATCATTTTATAAAATTGAACAAGTCAATTTAAATGCGAAGAGAGACTTCTGCATCCCTGTCTAACTTACAAGAGATTTATCAATGTGCAATGTTTTGGGTCTCAGACCTTCATCAGGCAAACAGTTTGTTAAAGGGGGTTAAGAAATCTTAAATAGATCATCATCATGACATCATATCATACAACAACATCAGCTCTCTGACTCTAATTACTGCCTAAAAATATCAATTTAAAATTAAACAATTGATGGGACATTATAGGCCCATAAGACAAGTAATCATGTAGAGAAGCACTGTAATAAACTTGAAGTTGATGCAGTTCATTGATCGTTACATCATGACTACAAAATACATCAGACTAATATGCAATTATCCTGTTGTCTTCAGTACATACGAACAGGCACCTTTAACTCTATAAAGCCAACTGTATCATATTTGATACATACTTTTATAATACCTCTTTCTATTCAATATTATCAACAAATACAAAAAAACCATCTGAATTCAATCAGATAAATGATAAAAAATGTCCTCAAATGGATTATCAGTTGCCAAAAACACCTAATTTATCAAATGAGATACAAAAAATCTATATGTTGAATGTTATGGACATTTTGATTTTTATGGATTTTAGCAGAAAGTGCAACAAACATTTCAGCTCCAAAAATTAGAATTTTCTGTCTATAATCTATGGTCTTGGGCCTTAATGGGTTATTTGGTCAATAAAAGTTGGCCTAAAAATAAATGTGTACTCTTCATATGTATCCCATATATGGGTACACAATTCTTTACAGTCTTAGTTTTAGGCTGTAAATAGACTTTCATCATATTAACACTCTCAATAAGAAAGCTGATGCTTGTTTTTTTTTTTTTTTTTTCTTGGTGCAGGTTTGACATCATGATGATCGGCAACACTTTCTATTGAGTCATCCTGCCCTCGATAGTAAAGTGTGTGCCGGATGAAGGAGACCAAAACATTGCAAATAAGTGAATTTCTTGAAATTTAGACAGTGGGCGGGAGTCTATCTTCATGTTTAAATTGTCCTTTCTTTCTCCTACACACCTGTCTCTTGAATTAGATGTACAAAGTACTTTCATATCATCATACCAAACGAGAAAAGTGCTGTAAAAGTGACAATGCTTTAATGCACTATTCTCTCTAAATGCTTGTTGAATAGGTACAAAAAGTTGAAATCAGTTCAAAATTCTTCATTCCTGTTCAAATGTTTGTCCAGTAGCATTTATAGTATTAAACAAGTATTCATGTTTTCTTGTCCTTCTAACAGGTGGTATAATAAACTTGTTAACCACTGTATATCATATATTTACAATAATAGTTTCACATATTTTTCAGCCCTACATACTTTAAGTCTTTTTCCTATTACCCAGAATCATTAAACCAAGCAGAGGGTGAATAAGAAGCCACAGTACCTGATGTCCTTTTGATCCAGGATCTCCTCTGTCACCCTACAGACACAACAACAAAAATCTCCCGTCAGACTCACAGTTCCTGTCAAAAAAACAGTGTGCTGTTTGATTTATTATAACTTGAAGAATTAATGTCAAGTTGACAGCATCATGTTTAATAAAAAAACAAAATACAGCACACTAACACTCCAGCCCACCTCATATTGTATTTATGCTTCTGAAGTGTGAAGGACAACCTTCAGCCCCATTAAAATGTATCATGTCATCTTACTAACATATGAATAATACATTAACAAGAGTATGTATTATGTTAAGCTGTCAACACCTCCACTGCACAACATGTAAATGTACAAAGTCCTGACAGCAGAAGCCATAAATCATTCATGAAGACTCTGACTTTGTTGCCATTGTAGACTTCATTATGTCCATATGAAGCGATGCAGGTCTGTTAATGTATTTCATTCATGTATCTTACTGTACGCATCGACCCTCACCCTGTGGCCTTTAAACCCTGGCAGCCCGGTGGCACCCGGCATCCCGGAGAGTCCTGGCTCCCCCCTCCAGCCCTGCAAAGTTGAAAGATTATTGAGGCTTGGAAATCGATAGGTGACATTTTAGAGGGTTCACATGAAGTTTAGCTCAGCCATCGGGGGGGATTAAAGGGTACAGCTGACCACATCCCAAGAGCCTGAGGGCCCGATGTAAAGGTCTATGGTTGACCCATAAACCGGGTCAAGTACAGCAATTAACCTGAGACTTATACCATTGACATTAAAAGGAAGAGCTTATAAAACACAATAGTCTTTATCACCTGATATCAAAGTACCTGCTTTCACTTTCAGAATAGAGATAGTTTTGCACACCTGCTTGACAGAAATGCTCATTTGAGTAAATGACTCATTTCAGAAAGACAAGTCGGTACAGGTAGAAAAGAAAATGACTGTAGCATAGAAAAAAAGAAGAATTTTTGGTTCTTCATGCAAAAAAGAAAAGCAGCTGCGATGAAAGGCTTAAAAGTGCCAGTAGATAGGTAGACAAAAATATTGTAAGCCTGCCCTATATGTAAAATAACAGCAAAAACTTCTTCATTGTTCTGATACTATTATTGTACACAAACCACAGTTCAAATGACTGGACTGTGTAAAGTACATAAAAACAAAATATATAGATTTAAAAATGCTTTTCTACCTTTATTCAGTTGATAATAGGTTATATTCGCTGATTTATACTTTGAGGTCTGCAACACATTCTAAAAAAAACTGAGACGGAGGCATGTTTACCACTGGTTTACATCATCCTTTTTCTCAAAGTGTGAGTGAACTGAAGACATTAACTGTTGAAGCTTTGTGGGTGGATTTCTGTCTCATTCTTGCTTGACAGATAACTCCAGTATCTCAACAGCCCGGGGTCTCAGTTATTGTATGTTGTGCTTCATTATGCAGCACATCGTCAGTGGGAGACAGGTCTGGACTGCAGGCAGGCCAGTCTGGTACTCACACTCTTTCACAATGAAGTTACACTGTTGTAAGATGTTCAGACTGTGTCTTGGCATCGCCTCGCTAAAATAAGCAGGGACGTTCCTGAAAAAGATGTCCATTGGATGGCAGCATATGCTGTTCCAAAACCAGTATGTACCTTTCAGCATCAAGTTACCCATGCCATGGGCACTAACACACCCTCATACCATCCCAGATACTGGATTTGAACTTTATAACAGTCTGGATGGTCCTGAAATGGACATGATTTCCAAAAACAGTTTGAAATGTGGACTCGTCAGACCACAGCAGAGATGAAGCAACAAACTGTGTTCATTGACAATGGTTTCCTGAAGTGTTCCTGATGGTTATTTCCTTTAAGAATGGAGATTGTTTTTAATTCAGTGAGGGATTGAATGTCACAAGCATTAAGTGTTGATTTTCAGCCACGGTGCTTACTTGCAGAGGTTTTTATGGCTTCTCTGAGGCTACGTTTACATGGAAACTCCTGACTTAAAGATGCAAAGATTTGTCCTTTGCGTTCAGACGATGACGCTGGAGACAAGTTTATCCGCTGTAGTATGCATGCCGGTTCAGTAGATGGCGGTGTAAGTGCAGAGAGGCAGCGCTGCTACAATACATGTACAAAGAAGCAAAACTTTTCACAAACAACAATGGCGAATAGACGCACAGAGACACAGGAGTTTCATTTCTGGACAACAAATCTGTCTGGATGATTTTGACTGGATAACAAACCAAGCACATGTTACTCAGTGGACGGCCGAAGCTGTTGTTGTTCCTGGTATGCGCGCGCAGCCTTCATCTGAAAGAGTACTGTGCATGCGGTGA
Organism: Scarus forsteni; assembly: GCA_036419115.1. Lineage (NCBI taxonomy): Eukaryota > Metazoa > Chordata > Actinopteri > Labriformes > Labridae > Scarus > Scarus forsteni. The sequence goes on along the minus strand of JAZDUH010000323.1, from coordinate 6,404,606 downwards.
CGCCAGTGTTTCACCCTGAAACGCTCTGATGCAGGTTTACACGGGGATGCATGGAGAGCGTTTTGGAAACTTTCCACCCTGGAGCCCGTTTTCAAAAGTTTCTGTTTTCAACAAGTTTCCATGTAGACGCAAGGCCAAAACACAGTGAAAACGTATTGGATTTGACAGTTTTCAGCGCCATGTAAACACATCCTGAATCTTCTGATATTTTTGACTGTAGATGAGGAAATCCCCATATTCCTCACCACTATGTTAAGACATGTTGGAGTATTTTCTCAGTAGTTGTTCACAAATTCGTGAACTTCACCACATTCTTGCTTGTGAATGACTGAGTCCCGTTTACACAACAACAAAAACAGCCAAAAACAGAGAGTTTCAGTGCGTTTTCACCTTCCGTTAATATAAGACCGGCCTGGAGTGTCTGAATCCAAAAAATTTTGCAACCAGGGTCCACAGTAAAACATTTTAAAAAGGACATATCATGCTTGTTTCTCCTTTTCACTATGCCAGACTAGGATGCCTGTAAAGCATTTCTGCCCTCAGTACAAGTCATTTAGTTCCTTCATTTCCCCACAATAGCGTTCTCAATATCCTCATTTTAGGCCATTATGAAGCCCTCGATGAAACACTCAGATCTGAGGATGACCTAAAGTTACCTCGCAACGTCACAGCCCTTTGTGCTCTGATTGGTCAGTTCTATCGGGGGCTGAGCCAGCCTGTCCTTCTTCTTCTACTGTATTTTCCAGCAGGCTCAAAGCAGCGACCGCGTATTGAGTCCCCCTACAGGCCAGAGCTGGTAATGAGTGAATATGAGCTAGGGATCTTTATACCCCTGCTGGTGGATGTGTTCCTCGGTGAGGGTTTTGTGGCTAACGGACATCACAGAGGTGAACGTGTTTTATCAGATTACTCCAATAAAAAGAAAGGTACCTCGTGTCGTCACGACGTTTGAAATCTCGCGGACATCTCGCAATGACCTATTTTCAGAGGCATCAAATCTCGTTCTAGGATATCAGAAAAAATACAATATCTAATTTTTTGAAAATAAAGGGGGTTTAAGGTCTTATTTTCAAATGTATTATATTATATGTAAGTATTAAATCATGCATCAGCATGATATGTCTCCTTTAAAAAGATGTTTGTTTCCATGTGACGGAAACGCATGCTCAGTCTTATTTCAGATGAAGATTGTATTTGCATCCCAAGAACAACAACAACAACAGCTTTGGTCATCAACCTAGCAACATGTATGCTGCTTACCATACTCGGTGTGTTATTTAGACAAAAATATACAGACACATTATTGTTGTAGACAAGAAACTCCTATGTCTTTATGCATCGACTCTTCATTGGTGAGTACTGAAAAGATTGTCTTCACCGGAGAGCATATGTGTGTTGTATCCCGGTTTCACAACAACCCTACATCACCAGCTACTGGCCTGCAAGCTGCAGCATTTTCAATCATTCTCGTGTCTCTGTGTGAACACATAGCCCTTTTGAAAAAGCAAAGGAAAAGCCTTTCCATTTCTGGTAGCCATGTTGTCTTGTAAACAGGGCCAGAGCCTTTCAGGAATGCTCCTCTTAAATTACATCATGATACCCACCTGTTTCAACCTACTTGCCCACATGTGTCATGTTCCTAACAGGTGTTTTTTGAGCATTCATCAACTTTCCCTCTTTTGTTGCCCATGTCCTTGTTTTTTTTTTTTTGGTGGAAAAGCTCAGGCATCAAGTTCAAAATGACAGAATTTACTGATTTATAATTAAAAGGCCTTGTGAGCACAGAGCTTGTGATTCCCTCCAGTCTGTAAAAAGTGACCTTCTTTGTTGTTCACACATAATCTCACTCTGACTTCAAGCCAAACATTTACTGGGCATGTCAAGGACAAATCAAGGTCAAAGCCTGGGCTGGACTCAGTTTTCACACATGCAGCTCTTCTGAAATATTTGGATAAGTGTACATTTTTTGTGCATGTGTGAGCAAGTTTCATCGTCTGTCTAACCTGATAATTAAGTAGTCATTATTAAGGCTAGATCCCTGTGTCAAAGCTCTTAAGCAGCACCTTTGTAGTCAGAGTTTAGAGTTTTGTTTAATCAAATTTGGTGCAGTGTTTGCTGAGTATGGGCTGACACATTTTGGGAAAGAGGGTGGTGCATAGTGTGGCTAGACTGATCAGTTTAGAGGCACAAAGAATACAATGTGTCTCCCTTCTATTACACCTAAAGGACACCTTCAGTATGTGGTTATTTGCAAAATGACAACTATAACCATCACTTCATTTTAACACCCAACAAAAGAGCATCTTAATGTAGCAGATGAAACAAAAGTGCCAGATTAAATGTTAGATATAAATATCAACCCGAGACGCTCTCCAGGTGTCTTTATTTGTGAATCTGTCTCCTCTGTCCCCTTGTGACAACATTTAAAGCTTCAGAAAAAGAAAATGTTTTTCTCCAGTGATGAAGCTTTTTAAATATGAGTTATAAAGGCCCTGAAGTAAAAATGTATCAGGCGTCCCCTTACTCACGCAAACATCACTCTCCAAAAGCTACAGTGGTCTCTGCTGTGACACACAGCTCCTTAAATAGAGATTCAAAGGTACATGTAATTAAGTACAAGACGAATAAGTCAGTTTCTGCCTTGAAAAAAAACAATGCTGACATTTATGGAGGTAATTGCTTAGAAAAATGTCTCTTATCAAACAAGTGGCATTTTAAGCGAGACTGTCAGTCATGGGCAGTATCCAAACTGCGGACTGCTGAGACGGGAAGTGTCTGACAGGATGAGAGGAAACAGACGGAGAGTGAGGTCGCGTCAGGAAAGAGAGAAAGAGGAAATCTGTCACTCTGATCTCACTCTGATGCCTCCAGGGGAATCAGAAACAGCCTCAGTCACCTGACCACCATGGTGAGTTTTTGAGATCTCAGTTCTACGAGGCCGCCTGTGTAGAACAGTTAAGAGTGGGGGATAAAGGGACACTTAATCAGAGCTGGTAATGGTTATGGGATACCTTAAAGGGACTGTGAGGAGTTGCTAAGTAATTACAAAAAAGTCTCACTTTTTTATGATGTGTTTTATAGCATCAAAATAGGTTATCTTTAAATGCTATGCCTTAGCTTCGCGGTCGAGTCGGACAGGGCTGGACTGGCCTGGATACTCAACTTCGGGAACAAGACAATTAAAACTAGAGAAAATTTATATTATTTGGACACGTCTTAGAGCACCGGGCTGTAAGTAGCGATATATAGCCGGCTACAAAACTACGATACTAAGTTTTCCAAAAATTGCTTGTTGTCACACATCAAAAACTACTGCTACGTAACTAGAAAGAGATACATTACCTCGTCGCTTTGCGTCCTGTAAGTTGTTGAAAAAAGAAGTTGTAAAGCAATGCAGAGTTCTGAGGAAGGTCCAAGCTGCATTTATTAGCATCACAACAAACGCACGCTTTAGTTTGGGTCACGTCTTTTGGTACGTTCCAGTTGTAGTCAGAAGTAGGAATTTCCGAGTTCTGAGTAGGAAACTGCAACTGGAACGTTCCCCGAAGTCAGAATTTCCTACTAGGAACTCGGTGAAACCTCGCCACTCCTGAGTTGCCCCCAGTGTGAACAGTTATTTAGCTCCTGTAATAATCAATTTATTTGCACTTCTGACTGGGGTGTGTCGCTCTAGACCAGCTGTATACATAGTATTGTTAGACTTCTATTTACAAAAATGCTGCCATAGTGATAATCACATTCTTCATACATCAACACAGGGCGTGCTAACAACAGTTAACAATAGCCTGGTAGATCGGCATGTTATTTTTCCAACTTCAACTGGAACGCCGATAAGTTGGAGATGATGTCACTCCTAGTTCCGAGGTTACTGGAACGCAGCATTGCGACAGTCACCACGCGTGCTCATGGGTAGCAGAGTCTTTATGTCGCCGGTAATAGATTCTCCTCATAGCACCTTTAAAGCTTGAGTCACATAAATACTTTAACTGTAAAGGTGCTGGACACAAAAAGAGAGAAGCAGGACCATCCCATGGCAAAAACAGTTTAGGCAAATTCCAAGGGCGCCAGTCAGCAGATGGAATAAGTTTATAAAGATAGAATGAAGAAGAGGGAAATTTGTTGGATTTCAGGATACTCGTTATCATTTGCTCTGATATATTTTAATCCTATTTTTTGTATTGTTACCAAAGAAGCCAGAGTCCAGCAAACAGCAAAAAAAGTGCAAAAAAATATTATTTACATTTTCAGGTTCAGGTGAAAATCAACATAATGTGATTGGGTAGCAGTTGAGAAAGGGAGTGAAAGAAAATACCTTTGGTGTATTTTAAACATCTAAATATATAATCACTCTTTCTTTGGAGCTCCAATGCTCCTTTTATTGTTGTCCAATCACTGTACATGCCTGACATCCAGTCTTTCTCCATCAGGGGATGTGCCTCTTTGATGGGAACCTGAATATCAACATTGTGAACATTGTAGGAATCTTGTTGTTTTTGAAACTTCAGGACAGCAAATCCTGATGATTTGTTAGATCAACCATATTGTCAACTTTGGAAAGGACAAAATCTCCCTTTTTAATGTTTGAACTTGCTGTGGAAGCAACACAGAAAACAATCCCTGTTCTTAGCTGATGTCTTAGTTGATGTTGAGACTGACCTCTGATTAAGCATTTTTATGTTTGTATGATTCCCACAATAGAACAAATCCCACTGCTGCCCTTCAGTTCTGACATTTACAAATGCGCCGTTGCACTTTAAGTAGCAGTATACATGCAGTTTCAAGTGTCTGTGTGTCTCTGAAAGAAGAGAGTGTGTGTTTGTGAGTAAGAGAGAGCAAGAAAGAGAAAAAAGTGTCTGTGATCATGTGTCAGCTAAGTACTGTCAGGCCACTGTGTGTACAAACAGGTTGAAGATTGGGTCCAGTGTAGAAGATGACATTTTTCAGAAATTCCCGTTGGTCACGTGATTCCCGCAGGAATCCCATGGGATGGGAGTAATTTTTAATTAATCCTGTGATCGGGATGGAACGGGAAAAAAAGCAACAGGAGTGGGCAGGAGCGGGAACTACATGAATAGATGATCTTTTTCAACCATTTTCTTCCTGTCAACACCGGAAGTGAAAAGCGACTCAGAGCGGCTGCCGGTGACACACATAACAAAACAACATGAAGGGAGAAGACGACACGTTGGAAACATAGACTGTAAAAAATGTCGCTGGGCTCGAATTGAAGTCGCCACAAAAACTGCTCCCCCTGGTGACTGGCTGCAGTATAGGCCAAATCTCTGTCTCCCCCATTCATCTGAACGGGCCGTAGTGAAACTTCAAAAAATTAATACACCTCGTAGAAATATTTCTTCCATCCGTATGCTGTGGTGATATGAAAGTATTATTTGGCTGCTTTTTTTCCAAATCCTCTTTTTTCTGAAAAGTTTCTTTTTCATCAGTTATTAGAATTTAAAAACAACCGCGGTTTACGACAGTTTCACAGTGATTGTGTACGGTGTATGCTGCAGAGTTTTGCAACCGTTTACAACAGCTGCGTCCAGATATGGTCCAAATTCTCTACTGGCTGCACAATGGCGGCGCCCTGACGGGGGATATTATGGCTTCAAAACCGTTACATGGTGGAAGGCGGAGCCACGGTATCCAGTTTTTATAATACATCCATGGTCGAAAAGAGAGCTGTTTACACCGACCAAATGTCAGGCATGTGAAACTTAAAGGCAAGGCCTTTTATATGCACTGCACTTTTACCTAAAATAAAAAATTAACATTTTTCAACACGTTTGGTTTTATTCAAACGGGAATGGGACAGGAGTGGGAGTCATTTTGAGTGGGAGCGGGATGGGAGTGGGAGTCATTCTATGGGAGTGGGACAGGACAGGATTAATTTTTTTACTCAGGCCCGGGATTGGGACAGGACAAGATTTTTTTCTCTGGGAGTGGGACGGGACAAGAGTGAAAATCCGCTCCTGTGTCATGCTCTAGTCCAGTGTACGCAGGTCGAATCGGATGTTGGATTTGACATCTGGACATTTTCAAGTAACAGGTTGTATTATGGAATCGTGTTGTGGGCGAAGATGGTTCAAACATTGAACCCATAAGGGACTCGGCAGGAAGCCATGAACACAGAACCACACAATCTCATTCAGATCTAGGAAACACTCTGAGGGCAAACTTCCACCAAAGCAGCTCATAATAATTCTGTTACTGTTTAAGCAATAGTCCCATGACATAGTTAGCATTATATTGTAATTCATTGACCCTGAAAACCCACACCAAGCACTCAGAATCATGTTGAGATCATTATAAGTTAGACAGTTATTGTGCAAAAGATTATTGTTCGTTAAGGGTGGGCATATGGATCACCACCAGTCAGATCTTTTTTTTTTCAGATCAAATTTGGCCATTACCAACATCTCTGAAAAATTTCAGCAAATCTGTCACATAGTTTTTGCAAAATCCTGCTAACGAACAAACAGACAAACACATGCTAACAAAACATAGCATCCTTGTTGGAGTTATATACAATGTAATATATAAATGAATTAAAATATGATACAGAATAGATATTGATCAGATATTGATCATTTTTGTCCCAAAAACAAGCAAATTGTGGACAAAATTAACAATAGAGAATAGCAGCAGTAGGTTTCAGGGCAAAGTTTTTTTTATTATTTGAAATACCAAATGCTTCACAAATGCCCACTTTCTCTTCCCTTCACATCCACTTTCTAAATAACTTAACACACCCTGTGACTTTAGTGATCCTGTCAGGGTAAGGTTTGACAGAAGGCACTTTAATTACACATGAAGTTAAAATCAGGGTCAGGCTCTGCTTTGGAATTAAAATGCAGATTGGAGAGGTCAATCTGTCTGTGTGCCTCTGGGACTTGGAGTGGAAATTTAAAAACAGATGTAAAAGAATGAATAGAAGCAGTTATTTGGTTCAAGCATGTTTTTCTCAGAGGATATTTGTCTCTGAAAAGTACTTTTTTTAATGATCAGAAAAGAGTAATTATTATTATTTTTTATTAAAATACAGTTGTAAATTAAATCAAAAAGTAATTTTCCATTTTTTAGTCAAAAATAAATGAGCAAGAGCTTGGGAATTGTTGATTTTCTCTTCCAATTCTAAAATTAAAGGATAATAATATGACATTGGTTTAAAAAAAGTCTGTTGTTGCCTTATTCAAAGATCAAATGTGATCATGAACCCAACCATGGTGTGTCAGAGGCTGCTGAGAGCTGGATAAAATATCTTTAGAATAATATTGTTTCTGTACAAGTTTATCTATTGAGTAGAATTAAATTTGTTTTTAAGAAAAACGCCTACTCTATAATTAATTAGGCTCCTTTACCATACATTTTTACATCCTACATAAGCCATCATGTTTCAGTCATAAACCATTATGTTTGATGTGCTGTTTTGAATGTAAATTCATTTATTTCCCTCTAGTCAATAAGATTTTAGAATCTTAGAATTAATCCCCACTATAAAAATTCTTTTTTTTTTTTTTTTTGCTTTATCTTAAGAATTGTGGTTCTTAATAGAAAAAGAATTAAAAAGCATCTTATTTGAACATCACAGCTTTGAGCCACATTGAACCTTCTCTTTTGCTTTTTAAAGCATTTTCAGTAATTTCAAATTTGTTTGCTTTCTTGCTTTGATTTGCATAAAAATGCTTGGTTTGGTCTCAGCTAAAGGCTGAGATTTATAAATACCAAATACAGAAAGAAATATGTTTTTGGCTTGATCCAAATTTGGTAGAGTTTTTTATATGTAAAAATAAAATTTTATCATCACTAAAGTGAATATTAAGTGTTAGTCTAGAATGGCTAACCACTGTATGTTTGATATTACTTGATAACAATAAATAATACTGTCGTTATCAAAATATATTTTCAAACAAAAAGCTGTTTGGTTGCACCAGACGCCATTTGTGGTGCCAATTCTGATTATGTGCCATGTTTTTTGATTTGATTGGTTAACCATACTGAAAAAATATGGTGAATAATGTAAGAAAATAAGTCCGACAGCCCATATTGTCTGTGTATTTTTGTGTACTTTTTAATATTTTAAGCTTAATGCAGGATGGTATTTTCATTTAATTCATAAAAGTCTTTAGATTCTGATGTGCTTGTTTTGTGGTGAGGTGTCAAAAAAGCTAAATTATGTAATGGAAATGTCTCATGTCTGTGTCGCAGTCAGGAGGGATATAGGATGGATAATTCAAGTGATTTTGTCGTCTTCCTTCGCTGAGCACCTCCAGATGTGTGAATTCAGTGTTTTTGAAACTTTGAGAAATTGTTGCAACATACATCAGACCAGCAGATTTTATCCCTTCAGCACACAATTAGTATTTTTGTTTCTTAAAATTGTTTAGTATTTCCTCACAAAGCTGGTGTCAGACAGCGTTGTGTTTCTCATCCAGATCTTAGAGACGCTAGAACTGCCACAGCAGTCTGACGGATTGTTTACGAATTTTGAGTACCAATAAATTTGTTAAAATAAAAATGACAAGCCTGCCACATCAGGAGTTTTCCTAAATCTATGTTCTGTACATTTTCTAAGGTTATAACGTGTTTTAATGAGCACAAAGACATTCGAGCATTTATTCCTCCAATCACTGCTGCCGTCAGACAAACAGCTGAGGAATGAGACGTTATGATACATTTACTGAAAGTGACTTTACTGCCACTATCATGATTGCAGTGTGAGCTGCAGCAGCCACAAGCACAAGCAAACAGGAGGAAGTGCCAAATAAAAAGCCTGTGGAAAAAAATAAGACCTTTGTCACCTGCACTGTGAGGGCTGAGAGCTTTTGGGCTGCAGTCGTGCTTTACTCTGCGTTTCTGATCCTTCTCATTTTTCAGGTTCATTATCTAATTGGTTAGTAAATGAGTTGATCATCACAAATATTTAGCTACCTATTACTTTCTTGTATCTCCTCTTCTGGTACATGATGCCACAACATTATAAAAGAAAAGCTGTCACAGCTGACTGATGATTTTATTTTTTAAAGTATTTGAAAAAACTGCCCATTTCAGCTGGAGACCCGCTGCAGCTGAAAAATGCAGTGATAAAATGCGTACGAAAAAATATGTCTTGTAAAAAAACACAATCATAAATTTTTTCGGTTAAATTCACACAAGATAATGATATTTTTTTAAATCCTGCCTCGCTCTAACCGGTATACTCTGTAATGTTATAGGCCTACTGCATAGTGAGAAGCTTTAGATTGGTATTGTCCAACAATTGGGAGATGGGGATTCCCCCAAGCATTGGTGGGTATTTTGCACACTGTGTAGATGTTAAAGTGGGATTTAAGGCTGTCTGACCAAAAGTGACCCCTGGATAGTCTTGTAGTCAATCATGTATGAACTTCAAAACTTGAATTCGTCAATAAAATAAAACCAAGCATTACAAATATAAATTAATCCACCGTACAGTAAGAGCTTATAGATGTATCACATTTTTGATGAACATGTATTTTGAACCTGTGAAGAGGCTTATTTTGGGCTTAAAGTGTGTGTTTCCAGCACACAATCACAAAGCCTCCAGGGTTCCTGCAGCCTCAAGTGGACATTGAAGGAACAACAACATTGGCACTTTCTCTTTTCTCTTCACTTTAAATTTGGATGCCCAGTGTGTCATTTCATTTTTCATATTTAACTGGTAACCCTATTTTGAATTTAGGAATGACGCCTCTTACTGTCCAATGTAAACTAAAGTCATGACTTTATGGATTAAAAAAAGTGACCTTATCAAAACAGCCTGTAGAAAAGAGGATGGGGTTTAATTTTTCTTGTTGGGAATGAACAAAGGGAAAGCACCTAAGAAAGAGTGTTCAAAAATAAAAACCTTCCTGACTAAAATATTGCTTACACACAATCATAAAGGTGCTTACGCACCGGACGCCACTTGTACTACCTCGGCGATCACTCTCTATGCAAAGTCAATGTACAGCTGCAATGGGGCGAGGCTAACCCTCCCGTGATGTGTTTGCTTTGTACAAGACGATCACTTCACACGTTGCGCAGTGTCAAAGTTAAAAAAAAAAGTTCATCTTCTCAGGCGATGTCGTGTGGCTGTGCAGCAACAGCCAATCAGCGGTGTGTGCATGTGTGACGTACCCGTGACGGACAGTTTTTCATCCGGACAACAGAGGATGTTGCTGCAGGGCATCAGCTGCAGTGTTTTGTGTTTGATAAGTGAGTGAAAAGTAAACAGTTTGAATAATGTCAGCTTATACACCATATTATATGATATATGATATGATCGCTGTGAAACTTGAGCTGACAGCAACGATAACCAAAATGTGGTATTTATGGACACGCGACATGACTTCAGTGGGCGACATGATTTTGATCGCAAAGTTGCCTGCGGTGTGAACGCAGCATAAGACCTACAGGGCTCCTGCAGCAGCCTCAAGTGGACAACAGAGGAATTACAGCATTTGGCAGCTCCAAATGGGCCTCCTTTTTCATCCTCTGAGGTTGCCGCCTGCTTCTGGCGACCAGGTGAGTGGCATCATGGGTATCACCCATCACAGCATTGTGTGGATTTGCTGTTCATCATGAGACTGGGACCCACATTCAAGATTTCCTGCTGCTTAACAGAAGGTTTTTTCTTGCCGCCATGATGGAGGGATCCATGATTGGCTATATGGATTCATGTTGGCTGTTGGATGTATATATTTGTATATATATGTATATGTGTATTTTATATGTATATATGTATCTATGCATATATGTGTATCCATAAATGAAGAGCTTTATGCTCTATTGTAAAGTGTCTTGAGATAACACTTGTTATGAATTGGCGCTATACAAATAAAGATTGATTGATTGATTGATTGATTGATTGATTGATTGATTGATTGATTGATATGATGGTTACCTATAGTGTTATATCCTTAGCAGACCATTATATTTCATGTTTTCAAACATGGATAAGACCACAAGTGTTTTTTTATGATGTATCCCCTTTAAACAGGTGTGGTATTATTGGTTTCGAGGGCTAGGAGCATTAATTCTGATCTATGAATCATTTTGTAGATAAAAATCTGTTGATAATCAACTGTGGCATCTCCAAAAACAGGAATAGAGAAACAGACAGAGCATGAAAAGACAAGACAGGGAGAAGCTGTGCTGTAAATGAGAGCAGACAGAGGTTAAAGGAAACACTGTAACATCTTGTCAATAATCCACTGCTAACACTCACCTTCTGACCCGGCGGACCATGAGGACCAGCCACCCCTGGATCTCCACAGGTCCCCTGAGGAAAACACATACCGTCACATCGTATCAGTCTGACAATGCTTTAAAGTGTCGTCACTTAACTACAGCCAGTCGTCTGTCTAATCTTAACAAATCTTTGGGCTTTACTTTATCCATCGCAGAGACCAGCTCACGGGTCAAAGAGGGCATTTCACAGGAGCTGCTGTTTTGCATTCATGTTGGTGCAGCACAGCATGCAAAAAATGGCCAGCTGAAGTGGAATATAAATCACAGCGTGTGGTGATTAATCATTATCCTCTCAGCCAGTCCCATTACTGCTCTCATCCCTGTTAAACAGCTGTGCCAACCACACAAGGTAAGCTAGTGGAGCATCACGAAACGGCTCGGCAGATTTAAGAGAGAGGAAGCTTTTTAAGTGCTGAAAGAGTTCTGCTGGGTCATACCAACGCAGAGTTACAAAAGAAAAATATTCAAATTATAAAAGAGAAAAATGTGTGCAGAGAAAAGAAGATTTACACTGGAGTCTGGTTGTCTGGAGTATTTGAAGTCTGATTTAGATTATCTTTTGATTCTAAATAACTGTGTTTGTTAGCTATAGTTTCCATCAAACATATTTAACGGGAGAGAATAATGTTTGTATTTGACGAAGATGATCCATTCTGCCAAACTCTGATCTGCTTTGACTGGTATGACTGTGTGTACTGAAATTAGTGTTGATGTTAACAGCATAAGTAGCATTTCTTGATTAAATCAAAAACACTGAAAACATTTCTTGATAGAAAGGATATTTTCACTCCACTTCTGAGATGTTTTGGTGAGTGTTTGTTCTATAGACTGGCTCATGTTTTTTATTTTACACTGCAGAAGTATCACCTGCCAACCTGACGATTTTCCAGCTAATATGCTTTTGACAGGTTCTGCCCAGTATATTGATACATGTATTAGTAAAGTGTACGAGGTGATATTTGGCTGTATACATTTTTTGAGCACAGGCCAAACACAGACAAACAACATTCAGCTTGGGGTGAAAGAAAAAGGTAATCCTATATTTATTTATGTGCATTATAGCCATAAAGGTCTACTAATGTTCATTTTTTCAAAGCCGGTGCAGACTATTGGTGGTTCTGTGGACTGAAAACCAATATCTTAATGTGATATTCATTACAGTAACATAAATCATTCTCTCAATTTGCTGAATATTGTCAAAGTGAAAAAAATTACAAGCTGCTTCTTTTCTAATAATTACACATGAATACGTACAACAGCATAAAAGTGAGTTTCTATCTTTGAAAACTAAATCTTTAACAGTTTAACAGTGACGTAGATGTTAACAGCACAAGTTTTATCAGAACTGGACCACATTTCTTAATTAAATTAAAGATAAATAACACCATAACAAACTTCTCTATAATAAGGAAATCTTTGCTCCACATCAGGCATGTTTTGCCGAGAGTCTGTTTAGTGAAGTGGCTTTGGTTCTGTAGTGCAGTAGCACTTGCCTACCACATTATCTAATTGGCCCAAACTGAATGTGACTGACAGACTGATCGTCCAATCACCTGCCAGATATGCTTTTGAAAGGTTCTATCCATTCCCAAACACTTTCTTTGGGCTCTTTCCCAGATGATCTAGTCAACTGTATTGAAAGATCCACAATGTGTGCCAGGTCAGAACTTGGTTACCAGCAGATGGATCAGTCTGTTTCAATGTCTGTAATCTGGCAGATTCATTTTGCAAAGCTCCGATCTGCTCTAATTGTGAGCGGCCCAATCAGAGTCCTTCAGCGCAGGACAAGGTGGGAGCTCTGAGTGAGACCACATTGACTTTACTTGATTACAAGTAGAGAAACAGTAACTCAAAAACACTTCTTGACATTTTAAAGTGTGTTTCTGCTGGACTCAATCAAAGTTCCCTAGATCATCTGCTCTAAAACAATCCTCATCAGGTTTCTTGCACATCCAAAGAGCTGTCTTGTGCTGCTGTTGGATATGGAGCCAAAACACTGCAGCTTTATATCTCTGGTATAATCATTGTGTTCATAGTGATGATGCTTCATATACACTTCTGTGTGCTATAATTCTCCTCTAGACTATTTCATCAATTCTGCTGATACAGTTTTAAACATGCATCAACAAAGTTAGGATGGAAATTGTTTGTCTCCTACCATATTATGAGCACTGACTTCTGCTGTATGTTTCTGATGTCATCTCCTGCCTACCAGGACTCCCCACCACCATCATCACTTCTGCCCTGTCCACAGCACGGCATAGCCCCTAATAATATCAAGGCAGCATGTGTGAAAAGTAGAGGTGGGAGAAATAATCGATTCACATAAGTATCTGGATTTTTTGTTTGACGATTTTTGAATAGATGTTTTTGTTCAAAAATCGATTTTTTTCCAAATATAAATGCTTCATTATAGTGTTTTAACTCTTTAGGCGCCAAAGTCGCAAAATTGCGACAAGGCATTGTTGGATAAAACAGGCCATAGCTGTTAAAATAGTGCTGAATAGTGTTACTACTTTCACCAGCAGATAGTGGGCAGGTGTTACTTTAAAAAGAGCAGCATTCATGGGTGTGTTTCTAGGAGCGCAGGAGCGGGTCTGCGCGCCATTACAGTCCCCAAGCAGCACATACTGAGGCCGATGCTTTGCCTCTACGTGGCCGGGGTGGAAGTAATCGGCAAGTGCCAAGGAGGGGACGTGGTCTGGGATGCAGGGAAACTCAAAACACTGCGAAAAGTGACGGTGTTAGCGGGAATGAGAAAGACCACAGAGCTCTGGGCAGACGAGGGAGAAGTCAGGGGTAAAAAGCTCAGTGAAGGCAGCAGAGGCGTTCATGCTCGGCCCGTAAATTACTATGATGATGGCTGGGTTTACTTTGGGATGAGTACCACAAGTGGATCAGAGATTTTGATGAGCCTTTTGGGTATTGTGGAGACAGAATTCTGACAGATTTTGAGACTTGGTCTTTTGACAGTTTGCCATTATCTCTAACCACTTTAAAACTATATACTTTTCAAATCCTGACAGCTAAATTGAATATTTTCTTGAAAAAACTCTGGTGCCTAAAGGGTTAATAAGCCACTTTTAACGCAATCCAGGCTTTTGAAGAGAGAGAATAAACGGCTGGTTAAAATATACTGCTGAATAAATCCTAAAAATGGAGTCACATGATGTGTATTTTTCCCGATATAGTCTGTAGGCATCATCATTTTTTATTTTTTTGCTGGTGTAAAAATAGCTAACTAAAGATTGCAAAAATCGGCAATATCGTAGAATCGCAATTTAAATTTAATCGGCACCTGAAAAATTGTAAAAAATCGAATCAGGAGAAAAGTGAACCCGCCCAGCCCTAGTGAATAGGAGTGAAGTGAATATCTGAATTATTTTTCAGATGTATTTGTGTTGGTGTAACAATAATGTGTGATTCAAATGTTGCAAAACATTTTGAGTTCTCCTTTTAGCTGGAAATTATTGTCAATAAAGGACTGACTTCTGCTAAACCATAATAATGTGGGTTGATGTTGACTGTGCACAATTCATCAAAAGTGAGTCATTGTGTGTAATAGTGTCGCTCTATTCATGTGCTGTGCATTCAGCCTGTGATTATCTGCTGATGATAAAACACACTGCCTCAGAGTGCTTAATCAGCTGAGAGGGAACTTTCATTCAGGTGTAAACATGGGTTTTTATCTAAATGATTTCACTAATTAGTGCGTATAATAAGTGATTATTCAAGTTATGTTTTGTTTTCTTTCTTTGTGAGCTAAGTGACTGATCCAATCACTGAATCATCAGGCTGCTGGAAAACAGTCCTGAGACTCTTTTCACAATTTTAAAAAGACAATTTTCACCTCCATCAAGCTCCCATCATTCAGCCTCATCTCCTCATCATCTGTGTGCTGTGTGCGCTGCTCTGTGCTGAAACTCCAAAGGGATGGAAATGTGAAATTCAAGGTCAGAAAAACGTGAAAGTGCACCATGTGTTGGTCTTTGTCAGAAAAAAATGGGACAGTACAATGTAATTAATATACAAATAATGGGAAATTGTGATTTGTTCGCAGTTTTAAGAGGATGCTTTTCTACAGCTGAACTTCTTCTAGGAAGTGTGGATATTTGAGGACATTTGTGTGTTTTGATAGCTGGATTTTTATGCTTTAAAAAAGAATACCTGCTTTGGGGACAAAATAATTTAACAGGCCCATGACTTTGAGAAAAGAGCCTGTATTCCTGAACTTTTCTGTTTGGAGTACTCTTAGCATTTTATTTTAACTTTGTTTAAATAATAAGGTTCCATCGATGACCTGGAACTCTTTCCAAATTTACGAGAAACCCAAAGAATTTCACAGCCTCTTTAATTACATGTCCTGGTGTGTTGACCATTTACATCATGCCTTGGTGTCTTTAAGCAAGGATTTGATATAAGTTGAATAAAAAATGAAAAACATTGCCTTAGTCGAGGATTAGATGTAGCTCTTCTCCCCTCCCCTGTGGAAATACTCAGATCTGAGGGGGCGGGGAAGCTACAGGAGGCTATAATAGTGAGCTCAGTGCTGATTTGCTGCCCCAAAGGATGTATGATGGGGTGAGAGAAGAAGTGAATACAGGCTGTGGGAAGGAAAAGTCACCTTACCTCTCGGCAGCCTGTAATCATGGCATGACGTCTGCCTGTGATGAGCAGAAAACACACGTGTAGGCGGAAGCTGCATAGCAGTGACATAATAAACTACAGGACGTGAAAAATGGAAAATTATCAGGAGCATTTCCTTTAAGAGAAATTGCCCATTTCACAGAGAATTGAAAGTTTACTAAAGGGGGAATGTTCTTCTGCTTTAAAAGTCCTCACAACATCAAAAGCAATTTAAATCAATCTCACGGGACATGGGACCTTTAAGATGCATGTTTCTAAAAACTGAGGGAGAAAAAAGACATTAGCTCAAGAATGGACATATATGATATATTCTGCTTTAAGTGTAAAGCAAGCTACGAAATAATTAATTAATTTGAATTACTAACTTTATTACTCAATATCAAAACTTACTGATAATTGACTTACTTTACTTATGTTTATCTATAAAGAAAACTGATTTGAAACAGGTTTTAAACAAATTTTTGCAGTCGTGACACTGTTCTTTGCAGAGGAATGACAGGCTGCAAATCTCAGCTTCACCAATTTGCTGTTTCCCAACTTTTCTTCTTTGTGTGTTTTGTTGTGCCCAAAGCTGATCCTCCAGTTGTGTTGGGGAATCTCCCAAAGGAAAATAGGAGCAGACATTTTCTAAAGTTAAAAAATCTAGAGCCCATTCGCTAGAGTTAGAGAATCATCGCCATCCCGTTCCTTTAGAAAATCTTGCTTTATATTGGGGACAGTTAAAGTTTATAAACTTTACAATTTAAAGAAATCAACCTTGTGAGATTGTGATTTTACATGTAGCACGTTAATTTAGCAAACATAAATGTTAAGTCTCAGGTACTCTGAATTTGGTGTTAAAACACCCTGAAACACATTTACGGGTTTGTTTTTAAGCCAGACACATTTTGAAAAGCTGGTGCATTTTTATTTTCCTTCAGATATAAGATCTGCTGATTATCTCAGTCTAATCCCATGACCAGAATTAAAAGTGGCGTGAAAGAGTCAGACAGTTTAATTTATGAACTCTTAAAGATTTAGTTTTTAAAGACAGAAACTCACTTTTATTGCTTTTGTACTTATTCATGTGTAATTATTAGAAAAGAAGTAGCTTGTAATTTTTTTCACTTTGACAATATTCAGCAAATTGAGAGAATGATTTATGTTACTGTAATGAATATCATTTTAAGATATTGGTTTTCAGTCCACAGAACCACTAGTAGTCTGTACCAGCTTTAAAAAAACGAACATTAGTGGACCTTTATGGCTATAATGCACAAAAATAGCTACATGTTTACCTTTTTCTTTCACCCCAAACTGAATGTTGTGTGTCTGTGTTTGGCTTGTGCTCAAAAAATGTACACAGCTTAATATCACCTTGTACATTGTACCAACACATGTATCAATTTAAGGGGCAGAACCTGTCAAAAGCATATCCGGCAGATGACTGGAAAATCATCAGGTAGGCAGGTGATACTTCTGCAGTGTAAAATAAAATACATGAGCCAGTCAATAGAACAAACACTCACCAAAACATCTCAAAACGGGAGTGAAAATATCCTTTCTACCAAGAAATGTGTTCAGTGTTTTTGATTTAATAAAAAAATGTGGTTCAGATCTGATAAAACTGCTACCAAAGCTGTTAGCATTTTTGCTAATCTCCATAAGAGCAGTTACTTCCTGCTGTCATCTTTCTTGTAGCTCTAACTTCTGCCTTAGTGATGTGCAAGCTGCTGTACAATGAAGTAAGCTGTATTTCTTCTGGAGTTCCTCACTCCAGGTCTCATCCTTCAAGGTCCTTGGAAAGAGAGACTTTCAGAGGTAAACAAACTATCACTGAGCTGAGGATTTGCTGTCAATATGCTCAGAGTTCCTCAAATAGTCCTTTTTTCCTGTGGACAGTTCCTTCAGTAAAACTGGAGCTGGTATTTTAAAGTCAGTCCTTGCTTAAAAGTGTTTTAAAAGCAAAAGTGAAACTTGTATGAAGGGCAGCAGTCTAAATATAAGTTGTCCTTGGTAGCATGGCGTGCATCATACATTCAGGAACACCTATAATTTGATTGCAAACAAGTCGACTCCCTCTCCAGCAAAATGTTTTTTTCTCTGTGGGAACATCAAGAAGAGAGGGAGGGAGGGCACAACATTATAACAGGCTGAGAGAAGCCGGCTGGCGGGGGAGCAGCAGGCCATTAGCATAATAACTAATTATAACGTTCAACGCACAGACCTTGGGACCATCTCGGCCAATCTCTCCGGGCGGCCCCCGGGGCCCCTGGATTCCCTGGATGGAGAGAGAGAGAGATATTGAAGGGGAGATGAGGAGGGAGGGGTAAGAGAGGAAGGGGATGAGAGGAGGGGAGAGAGAGAGAGAAAAGATGAAATGAAAGAGACAGACACAGAGCTCTGGGCTGAATGTGACAGAGTGCGTGACGGCTTAGTCAGGAGGCACTGAGGGAGAAATGAGATGGCTCAGGTCCACGCACACACACACACACGCACACACCCATGCACACACAGATTAACATATAATGTCACGTACAACCACACTTCATTCTGAACAATAGACCTTTGATTTCAGTCAGAGGAAAACAGACACAGTAAACTTCCCTTCTGTGGTCAGATACAGTTCTATGTGCTCATGCTGAGTTCAACTTGCTTAAAAACACTGTGTCAAGCTTACTGTCATTTTGCTAGAGGTCACAGCACATCTAAAGGACGTGTTGAATTGACTACCTCATATATAACATCCTCCATAATACTTTTGGCCCTTTTCCGTTAGCCCTACTCTACTCTACTCGACTCTACCTGGCTCTACTCTACTCGCCTTGTGCTGCTTTTCCATTAGCCCCAGCCGCCTGACCAACGGCGTGCAGTGTCGCTGAGCGGCTCTGCGGTGACGTCATTTTGAGCGCGACACAACAGTCTGTGGCTTTTTGTCACAAACCGAGTAAAAAAGGAAAGCAGAAGAAGGCTGCAGGTGGCAAGAAGAAATACTCCTTGAGAAGCACAGGAGAGTTTTGGAAGCTATACAATAGAATGAAGCCGAGGACGAGAGCAATCGAGCTGCAAAGAAAAGACGTATGAGGGTAAGCTAACGGTAGCTACCGCTAGTATGCTAGGTCGTTGCACCCATGATTCATGTATGACGGCATTGTCTGACCAATCAGTAACCGGCAGTCGGTGGCGTCATCTTTTAGTATCAACTCAGCTCGCTTAGAACCAGAGTGGAGTAGGCACTAAAGCTAGCTTGTTTTAGGAGCTACCAGGCTAGTGGCAACATACTGCAAATCGAGGAAGGCCGAGTAGAGTAGGGCCAAGGCGTGCTAGTGGAAAAGGGCCATTTGTTTCCACTCACAGACATTTACAATCAGTATTTATATTTAAATGAGAATCTCTGAGATGACTGTTGTCCATCTATCCTTTTTCTACACTGCTTATCCCTTTGAGCCCAGTTGACATTGGGCAAAGGGGCAGGGAACACCCTGAACTGGTTGCCAGCCAATCACAGGGCCACATAGAGATATTGGCAGTCACTCTCACACTCACACCTAAGGGCAATTTGGAATCAGCAGTTAACCTAATGAGCATGTTTTTGGTCTATGTAAGGAAGCCAGAGTGCCCAGAATAAAAAGACACATGCACAGGAAGCACATGTAAACTCCACACAGAAAGGCCGGGCATCACACCAGTGACCTTCTTGCTGTGAGGAATGCACACAACCTGCTGAGCCACTGTGCCGCCCAGTGCCTGCTGTGCTGGTGCTAAAATTTAAACAGAAATCTGATCTGAATTTTCTATTTCATCTTGCCCAAAGGTCCTGTCTTACTCTCATATTAGCTAATTAGTTTACTGTGGGGTTTGGCAAACTGTAGCTCGGTGAGTTTGCAGATATAAAGCAGAAAACTCTTCTTTTCTCTAAACCTAACTTTGAACCTATCAGCATTATTTCTGTATGATTAGGTGTTGCCCCTCTGCAAAAATGGACCTTCTTTTCATCAAGTAGACAAAGATCTTTTCCACTTAAAGAAACAGTTCAGGGCATTTGGTAGTGAGGTTGCTGGAGGCCCATGGCACTCATAAGTCCCAAGTCCTGTCTCTGTGGTGAGATAGGCTGAAGGCTTTTGGTGGCACCATGTAGCCTACTGCTAGACATCAGCTAGCATCTGGTTGGGTCAACATTGTTCCCAGTCTTTTACATGTGCTTTGGCTCACTGAAGAGAGAAACTGGACTGAAATAAGGGAAAGAGAAAATGATAACTATTTAGCATACCATAGAAAAGGGACATTGATGTTTTGGCAGTGTAATTTGGATTTCCCTTTTTCCCCTTGCATGACTTTGTTTCCAGCTCATTTGATTGTCTAGTTGCTTTAGTTACCTCCGCCAAGGAGGTTATGTTTTCGCGAGAGTTTATTTGTCTGTCCGTCTGTCTGTCCGTCTGTCCATCTGTGAACAAAATAACTCAAAAAGTTATGGATGGATTTGGATGAAATTTGCAGGAAATGTTCAGCATGGGAAAAGGAAGAACTGATTCGAGTTTGGTGTTGATCCGGATCAGTGTCTGGCCGCCAGGGCGAAAAATGTGATTTCTGTGAACTAAAATAGATATCATTATATAGTTGCTAATGGTATGTTTTCATGGTCAAGGAATCTAAATATTCTATGAAATAAAGGTAGGACTAATATTTAGGGTCAAAATCACAATATGGCTAAGGACTGTGGCGCTGGCGGAGGTCTGCGCTCTCCGAGTGCTTTTCTAGTTTTACATTTGTTTTCATTTTTAAATGTCACATTTGCTTTTGTTAGTAGCTCTCATCTTCCCATATCTCAGGGCCACGTTAGCCACTGCCTTTGTAATTTTCTTTAAGTTATGCAATAAAAAACAAACAAAAAGAATTCTTATTTAGTTGATGATTTCACAAACTCTCCAACTACCTGCTGTGGCACAGCTTATTCAAACTTTTTTTAAAACAAAGGCATTAAAAAAGAAAATATTGTCTGTAAGATTGTTACCTCGTCGTTTGGTGGGATTCTAACAGCATAAACAAGTATATATATATATTTTTTTTATTTATTTATCATTATTACTATGTCTGTTGCACACAGTGCTGTATGTCAACAGTGGTCTCTCCCCCCGCTCTTTCTGTCTCTCTCTCATTCGGTAGACAAGAAGCTCATGCATGTGAGAGTTACCATGGTTACAGATACGCCTATTGAACCTCATTAGACTTACTTTCAAATAAATTTAAAAACTCAAAAAACAAAGTAAATTGCTGCTTATTAACTGTGTGGTAGAGCAGGGGCTAAAAATGTTGAGGCCTGAAAATGAATTAGCTTTTTAAAAAAGTGAAATGTGTTTCATAAATACCAAAAGATTTAAAGACATCACAAAAAACTCTAGACTAGCTTCTGATAATTACAGAAATTTTAGGTATAACAATGATCAGAATGCTGAAAAGGAATGTTTGACACTTAAAAATGTTTGGGGAAGAACTATCAGACCATTTAACTAGATGGTGATGATTAAACATATACAGTATCATTGCCTCACATTATATAACTTGATCAAGTGGAAGAAAAGTACCAAACAACACCACCAATAAAAATGCTAATAATATGAATAATAATATTAAAGGATGCCCCACAATCATGACTTCTTAAAACAAAAAACAAAGTCATCACACTGCTGTCTTTAAGTTCCATACCCATAAACATAATATAGTTAAAGAGTGATCACTTCCTTTGAAAAAACATTTTCTCATATCTCTAATGTCTTTGTAATGATGTTAAATTAAAGGTGTTTCTACATTCATTTTTTGAATCACAAGTGTTTTGCCATTCCAGACATTTTTCTAAACAAAAAATGTCTCTTTTGATAGAGAAGGATGCAGACCTCTGGTTTGTATCAAGGCCCCTTTTTGCTTTATAAATATATCTGCATGAGACTGAAACACACATCCTTGATAAGATTTGAGTATTTGCAGTGTGTTGTGAGTCTTCACCCTACTCTGTACTTGAACATTTTGAGCCTTTTCAGAAAGTTCTGTTCCAAAACTCTGCTTGAAAGTGAAATAATTTGATTGGATAATGAATGCATGCAGAAATAATTACCTAAAAAGTTTGAAACACAGAATTGTGTGTCTATTGATCAACAAAAGAGCACACCTGAAAATGTGCACATTTGAAATGCCAGATTTGATTGGTGTTGACCAGGTCAACAGAAAATGAGTTGGACTTCTTAGTAAAGACATCATCACAATATTGTAAGTGGTTGCCTGGACACAGAAGCTGTCAGCTCCTTCCTCCTCTCCCTGACTCTGTGTTTGTGTGTCAGAGGAGTCAGATTCTCTGCAGGCACAACGTCATCGCAGCCCTCTCTTCTTCTGACAGGAATAGAAAGAGGGGGTTGAAGAAAGAGCTTGTGATTTTAGAAAGGTGACCTCTGTGCACTTGGAGCTCTGCAGATGGCTTCCTCTGAGTTAAGTTGTGTTTAATCAGGCAAAGAAAATGAACTGGAGGCTATTAAAAAAAAGACAAAGTGGCACTTTATGATTTTTTATGCACAACCTCCCCAATTTAAGTTTTGGATCAAGAGTAGATCTGCATTAAAATATAATCTATCTATCTATCTATCTATCTATCTATCTATCTATCTATCTATCTATCTATCTATCTATCTATCTATCTATCATCTCTCTCACTATATATATATATATATATATATATATATATAGAGAGAGAGAGAGAGAGAGAGAGAGAGAGAGAGAGAGGGAGAGAGACATAGATACAGTATATGTAGATATAAATATATAGAGAGATATAGATATATACATGTAGATATACAGCATCTGGTTGAAGTGCAATTTTCATGCACAAGTAACTCAGGCTGTACAGAGAATGGTTTGAAAGACAGAAAATATTCATTGAAATGGCAGTTCTCTGTGCCACAATGGCTTGTTTTTGTCAGAGACCTACGGCCAGAGTGGTTCACAATAACTGTAGGGTAACAATAACCACTCGTTACAACCAGAGTATGCAGAGGACAACTTCTAAACACCAAGTGCTTCAAACTGAATCAGGTGTGCTAAAGCCAAAGATGACCACATTCCTCCGCTCAGAACATGAATCTGAGTCTACAATTGCACAGCCTTACAAAAACTAGGCAACTGGAGATTGAAAAATGTTTCCTGGTCTGATAAGTCTGGATATCTGCAGCATCATTGAGATCACAGGGACTGAATTCAGTGTAAACAGCATGAAAACATGGATCCAGCCTGCCTCACATTATCGCTTCAGGCTGTTGGTGGTGGTTTATTGGTGTGGGGAATCATTTCTTGGCCCCTCTTTTGCCCCCTATAGTATCAGTTGACTGTTGTTTAAACTCCACAGCCCACTCGTGCAGTCATTGAATCTGCAGCAAGTGCACAATGCTATCATGTCAATGTGGACCAAAACCTCAGAGCAGCAGCGTGAATCAATGGAACAAAGAATGAAGCCAGAACAGAGAGTGAACAATGACAGCTTGTGTTCTTTTGAATGTATAAATCTGGCTTTGGTGCCCAATAATCACATGAAAGGCCCATGTTGGTTAGATAAGGATCCTCAGTCAAACATTTCAGTGTGTACCCCCCTCTCCATCCACATGCACTGTTTCCATCTCCCCACAAGAGGGCAGCAGAGTTTTATTCACCCCAGTGATCACCATGGAGGCCAGTGTCTTCACTATTCTCCTCTTTAATTGCATGTGCTGGTATGTAATCTTGTATGCCAGAGGGGGGTGCCCTTTCAGTGTGTACAGCCATAGCCTCACACACACTTTCTCCCTAAATCAAAAACCACTCAGCATCTTAATGGCATCGCTAAATAAACCAAATGGTCTCATACGGCGCAGGGCCAAATTAATGATCTCATTATGAGACGACTGCAGAGATAATAATGTGAGCAGTTATATGTTTAGAGCTCTTGTTGAGGAGATATTGAAAGACTGCATTACTTAAAGATAATACAATAACACAGGTACCTACTTCATTCAAAGGTGAGTTTGAAGGAATGTGCTTCAGTCCTTGGAAGTGTGAAACAACAACACTGCCAAAGCTTTGGCAGTGTTGTTGTTTCCTGCAGTTTTTTAATACTTCACATCTCTAGGTTGTGATAAATGTGTAGAAGGAGAGTGACAAATAGTGCAGGTGTTATACAAAATTTCAATGTCAGTACATCTTTGTATTTCAAAAATAGAGACTTGAATAGAAAACCTTCCTCTGATCATCTTTATAAAGATGATCATGTATTGTGCATTTCTTCATCACATGCACAGATGACTTCAAGAACCCTGGACTACTGAGGTTCCATTTTTGAGCCCTAGCAATACTTAAAGAGAAGTTGAGATTCATTTTTTATATTAAAAAAAGACAAGATTTAGTTCTACTCACAAATTATTCTGTAAATGTAATGTTTTTTAATTGTATTTTGCATGGACAAAACATAATATTTATATTTATGTTTGCAGGTGATAGTTTCTTTAAAAAAAAACTTGTTTTCTATTTAGCTCTTATATATCAAAATATATGCTAACTCTGGAGACAGAGTCAATGGGGGATCAACTTGCCTCCTCGTTTCTACCTTCACAACTTTAAAAGAGGAGGCAAATCGTCACAGGGGCGTAAATACTGAGGCTTGAACTGTAGCATAGCTGATACTATGAACTAGAAGGCTTTCTGAGCATGAGGGATTGAGAACATACTATAGCAGTCCTCAAAAATGAACATATGGACCTGATGTGAGGCAAATAGGACCTCTTTAATGGTGTGGGGAAGTCTGGGGGGACAGGATTATTAGACTCCAGTCAGCTGAATTACAAGTGTTGTAAACACGAGAACCTCAGCTTCACTTCTTCATTGCTTAATCATGTTTGATGATGGAGTGATCAAGTCAGATTGTTACACCATTTGGAGCACAAATTAATGTTTATTTACTGCATCATTAC
Source organism: Scarus forsteni (assembly GCA_036419115.1). Lineage (NCBI taxonomy): Eukaryota > Metazoa > Chordata > Actinopteri > Labriformes > Labridae > Scarus > Scarus forsteni. The sequence goes on along the minus strand of JAZDUH010000323.1, from coordinate 6,379,749 downwards.
TTTTAGCAACAGCCTTTTGTTGTTTGTCCACATAAGCATCTGTGTGTTGTTATTTTTTAACACCTTTCCACCGATCGGTAAAGATAGAGGACTAGAGCTGAGGATTAGAGCCACGTGTTTTTTGGGTCTGTTCAGTGCGTTGGCTGTACATGTAGTTCAGATTTAACACAATAGGTGCAAGATGCAGTAAACACATGATTGATCAGTGCAGAGGCAGAGAGGAAGAACGTCTTAGGCATTTGTTAGAGTTTATATGTGTCAGCATTAACACAGCAGTAGAAACAACTCGAAAAGAAAGTTTTAAGGACAAACTAATAAAGTGGACAAGCCCCAGCATCTTAGCAGTATAAGAGACTGCGTGGAAACTAACATGTCCATTCATTTAGATCGAGATAGCCAGTGGGGAACCTTTGAGGTGCATATGGTACTTCCCGAAATAGCACATTAACTCCATAGAGCTTGAAATAAATAGTCATATTTTTAATTTGAGTTCATGTTTTTCAAATAAATCATGCTTACAAATATACAAAAAAACAGCAAATGTAATGTGTGTCACAATATGTAATCTATTTTCTATTCAACTTTAACCTGAAGAGCGTCAAAGTTTACATTTTTCATGCTGTGTTGACCCCGCGTCTTGAGCACCAGTGGTGCAATCAAGAGTTCTTACAGACTGTTGTTCATATTCAGTTAAGTTTAGCTGATAAATTATTATGCATGTATGCAAGTATGAGAATAATTATAATAATACATTTGTTTTTAAAACGCCTTCCATGACACCCAAGGACACTGTACAACTTAAAACAACAAAAATACCGGAGAGCCAAATGTGCCAGCGTCCACTCTACGTGAGGTTGCAGGAAAGGAGACAGGAGGAGGAGGAGAGGGGGGAAAAAAATTCCAAACCAGGCACCTGTCAGGGGAGCACAGAGTGGGATTGGACAAAAAAACACCTCGCACAAGAGCAACATATTACAACAAACACAGAGATGAGTAAATGGGGTCAAAAAAGGCATTGAAGCTACATTTACATGGACACTGTCTGACTTAAAAGAGTTTTCCTTTGAGTATTCAAGTCAATCCGCGTTCAGACGGAGACAGTGGAGACAAATTTAACCGCTGTAGTATGCATGCCAGTTCAGTAGAGGGTAGTGTAGGTTTGCAGAGAGGCAGCACTGCTACAACACACAACAAATCAGGTTGGACAACAAATCTGTCTGGATAGTTTTGTCTGGATAACAAACCGAGCATGGTAAGCGGTGCACACGTTACTTGGTAGATGGCTGAAGCTGTTGTTGTTCCTGGTATGCATGTGCAGCCTTCATGTGAAAGAGTATTGCGCATGCGGTGACATCAGCGTTTCACCCTGAAATGCTCTGATGCGGGTTTACACAGAGCTGCATGGAGGAGCGTTTTGGAAACTTTTCCCTCTGGAGCCCGTTTTCAAAAGTTTCCATTTCCAGACAATCCACAAAGAGTTTCCATGTAAACACAATGAAAACTTATTGATCTGACCATATTCAGCCCCGTGTAAGCAGCTACTGAGTTAGAGGAGAATGTCTGAATGTGAATATTCTTTATTCATCAATTATAACAATTATTGTGAGAAATAAGGGTGTTGGTTGAAATGGTAAGACCAGGCACGTCCCATATACATACTTTTGCCAGCCTAGGTCCAAATCCGGCCTGTGGACTGTTTGCAGAGTGTCTTCCCCTTCTCTCTCACCCTTTCTCACAAGCCTATCATTCTCTCTCTCAATAAAGGCACATAATTCCCAAAAATACATTTTTAAAATGTAAGCTTTAAACATGCGCACTATATAGAAACATTAAATCAAACAAGTAGCCCCCCTGAATACTTTTTGGTAGCTCCCTGACTCAAAAAGGTCGGTGAGCCCAGATTTGGATTATGACAGATTTTCTTTCAAAGGTTGTGAACAATTTGGGACATAACTTTGGTGTATTCGTTCAGCTTTTGACAGTGATGTTCAGTCTGCTCCATCAATATGAGTATGTTTCAGCTATTTTAGGTCTATGACTGTGTTTTTCAACATATGAACTATTAGTTAGGACTTTTGCTTTTTACAATGATAAAAAAAACTTTCAAGTCAAGTATGGGAGGTGGCACCCTCTGTTTTTTCCCCTGCTTTGACTATAGTTTCTGTCAGTTCAAGTTGGGTAAAAGTTAACACAGTCACTCATTAGGCCATAACACAAAGACACACTCAACAGCGCAGGTCTGGCTTCTATTCATCAGTTACTAACACATATTTGATGACAGCATTGATAATTGGTGTCTATTTTGTTAATTACACTCTTAAAATAGCACTAAAGCTTGCAATATTTCAGAGTAAACTTCCCAATTAACAGATTATTCCATATGGCCTGAGGTATTTGAGTGCCCTCTAGTGGTGTCTTCTAAGTATGTAAGTATGCAAGTGTGTAAACAACACCAACATGAGTGCAAGGAAAAACAACATGTATATATCCAGCCTTGGTGACTGTGCATAGGGAAGTTAGATTTTTTAATCAATGAAGTTTTTGGTTTTGAAGTCTCTTTTTTTCTGTTTAAGTCATTTGTGTCCTGCGTTTGGTGCCTCTTTGTGTTAACCATTGATAAAACATGATACACTCTCTATGTTAGTAGTTTTCCAAATGTATATCCAAAGTTAATCAGACAGAACTAGTCTCATACTTTTGGCTTCAAGCTTTTTTGATGAGGTCCCTATTTATCTACTAAGTATGGATTCCACTGTCGGAGGGCAGTGTTAATTTGGACAGTACCTTTAGTCTTTTGCCAAAAATATTTTTTTATTGTAGTCATAATTTAGTAGTGTAAGTGTTTTAATCTTACTCTAGTTATAGTTGATGAAATGTCACAAAATTTTAGTCCACAAAATCTACTGTACATTTAATGTAATAGTAATAGTAAAAAATATAAAGTGTAAAGGTTAAGGCATTTGTTATGTTTCATTCAAATTCAGAAATTTTGAACATATAAATTAACAAAAAACAGATTTAACATTTGTGTCAAATGCAGTCACCTTTATTTAGGCTACCTGGCAGAGCATCTCAGTTACAATACCAGAACTGTCAACAAACAGTGAACCTGCTCTACATGAATGTATCAATTCATAAAGAGAGCAGCTCTGATTGGATCACTCCACAACTTATCCCACCACCACCAAGCTAAGGCAGCTGTGATTGGATGTCCCTCTTAACTCATCCAACCTTTAACACAACCAAAGTAGCTCTGTTTGGATACATTCCTAACTTGTGCCTATTAAAGTAGGTTGGATCTGATTGTCTCTGTCAGACATTTTAGTTTAGTTTTTATATATCGAACTAAATGTCAGTTAATTAGTTTGAGTTTTTGTCCATGTGCCCTTGTTTTATTTTTTAGTTATGGTCTAGTTTCCGTCAGGGGAAAAAGGTTGTTGATGTAAACAATGACAAAAATAATAAGTCAACAAAATTAACAATGTAGGAAGGTCATTCCTAAATTCAAGTGTATGTGGTTGCCGATTGAATGAAGAATTGGGCAGCAAAGGTTACACAAAGCTTAAAGAAGCTGAGCTATAACCATGGCCAACGAAACATGAAAAGGATTCTTGTCTTTTTAGTGAGGTTAGTATTTAAAATGAGACTAAACAGTCACTCCAGCTCTATAAAATACCTCCTACATCTTTAAACAGATCTTTCGCTCCTATGTCATTGTATTTTCTCTTTATTAAAACTAAAAGAGAGGTTGACATTAAAGGTCAGTTTAAGTTTCTTGATTCTATTTTCACCTTCAGGAACAAAGGTTTGTGTGGGATTCATGTTAACAACTCACACTTAAACTCACTCACATCAGCAACACATCGACTCACAATCACAGTCATAAATGTAGATAATGGGAAAAGCACAACACACACCTACACACACATGCTGGTGTTGTTATGTAGATCAATGATGTGAAAAAATGTCAGCGTTTGAGAACATTACAGGAGAGATGAAGGTGCACTCACTGGTCCGTTTATCCCTGATGGTCCTTGAGGCCCTGGAAATCCCTTCTCACCCTGAAAAGAAAATCAATAACAGAAAAATAAACAACTGAAAAAGTGATTAAAAGTTTCAAAAGAACTCTGACAGGTTTGTCACAGGTCACAGATTACCTGAGGTCCTTTTGCTCCTGTCTCACCAGGAGGTCCAACAGGACCCTGCAGAAAACACAATGAGGAATTAGACGAGGTTTTGTAGCTGTGAAAGCTGAAAACCGATGAGGGAAAACGTCTAATATTATGTTGTTATGTACAAAGAATAGAGCTTGATTGAAGACTCCAGCCAAAAATGTCCATAAAGCAACATTTCCTTTTGATTTCTTTCTACTTTTGACACAACAGCTTCAGTAGTCCATCTGGGAAAGAGCCCATTTGGGAATGGACAGAACTTTCTTCAGCATATCTGGTACGTGATTGGATCATTGTTCTGTCAATCACATTCATGACAGGTCAATCAGGTAATGCAGTAGGCGGGTGCAACATCCACGGTGCAGAGGACGGAGCGTGAGCCACTTAGTAAAGTAAACTGTTGCCAAAACATGTCAGAAGTATGGCAAAAAATGTCCTTACCATGAAGAAGTTTGGAGTCTTGTGTTCTTTTTAATTAAATACAATAATACAGTCTTAGGGCGGCACGGTGGCGCAGCTGGTAGAGCGCGTGCCTGACAGCAAGAAGGTTCCCGGTTTGATTCTGGGTCGGGAGGGCCTTTCTGTGTGAAGTTTGCATGTTCTTCCCATGCATGCGTGGGTTCTCTCCTGGTACTCCGGCTTCTTCCCACAGACCAAAAACATGCTCATTAGGTTAATTGGTAACTCTAAATTGTCCTTAGGTATGAGTGTGAGCGTGAATGGTTGTCTGTCTCTCTATGTGGCCCTGCGATCGACTGGCGACCGATTCAGGGTGTACCCCGCCTCTCGCCCGATGATAGCTGGGATAGGCTCCAGCCCCCCGCAACCCCGGAAGGGATAGCCGGGTATAGAAAATGGATGGATGGATGGAATACAGTCTTAATCAGATAAAAGTGCGAATAAAGCTGTTAGCATCTATGCTAATCTCTGTTCAAGCAGTCACTTCCTGCTGTTGTCTTGCTTGTAGCTTCGTCTTATTAAACACTGGTTGGGCTGTACCACTTTGGGTTACTCACAGTTGTTGTGGATTGGAGCTTGGCAAGATGGATTGGACTGATTACTGACATTAAATCAGGCAGGTCCATCTGCGCTGCACAGTTAATTTTAACAAGTATAGCTGTCCTAAGGTGCACAGTGGCAGAACAGGTAACATCATGCTTCAATGTTAGAAGGTCCCTGGTTTGATCCCCATGTCTGTCAGGGCCTTTTTTAGTGGAGTTTGCTTGCTCTCCTTGTGCATGCATGAGTTCTCCTGGGGAATCTAACTTTCTCCCAAAGACCAAAAATATGCTCATTAGGTCCAAATTGCCCTTGGGTATGAGCGTGAATGGTGTATGATGAATGTTTGTCTGTCTCTCTATGTGGGTTAAGGGTGTACCCTACCTCTCCCCCAATGTCAGTGGGGATTGGCTCCAGCCTCCCCGTGGCCCCAAAAATGGTGAGCAGTACAGATAATGGATGGGTGGATAGCTGCCCTCATCAGCAATTGCTATGTAATACAATTTTATCAAAAATGTACAAATAAAGAGACTCAAAATAAAAAAAAATAAGCATGGTATGAAGCAGGAAAATTAAAGAAGCAAAATAGACTCTAAAGTTTTGTGATTTTTTGTATGCTGTTTTGTTTTGAGGTATCTTTCAGTTCCCATCTCCTGAACCTGAATATTCCTCTGACAGATTGATGGAAATGCCTGCATGTATCTGTCATTATTTTTGTGTTTTGGTAAACACAGCACAACACATTTGGAAGCTGCCATGTCTGTGGAGATTACAGTGATACACCAGCACTAAAGTAAATTTGTATGAGGGCATATTATACCTCCTCTTGTCATGCCATGCATCATCTGTCAGATGTTAGACTGTGATCCATCAAAAAGCAGAAGGCTTTAAAAATGGGACTCCCTGCTCTTTGTGTAAATACAGCTGGATCATACTGGAGGATCAAAGTGTTTGGATTCAGACTCTGTGAACCTGCACAGATGATACAGCTGCAGATAAGTCTGCTGAGTGACAGTGTGTGATAAAGTCAATGAAGTGTAATCCTCAAGGTTTAAATAAGTCTAATGGATCAGGATATCAGCAGGTGTCTGACACGCTGGCTTTACTTCAGGAGCAACATCAGGGCACAGACTTCCTGTTTACTCTCTCTGCTGTACTCAGTCATTCTCTGTTAAAAAAAGAATGATGATATCAGGGTGACAACATGAAATTAGCTTAGTCTATCATCTCTGTAGCAGTGATGCTTTGTCAAACTGTGGTATAAGGAAACATTCCTCAAACTTTTTGTGTTTGGGCAACCTCAAGAAATTAATAAGAAAGATAAATTAATGTTTTATCCCTCTAACTACCAACTTAAACACATGGGGATTTTTTGCACACATTTGCAATTCATCCATCCACCCATTATCTATGTGGCTTATCCCTTTCGAGATCACAGGACCTGGAGTCTATCCCAGCTAAATTGGGCAGGAGGCAGGGTACACCCTGAACCAGTTGCCAGCTGATCACAGGGCCACATATAGAGAAATACAACCTTAAACACAAACACTCAAACCTAAGGGATATCTGGAGTCATGACCAGAGTGGCTAGTCGGGAGGACCGGGACGATTCCCAGTGGGCCGGCCTGACGTTTGGGCCACGAGGGCCAGTGTTAATATACATTATTATTATAATTTTTTGGTCTGGTATTCATTCATAGCCCTGAGTGAGTATTACTTATATGCTGTTACCGCTGTCCCTGTGGGCCGTCTCCATCGGCAGCTTTTTTCTTTTTTTCTCTTTTTTTTCCAGAAGCATCCTGACCTAACAACACGTCCGTGCAGACTAAGAACAATTAGCTCCACCAGTCAGAGTCTGTGCAATGAGCCAGCTAGTATCCATGGTGCTGGAGCAAGGGTGGCGTGGAAAAGATAAGAATTAAAAAGGGGGAAGCGCTTGAAAATGATTCAGCAAAATGTGCAAAATAGCCACTTCTTTAATAAAATGAGCTCGCGGTCTGAAACAACAGATGATGACAATGAAACTGGTATGGCAAGATGTTCAATAAAATGCAACTTGCACTGTGTGATGCGATGACGCCACATAACTGGGGAAACTTTGTCTTGTAGCCCCTCAGAAGAGATGCAGCCGCACTAAGCAGCAGCCGTGAGCCCACCACAGGTGCAGAGTGGGCAGGTAGGGCTGTTCACTGAGTGAATATTAGAATTAATATCAGAGTATAGTGTAGACCCACTCTATGAAAAAATGCTCTGAGATAATTGATGCTTGATGATTCAGCACTACAAAAATGAAATTGACTTGAATTGATCAAAAGGCTGACTATTAACTATTTTTTTAAATGTGATTTAATGTCAGAGGCAGACACAGGGGACAGTGGTGAGGAAGGGATTGCTGCTGTTGCTGCTGTCAGTGTTAAAGAAAGAGGTGAGCTGTTGTAACAGAGTGTGTGAACAAGCAAGCATCAGTTCTAATAGAGCCACTTTCTGTGCCCAAATGATAGTAGTGGCCCTTTTTATCATCAAAAGAAAGATGGTAAACAAAGCGCACAATTGAAAATGAATCAGATGAATGTTAGATGCAATAGACCTGCATATTTTGCCAGTGAAAAAAATCTTATTGTTTAGTATTACTGGCTTTAGAGAACAGCGCACTTAACACGTAAAGTTATAATTATATTATTTTAATACAATAGGTCATGATATAAAGTGGGCCGGTCTGAGGCACGACATTCCAGGGCTGAAAATGACCCACTCCGCCCCTGTCTGGAGTCATTAATCAACCTAATGATAATGTTTTAGGTCTGTGGGAGGAAGGTGGAGTGCCGGGGAAGAACCTATGCATAAGGATAACATGCAAATTCCACATAAAAAAGCCCGACTAACACGGGGGGCAAACCAGCAACCTTCTTGCTGTGAGTCAGTGGCACTACTTCCTGTGCTGTGAAGCCCAAAACAGTATCAGTATTCCATATTGAATGAGAAAAGTCTTGTTATTGTCTCATGTGCTCGATAACTCGCTTTCACCAACAATTTTTCATACTTGTTCCCCACTTTCTCTCATTGGTGGTCTCAAATTTCAAGCAGATATACGGTTTGTGTCTTCCAGCTTCATGTTGGTGAGCTTAAGAGGGTTTCTTTTGAGTCCACTGCTCATTGATCTGATGGTTTTATTCCACATACCAGCTTTAACTGAAAAAGGCAGGATTAGTAAAACATGTAGCTCTCATCATACTGACCTACCACAAAGAGGTTATGCTTCTGTTTGTCCAATGGTGAGCAAGACAGCTCAAAAAGTTCTTAACAGATTTTGATGCAATTTCCAGGGAATGGTGATCATTTCACAGGAGAGAAGTGATTACATTTGGTGATGATTCAACCTGGATGTGGTTCAAGGAATTTCTTAAGTCTAGGTCAAAGTTTCATGATAGTTTTCCTCATCCTAGAAATATCTTGGTGGAGGTTTGCACTCACTAGTTGGAATATGTTTGGTTCTTTGCAGGGGATTAGTAATGCAATGAGATTATTTTATTCATTGAAACTTTGGGCGTTTTCACATTAGGCCCACTTGTTTCAAATTGTACTGCTGCGCAGTTCGCCCCCCTCCCCCTCCCCCGCTGGCTTGCATTCACACTTGCAACTTCGAACCGTGCTCGGGCCGACTTGTGTATTTACTCAGTTTGAAACAGCAGGGGGAGATATGCACGTAACTGGTTACCAAACCTGCTACGGAGGAGAACGAAGAAGAGGCTACCATGGTAACAGTTTCCTACACCAAACAAGTATGTTTATGTTTCGCTCTCTTCTACATTTTCCTTCAAATTTGTTTTTTTTTATCGGGTTTAAGACGGCATCAGCGACCTTCTGGACCCTCGTAAATCATCGTAATCCTCAACCAGAATAAACAAATCGACAAATTGAGTAAGCAAAAGATTCAACCTCGGGATTAACAGGAAGTAATGCATCTAAAGTAGATCGGTTCAGACCACTTTGTTTCACACCACTGAAACTGCACCAAATGTCAGGAGATGGAGCGGATCTAGACCACCCCTTCATGGAGGTCTCGGACCAGCTGATTTGGTGCGCACCAAAGTGCGGTGGTTGCATTCATATTGATACTAACGTACCAAACCTCGGGCCAAAACTTCTTTGGTGCGCACTAAATACGGTTGGTGTGAAAACGCCCTTTAAGACACATTAGCTTAAGTGTCTGATATTTATGTGGTGTTGATGTAAGCCTAAAATTTATCTCACTCTGATGCTAATGTACCAAAAATAAAATGTACTTTTATGTTACCAAACGCTAACAATCTGCATATCCATAAAATCTGTTGGTTGATACTTTGAGCATATTGAAGGCATCCGTGGCAAAGGGGTCTAAGGGGGTGTCAAATATTTGTACAATTAAGATTAATTTTTCTGATCTCCAAACCCCAATTTGTCATACATGACATGAAGTTATCAAAAGCCAAATGTCGTACTGGATACAGGTTATACCACAAATATCTGACGCTTCAGTGTTCCATACAGAAGCATGAAGGCAGTGACTTGTACACTACAAGAAACTGTCAAACACTTCAAAGAAGCGGGTCCTGCATCATCACATTTACCTGACTCACAGATCTGTCAGCAGCAGGATAAGTTTTCTGACTTTAAAAGATTTCGGTTATGAAAACACCATCATACCTTCAACCCAGGGTGAACAGAGAGCAAACAGGTGTGATGACATACAAAGAGATGTCAGGGAAGGTAGAGAGGGAAGCATAAAAAAGACCTGAGCAGCTCATCACTCTTCAGTGCTCGGATTTCTGCAGCAGAAATAACGAGGGATGTCCTGATCAGGCTTTTTGGCATCAATCACCTTTTACGAGGTTTTCTGTGACGGATCATATTTTGAATTTTGAATAGAAAACTGATAGCCTTTGCTCAACAGAGAAGTACAAAAAGCTCTTAAAGAGTAATACAGCAGTTCCCCACAACAACAGCATGAACTACACACTGTGATGATTTATTAACATAATTTATTTTATTTTATTCAAATAGCAAAATTACAGGTTGACTGAAACTGGTGAAGTCTTTTCAAAAAGATAAACACTGCAAACAGAAAATGGCTGTCACATGACAATGCCTCCTTGGGCAAGACATATAACCCTAAGTCCATGGGCGTAGCGGACGGGGAGGATTCGAGCTAGATGAACTTCCCTAGAAATCTGGGAAGAACTAGATGTTCTTCCCAGATTTCTTGCTGCATACCTTCTACCTGCGTGAAAAATTCAAGCCCAAAACAGCACAAAAGCTGTTTTTCACTGACTTTAAATAGTATTTTAGAGTTTGTTTTCTTTCCTGAAACAAATTAAAAATTTCAATGATTCATCCTACGCTGGGGGCATTATGAAATACGTGTCTATTGAACCATTCTTAATTTCCTGATGCTACCATTAATAAAAACATCTCAATCGGAGCAAGTGTTGCACCCATAGACTGTAAAAAACATGGACGCCATGATGCTAGGCTAAAATTGAAGCCGCCACGAAAACTGCTCCCCCTGGTGACTGGCTGCAGTATAGGTCAAATCTCCGTCTCCCCCATTCATCTGAACGGGCCGAAGTGAAACTTCAAAAAATTATTACACCTCGTAGAAATATTTCTCCCATCCGTATGCTGTGGTGACATTAGAGTATTATTGGGCTGCGTGTTTTCCAAGTCCTCTTTTTTCTGAAAAGTTTCTTTTTATTAGTTATTAGAGTTTAAAAATGACCGCGGTTTACGGCAGCTTCACAATGAATGTGTACGGCGTATGCTGTGGAGTGTTGCGACCGTTTACGACAGCTGCGTCCGGATTATGGCCCAAATTCTCTACTGGTTGCACAATGGCGGCGCCCAGACAAGGGATATTTTGGCTTCATATCCGTTATATGGCGGAAGGCGGAGCCACGCTATCCAGTTCTTATAATACATCCAAGGTTGCACCTTACTGGACCTCACAGATTACTTTTGTGCATACACGACTTTAGACTTGTTAAAATATACCATAAAAGTGACTTTATTTGGTGATTTGTGTAAACTGGTTCTTGTGTTTTGTGGAGAACAGGATCTTGTTGGTCTGACTGGTCCACTGCAGCTTCAGCTTTACTTATCAGAAAGCCAAATGCATTGCCAAGCAGCAGATAGAAAGGCTAACAAACCACAGCTTTGACAACTCCTGACATTTTGTGTGTTTAGTTTTACAGTGCTTCTGATCTTGAATCAGAGTTTTCTTGGGAAACTGTTAACTATCTGCTAAACTAAAGGTAGCTGGGGCAGAAAAGTCACAGTAAGGTTTGGCTGCTTTGGCGGAATGTAAAAAATCGACAGGGGAATCGTTGAGCATAAAGAGTTATGATATCCATGGATTGAACTGTTCCTAACTGATTCTTATCAAGAACTGATACCCATCTCTAAACCTGGTGAAAGGCACTAAATGGGAGAGGATCTTTCAATAAATAATTTAATAAAAATCATCCTGCTCCTGAACAATCAGTCCCCCTCACTTCTGAAATGAAGGCTACGCCCCTGCCTAAGTCGATCCCATTGCTGCGTCAGTGGTGTGTAAATGGGCATGAAAGGGCATGACCATCAGTGTGGGAATGTGAGAGCGAATGGGTGTGAATAAATAGATGTTACCTACGGTGTAAAGCTGCCTTGAGTAGTCAAAAGACTAGAAAAGCGCCATACAAGCTCAAGTCCATTTACCATTTAAAACAATGGCAGAGGAGAAAGTGATCTGACTCCTAATTTCAGAGGAACTATCTCCCAGTCCACAGCTGCTATGAGTGAAACAGAATCACTATTGGACTTTATTTGAACAGTTTCTGTGTGATATGTCCATGAATTAAGGTAAACATGAAGCACACAAAGCTGTTTCAAAAAGTTAAACAGATACAATCAAGAGAACAGGACCCTGATTCTGTTTTAGTATGAGCATTAATTTTATACTGACAGCAACTTTGCCACCGTCATTCTTCCATATCATGCAAGTAAAAACTAAATGTATCCCCATCACATCTTTTATGCAAGAACATTCAGCTGAAACCTAAAGGTGCCAGATTTAACCCGAAAGTGTGCCAATTGTTTTTTCTAAAGGGAAATTAAAGCATTTGTGATGCTACACACATCAGTTTGTTTCTGTCTTTGTTCACACAGCAACCAGAGATCCTGAAATGGATGTGGAGACAGTTTAATTCAGCCTTCATTACAAGGCAGTAACAAATGGGACTGTGTAATGGAGTATAGTAAAACTATTTACTGTAATAAAACCTGCATTCACAGTTTTGTTTGCCAGCTCTTTGTGTAAATTTCAGCTTGATTAAGACACTTTGGTTTCTGCGTGCAGTGGTGGGAGTCACTCTGCACGCCATCCTGTCTGCTGCAGAGGAGTGTGTGGTCTGTGTGTTCACGTGGTAACATGGGTTTCCCCTGTGTGTTAATTCGGGGTTACAGGGCATCTGAATATCAGCACTGAGGACTGTGTAATTAGTGAGGATGGGAAAACACATTTCTCAGTCAGTGTGTGTTTCAGGTAAATGCATACATGATGCTCCAATCTGTATGTGTGCTTCGTTTTAACACATCACCGCCTCCTATAAAGTGAGTGAGGTTGTGGGGTGTAGCAGTTATGACTTTACCAGCCTCACAATTACAGAGAAAGGATGTAAAAGTGTGAACATAAAGACTACATAAACATAGAAAAACATTCCACAATTACTGGTTTTCCAAAGAGAAGCTTTTAAGCTCCAGGACTTCTAGTTAAAGATGGGACTTTCCATATGAAAAGAAATGCTTTATTCTTCTCTGTTTCACTTAATGATAAAAAATACTCAAAAACCGGCAAAATGGAGTAAGCAAAGGAGAATCTAATGTATCTACCAGAATATAAATACACAAAATCAGCTTTGTTTATGTACCTGATCCTGTAACATACTGTATTGTGTTTGAATAGTCTCAACTGTGCTTTACTTATTGTATTTTAAAAACAGAGTGTTAGATATTTGGCTAGAGTGTGGAGCTGCAGTACAGCTATTCTTATGTTTTATCTCCACAATACAGCTCTACACTGCACAATAAAGAATATAAACATAAATATAATATATTGTACATTTTAGGCCCTGTTGACCAGTACAGGTGTTATTTCACACACTTAGAACAGTCTTTAACAGAGTGTCCTTTTAGGTATTTTTATATGCCCTAATACTGGAGAATCCTTCCTCGGCACCTCTTCCTTAATCAAAATAGATATATAGACAATTCTTTGAATTTCCATAGAGGTGGGGGGGGGGGGATCAATGCACTATTGTGTTGGCATGACAATGTTATATCGATTCACAGCTACCATTTCCAAAGTGTTATTTGGCTTGTGTTCAGAAAAAAATCAAACAAATCAAGTATTTGAGGCAGGTTGAATAGGTGACTTTCATTGTGCTGGAGACCTGGATGTAAACAATCATGGCAGCACAGGAGAGAGACAAAATGAATGCATTGTTGGTGGTTTGCTCGCTGTGCTAACATATTTTGGACTTTGAAAGGGACATTAGAAATTGACATACATTTTATGAGAGTAAGTCAGTAGACACAAGACTCACCTCACACGGCACCACCTGGAGATGGCGAAAGCTGACGAGAGTAAAGCTAATGCTAGGCTAACGCTACTGATAACAAGAGAACACTTGACATGTTTAGCTTGTCAAAGCTGCTTCCTAATTTTGAGCAATGTGAGAAAGTAGCTTCAATCTTTTACCAACTTAACAAGCTTTATTGAGAATAACGAGGGCTTTCGTTACATGCCTGCTGCCATCACTGAATATTACTTCAGCAATAGCAGCACAAAAGCTCCTAAAAGCAGTAGAAGCTAGAGCTGAAGAGGGGCTGAGCACAGCAGAGCAGAGCAGGCTGCATTAACTGGTTTCACATGAACATCAGTCTGTGACTTTTTAATAAGTGAAGATTTTTTTTTCTTTTTTTTCAGGTATCAATGCAGACAAATGGCTTTATACTGCATATATCATGATGCTAAGTACTGCAATACTTAGCATTTCATCAAATATTATGAATCTCAATCAAATTTAGTAGACACCAAGCAATAATAGCATATTGTGGGGCGAAGGCAATTCCCATCCCTTTTTTCAATGTGTTTGTATCAGTAATTTTGGGGTTAAGGGAGAGAGGAACAAAGAAAGGCAGTGAGTGAACACAGAAATCTATTGTTTGAAGTAAAACCACAATACTTTGGCTCATTATCATTCAGCAATGTGTAATTTGAAAATTCTAACCAACTCGACACATGACAGCAAAAACCCTGATAGCAATGAGCTGCAAGGCTGTAGAAAAACTGAAAGAGTAACTGTGGTGTCAAACTTTTTTTAAGATGATCTCCATGAAGGAAGATCTCTCTGGGCTTTATGATGAAAAAACATGTGTGGAAGGTCACAATGGACACTGTATGAAACCCACCTTGCCCAGCAACTTGAGAAATTGCTCTGTGACAACATAAATTGCTCCTGTGTCCTCTATACATCAATCTGCTTAGAGAATGATGTATAGAACCCTTTCCTGTTTAGCCAATTAACTGTTCCCTTCGTGCCTACAAATACCATGACAAACAGATATCACTGTGGCCTGAAAATCAGTCCCTGTTTTGATGTCATTTTTCTGCACTTAATGCAGCACTGGTGGTCTCCAGAGAGAAACTAAGACATTAATGATTGCTTCACATCTAATATATTTATGTTTTCCAGCACTGAATTAAGAGCTTAATGTTCTGACATGAACACTTCAGCTTTACAACTTCATGTGTCTCATGTGAATTTGTAATAAGTGTGTATTTGTGTGTGTGCACTTGCATGAGAGTTTACTAGCACATCTTCAGAGTGTTAAAGCCACAGTAAATCCAAGCTCTCATGTTTGTGTGCAGATGATTCTTTCCTTCAGACCTTTATGAGACCATAAAAAGGAGTTCCTTCTTAAATCCACAGAGTGCTGAGTGAACGGGATTATTATTATGTAACTATCCTGAGCCTTCATAAGCTGCTGTCACTTTTTATATTTTACTCTAATAAAAACAACACAGTCTTAATACATCAATCTGACTGTCGTTGTTTCTGTCTATATGTCCAGGAGAGGTGTTTATGATGCAGAATCACAAAGCTGAAGCTTTAAAACAGAATCAAATGTTATAAATTTGTACTGACTCACCACGGCACCTTTAGGTCCAGCTTCACCTGTAGGTCCGGGGTCTCCCACCTGACCCTGAGGACATAAAAATGCATCAGTGAAATGCACATAGCATGATATTTTAACCATCAGCATGAGTTTAAACAAAAATAGAAATTATCAATCAATCAATCAAGCAACCTTCACATGTATAGTGGCAATTAAATACAAGTGATCTAAGACACTTTATAATAGAGCAGGCTGAAGACAAACTCTTCAATTTAAGGGTACACATACATGCATAGATACATATATACATATATATATGTATATATGTATATATATATATATATATATATATATATATATATATATATATATATATATATATATATATATATATATATATATATATATATATATATATATATATATATATATATATATATATATATATATATATATATATGAATGGATATATACATAAAAACTAAAGCTAGTGACAGATCCATGGGTCAATCATTGACCTGACTTTGTCATATTTGTCTCTGCCAAACATACATTTATCAGAGGTTAGCCCATTGAGATGCAGCATCTCGTTTTCAGGAGGGCCCTCATGTTTGTTTGATTGTAGTGATAGTTTTATAGACGTACAATAAATAATAATCACGAAGAGAGTAATTATACCCTAACATCTATAGTGATTATAAGGTACAGATGACTGATGCTGAATAATCAAAAGCATTAAAATGGTAATTTTTAAGTGATGTATTTCTGCTTATGAATTGTATCAGTAAAGAAATAGAAACAAAGAACACTGGCCTTTATTTTTAGCTGATAAAACAATGAACTTGTGAAACAGACAAACTCAATCGCGACTTTATTAAGTACACCTTGATAAAGCAGGGTTGGACCGCCTTTTTTCATAACATAGATTGAACGAGGTGCACATGGGATCCACATCAACATAATAGCATCACACTGGAGATTTGTTGTTGAACATCCATGTACAAATCTCCCATTACATCCAAAAAATATGCTACTAGATTGATATCAGGGGGCTGAGGAGGCCTTTAGAGTCCAGTGTACTCATTGTCATGTCCGCTGGACCAGTTTGAGATGGTTTAAACTTTGGGAAATGGCATGTTATTTTGCTGGAAGGACGGGGACACTGTGGTCACAAAGGGATGGACATGGTCACCAAACATACTGAGACAGGCTGAGGTGTTTTAACAATACTCAATCAGCACTGAGGGGCTCAGTGCCGTTGAACCACTATCAACAGCCTGTTGATACAAGGCAGGATGGATCCATGTTGTTTCACCTTTCTTCTGTCAACTTCTGAGCCTACTCTCTGAATGTCACAGCAGCAATCAAGACTCATCTATCCAGGAGACACTTTTCAAATCTTCTGTCCAATTTCCTGTGATAATTTAGCTTCAGCTTCCTGTTCATAACTGACAGGAGTGGCATCAGGTGTTGCCTTGTACTGCTGCAGCCCACCAGCTTCAAGATTCAATGTGTTATGGTTTCAGAAATTATCTTTGGCATACTTTGTCTGTAAAAAGAGGTGACATGGGGCTGTCAAACCAGTCTGGCCAGTCTTCTCTGAAGTCTGGCATCAACATATCTGTTTAAAAACCTGCTAGAGGCCACTCTCTGTAACTTCTGGACATGGTTTTGAGTGAAAATCCCAGCCATCAGCAGTTCCTAAAATGTTCAGCTAGTCTGGCACCAACAACCACATTCAGGGTCACTTCACTTTAATCACTTTTCTTTCCCGTTCTAATGCTTGGTTGGGTCTTAAGTGGGTGCTTGACCATGTTTGCATGCCTTACTTATTGCCATGTGATCACCTGATCAATTACTTGCACTGCTGAGCAGTCAAGCATGTATGCCTAATAAAATGGCTGGTCAGTGCACAGACACAAATGTTACCGCATGCAGAGAAAAATCAGTTAAGGCAGCAGTATTATCAGTGAGTTTAGCCAGGATAAGTGAAACAGCTCTAAGTACAGTCATTCAGCGAAACTGTCCAACGACTGCTTTCAAATAAAAGCCTTTTGTGATATGTGACTAGCCAAACCATGAAGTAAATAGAATTTTACTTTGAAAAATACAGCAGCTTTCCTGTGAATGCTATCTGCAAGAGGTAGTGGGATCATGAGCAGCTTACAGGGTGATGACATACAGAGCCCAGAACTTCTGCTGCATCTATAAATATTATCAGTCATTTCCTGCTGCTAGAGGAATCTACACTAACATCTTAATCATGACTTCAAAAAGAACATTAAAAACTGAACACTTAATTCATCGTGTAGCAAAAATTTGCACATGTTCACCAAACATGGAAAGTATTTAGGCTCAACAAAGCAAATGGGAAAAATCTGTCTCACTGGTGCTTTTGTTTATTACAGGAAGTCCCTATCATGCTGGTTTATTTCAATCATTTGATTTCTATACTGTTCAAATACTAATATAAAGCCAAAAGGGGCAGCTGTTACATCATGACTGACTGCTCTGTTGGCAAATGTGGCTCCTTATCCCTCAATTTCAATTCCCAGCATAACTGTGTCTTTTCAACAACAGCCTGTGCCTTAAGCATGCTAGGGACACAGCAGGTTGGCTGGAAAACACAAGTCCATGGTCATCAGGAGATGCTTCAATTCCACATCAATCTCCACCTAGCAAATCAAGCCAGTAAACCCTACATTTTCATATAATCCATGTTTAGCATACTGTCTGCACTGTGGCTTTGCTTCATCAGACAGCACATATCTTCACCAACTGAAAGGGTGTTTAAGGCCCTGCACAATGGAGCGCAGCCCTGATTAGCTTGAAAAGATTGTAAGATCATGAGTGAATCACAACTTCACAAGGTAATTGTAAGATCACAACATAAAAAGACGAGCAACAACAGGTTTTATCACCTGCCATTCGTTTATTTGCTGTTTTGAAGTAACACTTGTTTGGCTGTTTTTGGTCAATGTGCTTGAAAGACTTTGATGTGAAGCTAAAGCGGCTCTCACTGAATATAGACTGAGTGAACAAGCGTGGAGATGCAGATGCACTACTGGCACGCACAGGCTGTTGAAGCCGACTGGTTAAAGGATAAGTTTGGTTTCTACAGCTTTCACATTGTTTATAGAATGAAGTAGAACAATATACTCACCCAGAAGGCTTTCCTGATCCAAACAGTGCTTCAGGAGATATTTAGATCCAAAATTGAGCGGCGGACATCCGTATAATGGTAGCACACGGGGCATGTATAGCGCCATTCCTAAAACTGCATTAGTTGTCCAAAAACTCATTAGTTTCACCAATATCTCATCATGGTCTGCTCGCGCTACTCCTCCAAGACAGTCCGGGGTTGCTCCACCCATGTTTTTGTGACTGTGCTGACCTCTGAACTGGAAACTTTCTTTACAGCTTTACGGCTTCCTCCTTTCGATGAGCTCCTCATCTGTAAACTCTGTCTCGAAACTGTAAGGACACCCATCATATTCAAAGTTCACGTCCACAACATCTTCATCCGATAGATATTCGTCCATTTTGCACAAAACTGGAAGAAGAAAAATGTTGAGTAGCCGTCGGTCGCCCCTGAAACAATGAGCCGCACTGCGCATGCGTGGCAGCCGTAAAGAAAGTTTTCAGTTCAGAGGTCAGTACAGTCACGAAAACATGGGTGGAGGGACCCTGGACTGTCTTGGAGGAGTAGCCCGAGCGGACCATGATGAAATATTGGTGAAACTAATGAGTTTTTGGATGATTAATGCAGTTTTGGGAGTGGCGCTACACATGCCCCGTGTGCTACCATTATGCGATTTTGGATCTAAATATCTCCCGAAGCACTGTTTGGATCAGGAAAGCCTTCTGGGTGAGTATATTGTTCTACTTCATTCTATAAACAATGTGAAAGCTGTAGAAACCAAACTTATCCTTTAATATGGAAAGCTGCACAGCTGGGTCATTTAAAAAAACAGTGTTGTTGTTGACACACCTCTTTCTCTTCCTGTTATATCATAAACTTACAATTACCATGTGAAGTTGTGGTTCTCTCATGACCTTTTTGACCCAGTGTTTCAAGCTTCTACACCTCCTGTGGGTAAGGATATTATGCTGTCGTCTGAGGAAAGCCACACATGGATGTGACACTGACCAGGCAGACTGTATGGACATTCTGGGTTAACAGTCTTTACTAGATTAGCCATGTGGGGTGAAACAGCAAGAATCATTTTACTTTACCATCACTGAATATTCCTTAACCATAAGTGTTTGCCTCAACTGAGCTCTGTATGTTTAACAGTTTGTTTCACATGTTCATTACCAGAGCCAAGTATTAAAGTGGGACTTACTGGAACATGTTGTCACATCACTCTCATCCTGCTGCACTCAAAAAAAAAAAAAAAACAGTTGAACAGAACAAAGAGGATTGAAGGAGAAACCAGGCTGTGTATATTTGTGTCTTGGATTTGTTAAAACTTAATTTGCATGTTGTGTTGTGGCTCTAAATCTGTCTATTGTAGACTACACACTGAGATCTTCACCTTTTATTGGCAAGCATGCCCTCTGATTGGTGGAAAAAATGCAGAATGTTAATCCTCAAACCAACAGTAAGCAACCTTTCCTGACCTTTTTTTTCTTCTTTTGACTCTATGTTGCACCAAAAGGAAAAACCGTGACCATACTTTTATACATGTCGTAAACTGGATTTAAATCAGTATCCACTAGGTGCTCCCTGCTCTTTTTCCCCTTCAATCCATGTAAACCACAAAGAAATAGTATACATGAAATAAAATGAATAAAGCTTGTATTAATTGCGTTTCAAGTTTATCTGTGGCAGCAGCAGTGACGCATGAGCACCAGGCTGTGTGGTGATCCTGTGGTCTGATCTTTGAGTGTGAGTTGGCAGATTGTTAAAGAAAAAAGGCAAACATGCAAATTTAAAGCCACAACACAACATGCAAATTAAGTTTTAACAAATCCAAGACACAAATATACACAGCATGGTTTCTCCCTCAGACCTCCTCAATCTGTTAAACTGTGTTTTTTGAGTGCAGCAGGATGAGAGTGATGTGTGAACATGTTCCAGTATGTCCCACTTTAATACTTTGGCTCTGGTAATGAACATGTGAAACAAGCCGTAAAACATACTGTGGCTCTGCAGTCCATTCATTTGAAGATTTCATGACGTGCCCTACAGAGATGAGATGTGTTTATCTATTATATAAATGTGTGCTGAGAGAATTTGTTTCCCACACAAGGTAGGCTATACATTAAATCTGTGCTCTAAAAATGGTCATTTCGTGGATGTCATTTATGGCCCTTTTCCACTAGCACGCCTTGGCTCTACTCTACTCAGCCCTACTCGATTTGCAGCGTCTTTCCACTGGCCTGGTACCTCCTAAAACAAGCTAGTTTTAGTACCTACTCCACTCTGGTTCTAAGCGAGCAGGGCCATACTAAAAGATGATGTCACCGACTGCCAGCTACTGATTGGTCAGACAATGTCGTCATCGATGAGTCATGAGCATGACGACCTAGCATGCTAGCGGTAGCTACCGTTTGCTTACCCTCATACGTCTTTTTTTTTGCAGCTCGATTGCTCTCATCCTCGGCTTCATTCTGTTGTATAGCTTCCAAAACTCTCCTGTGCTTCTCAAGGGGTATTTCTTCTTGCCACCTGCAGCCTTCTTCTGCTTTACTTTTTTACTTGGTTTGTGACAAAAAGCCAAAAATTGTTGTGTCGCGCCCAAAATGACGTCACAGCAGAGCCGCTCAGCACCACTGCACCCCGTTGGGCAGGCAACTGGGGCTAATGGAAAAGCAGCACAAGGTGAGTAGAGTAGAGCCGGGTAGAGTCGAATAGAGTAGAGTA
The DNA here is from genome assembly GCA_036419115.1 of Scarus forsteni. NCBI lineage: Eukaryota > Metazoa > Chordata > Actinopteri > Labriformes > Labridae > Scarus > Scarus forsteni. The sequence goes on along the minus strand of JAZDUH010000323.1, from coordinate 6,358,518 downwards.
GGGCTAATGGAAAGGGGCTATTAGTTTTCCCTGCATCGACCAGTTGTTCACATCCTCTGTATAAGTTTCTTCGTATGAAAAGTTCTGTTTAATACATGTGTGCAAGTTCTTGTCTGCAAATTGGATTAAAAAAGACAAATGTGAAACAACACTGCATTTAGTCCATGAGTTCCGGCAAAAACCTGCAATGGACATGTGAGGTCAGGCTAAATCCAGACTTGACAAAAATGTTTGTTTTTGTGTGTTTACTGCACACTTACAAAGTGAGAGCAGAGCCAAGAGCTCAGGGACTCAAGATCTCTGTTTCCACAATGAATTTCATCATTTTATTATTTATAATGATATTTTTTGTCATTTTAAACTTGGGTGGAAAAGGAAATCAAATAGCTGTTTTACTGACAGCTTGGAATAATACATGGATCCTAAAGTGAAGCTGTAATATTGTGTCCTGTGACATTTCAGAGCATGGATTGTTACCTTTATCATGTTAACTATGTCTGAAGTCCGATAAATACATCCCACCATCTCTACCTGTAGAGACTTTACACTGCATTCATGCTGGTAATATTTAAAGCTGAAGTCAGGATGTTTCACAATGTTTTCATAGCAAATGTTAAAGTCTGTAACTGCTGGATTTGGACTTTGTTTGCGGGACTTCATGTGTGATGACTGATAGTGTTTTCATATTTATTCTCACATTATATCGTTGATAGTGTAAGTAAAGTCTTTGGCCTTATTCATCGTCCCGTTGTTACTTTTTCCCCCTTTATTAAGGAAACTATAATGTCTCAAAGTTTCTTCATGTTGTAATGTTTACTTATTTAAATCCTGTTATAATCTTATTCTTATCTTAATTTAATGTCTTCTTCTGACATTTCTAGTGCTGTGCCATGTCTAAAAGCAGGTAAAGAAAGACACGTTTGCCTTTAGGGTTAATAAACTATTACTGATTTTGATTCTGATCTAATCTGTCCCGGGGTTTTGATGTGTGTATCTATAAAATGAAGATTATGGCTTCAGCCTTCTCTATTGTTAAGATCGGGCAGTTACAGGCTTTTGAAAAGGTGTGTGTTATAGAAATTTTATTTATTAACAGTAGAGTGTTTGGTTCCTACATTATTTAACTTTTAAAGATATCTTAATATAAGCAAATAAAGGACTATTTAAAATTATATATGTGGTCAAAATCATGGTAAACAAACTTGCGACAAGTCAAAACATAGGAGCTCTGTTTTATTTTGTCATCTGTCATAGAAGTTTGAAGACTGATTGTTATGAAATCAGAAAAAAGCAACGCACATGATCTTTTCTTACTCTTAGCCTTTTGTTTAGCTCTTTAAACCCACATTTCATCCAGTCCTTTGTTGTAATCTGGATTAATCACTGGTCTTAAAATAAGTTCTGGTTCAGAGTTTAAAGCATTTTCCTTCTGTTGGAGCTCTGTGCTGACACAGAGGTCACACAGTCCCACCATCCTATATTTTGAGAGCAGAGGTCTGCCCGTCGGCAGTGAGGAAACAACTGAATTAGCTCCCACTGCGTCTGTTTTTCTTCTGAAGTGTCTCGCCGCACCACGCACATAAAGCCGTAAGAGCAGCAGACCTCATAATTACACAGCCCAAGACGCCCACCACGGACCAATAAATGACAAGACGACATAAATCTGTGCCTGTCTTCCACAAGTGAGAATAGACAAGTGAACAGAGACAGGGCCAACACAGTCCTGTAAGAAGACTAATATGCTGCTTCAGACTAAAGAGGGTCTGTCTGATGTGTCTGCATCTAACAATACTTTGGTGATTTCATGTGGGGATCTAAAAGGACCAACAATAAAAGATAAAACAGCTAGAAGACAATGCTGTAACAAAAGAAGTCTGACAAGACCTTTTCAAACAGAGGATCAGACTAATTATTGTACGTCTTTTCTCTGCCACAGAAAGAGGAGCTAAAGTTAGTTGTGGTGTTTATTGTTGGATTAAGCAGCTTTGATTTGGATAGATTATGGGAAACGATGTTATGAAATGAACTGACTGATCTCCGGTCCTTAAGCAGGAGAAATACTCGCTGCTAACAGCACAGACACATGAAGGCCAAAATGTATTCCCAACATCTTCTGTGCATATCGTTAAGAGTTAACATGACGCTGCATTGTTCACATGACCAGCAGTGTATATGTAGTGTGACAGAAGATATAACATCGTCAACAAAGCAACAGGATTAACTTAATAGAGTTTTAAGCTCCTTTCACATGCAACTCTGAGTAACCAGGATAATACCTGGGCAGCCAGCAGCTCAGGGGGTCACTGCACTGTTCAGCAGGTGAGACATCAAAATATGCCACATACATAAGTCTTCATAATATTAAGGCAGGGTAGAGCTTTACCGTACCACAATTGACATCCTAACTTCAGTGCCGAATGTTAAAATGTGTCTCAACAGCATTGGAGCAAACAGGCTGCAGTGTTATAGCTCTGTATCCAACAGCAGCTGGAGAAGCTCTTTGGATGCACAGGAGACCAGGTGGTGATCGTTTGAAAGCAGATGACCTTAAGAACTTGGATGATATGCAGGGGCAACAACACTTTCGATACTGAGACAAATCTGTGTGTATTACTCTCCTTACATTTAGATAAACTTCTGCTGCAACTGCACTTGTTTTTATTCATTCTCTCAAGCCTCCCTTTTTCAGATTTTGCAATGATCACATAGGATGATGTAATCAGCCTTCCTCACTTGCCTGAGTGAATTACCCAGACTTTATGTGTCTGCGTTCACACATACAGCTTACCTGTTTAAAGTCAAGATAATTTCAGGTTTTGTGAATGGGGTTTTAGGGATTAACTGATAAATCAAGCTTATAGAACTCAGCATCTTAATAATGTGTAAGACTGCACAGACACAAGATAAATTCAAAGTCAGTAAAGAAGACCCAGAGGTTTATTTATGTTCTCATACCCTAAATGCACGTTCCTTGCAAGTTGTGCCTGGTTGTAAAGGTGACTAATCTGGCTTTCTAATAATATGAAATACAATAGCCTACCATCTGGTATTATGACAAGTGAGAATTAATTTCACAAAATAATGTTTCCAATTTTTTTTAGGACAGTAAAAGAAATACAAGTAAAAGTCTAGGCAAGGCAACTGTGTGTTGCACTGTTCAGCAATCAGGCAATGCAAAGTGCTTCACACAAAATATCAGAATACAATGACGACGGGAAAAAAAACTCAACAGACTAAAACATGTATAACTGAGAAATCTAAATATAAAAGAGAATAATAGCTGAGATAAATAAGAGCTAAAATGTAGAGAAAAGTGACTAAAGTTCAAAGTTAAAACATGTTAAAAAGGTGCAGTGCAGTGTTGTAAATGATAGTGATGGGAAGTTCGGCTCTTTTCAGGGAGCCGACTCTTTCAGCTCAACTCCCTGAGAAGAGCCAGCTCTTTTGAACGGCTCTTGATCTAGGACCTATTAAAGCCCTATATGTTACATTGTTACATTAGCTTTGTATAAAATGTATAACTCGTGTGTAGAGAACCTGTTTGTGTTTCATGTTTTTATGAAAAGTCCTATAATGGCCTAATTTCATGTATTATTCTGTTACAAAACTAATCTTATTGCCATTCTAGTTGCCATGTCTTGAACTGCAGCCAGATGCTGTTTTGCTCTATGGTCACTCATAGTTACACAACATGACAACACAACGCACTCACACACTCTCTTTACCGCTGTCTGCACTCCTATATCCTCAGATGTGATTGTCCAGATGGCAGCTATGCTAACCAGTCAGAGGTGAAAGTAAGCTGGAACGCACCGGAACGCCTCTAAAAAGCAACTTTCACTCATGCATACAATGAGAGCCCTTTCTTTTTTCAAGCAAATTTAACCGAAATATATTTAAAATTGATGAATACAAAAAAATCATCTGCAGAACATGCCTTCTGTGATGTGTTAAACAAGGTTTTACTGCGCCTGACGAACACTAGGCTATAACTTGTAGGCTACAGTACTCGCTTACAGTGAAAGGTTGGAACTTGTAATAGGCAGTCACTCGCTGTAGCGTAACCAGGGGTTTAATTGAGCCAGAGCCCAGCTGAGCCCAGCCCCACCACCTTGGTGCTGAGTCAAATAAATAAATCAACCAATTCAAAGTGGCAGTAGTGCAGCGGATGACAGACCATTTTCACATGAACAGCCTGCGTGGCTCTCTCATAAGCACAGAGAGCGATCAACGTAGACGGGGTGGGGGGTATGAACAGGACATGATACGAGAGATTATTTGTGAACTGCCAACATGTGCGCGCGCCTGAAGGAGCCTTGACTTTAATAAAAACATTCACTGTACAAGTGCGGGAGCATGGAGATATGAGCATGAAGATCTCCTCACAGTGCTGGTGAGCGTAAAGACGAGCAGCGCACGGGACAGGGGTCCTGAATCACTTTGTGTGTTTCTGTAACTCTAACGGTGTGTCATTTGCTCAGATATGCTCAGTTTATAAGTGAACCGAGTGATTTAAAAAATGACAAGACAGTCTTGTGGTTAAATAAGACTCATTTTTCCTGAGCAGTCCAGCTCGCTTTCACCTTTTTTAAATGATAAACTCATTCTGAGGTTTCCTGCATCACTTATTCTCCATGATATCAGAGATATCTGAAGGACCAAGCTCCAAATGCAGTCCAGTATCAATCAATCAATCAATCTTTACTTATAAAGCACTTTTCATACATAAAATGTAGCACAAAGTGGTGAACATTCAAGTACTAATGCAGTGGTTCTCAGCTTGTGGGTCAAGGCCCAAAAGTGGGTCTCAGAGCTATTTTCCGTGGACTGCATATAAATCAGGTAAAATTTTTACCTCCCCCTAAAGAAAATAAATGTTTTGCCATATTACTTCATGAAATCCTTCATTATACACTCAAGGAAAAAAAAAATTGAGTTGCACAGTTCCTGCAAGAATCTTAGCTTACTTTCACCCCTGTGACCAGTCAAAACAAATTCCCACTGTGTCCAGAGATGAGGCTGAGCACTGTGAGAGCTAAGCAGCGAAAGGAAAAAAAAAAAGGGAGCCGGCTCTTCCTATTTACAACTAAACATTGTCTCTCAGAACCTAACCTTTGAGCATGATACATCACTAGTAAATGAAATAGTAACTAAAATATATTACTTATAAGACAGTTGAAATTATTACAGTGCAGCGCTGGATTTAAAACAGTCATGAAAACTTGGAGAATATAATCTTACAAAAGGCCGCTATGAACAAAGAGAGTTAATACACAGCCAGCTTCAGCAAGTTTTATGGAAGTTTGTTCCAGATCTGTGGAGGATTAAAACAAAAATCTGCTTCACAGTGTTTGGTTCTGACTGGGGACAGGAGCTGGCGTGCACTGGAGGACCTGAGTGGTCTGGATAGTTCACATGAGAAAAGGGGGTCACTGATGTATTTGGGACCTGAACCACTTTAAGGACATTCTGAAATCGGTCCTCTGAGAGACAGGAAGACTGGAGTGCTGAGCTCCACTGTTTGTTCCTGGTTCTGGATCATCTGCCGCTGTTTGATGGACTGTTTTGTCAGACTTGTTGAGACACTGTAAAGGTGTTTACACACCAGACGCCACTTGTACTACCTCGGCGATCACTCTCCATGCAAAGTCAATGTACAGCCGCGACAGGGTGGGGCTAACCCTCCCCCGATGCGTTAATAGAACGAATACTTCACACGTTGCGCGATATCAAAATTTAAAAAAAAGTAAATCTTTTTAGGTGATGCTGTGCATGGCTGTGCGGCAACAGTCAATCAGCGGTGTGTGCACGTGTGACAGTATCCGTGACAGTTTTTCATCCGGACTACAGGGTAACAATCCATGTCCATGTGGGAAACATTAGTCAGTGAGGACATTAGTTCCACCTAGACGAAACACGGGAAACTCACAGACGATGCTGCTGCAGGGCATCAGCTGCAGTGTTTTGTGTTTGATAAGTGAATGAAAAGGATACAGCTGGAATAATGTCCTTATACATCCTATTAAATGATATATGATATGATTGCGGTGAAACTCGAGCGGACATGACATCACCGAGCAACGGCCGACGGCAATGGTGACTAAAATGAGGTATTTATGGACATGTGACGATACTTCAGTGGGCGATGTGATATTGATCATAGAGTTGCTTGCGGTGTGAACGCAGCATTACAGTAACCTGATCAACTGAAGATAACGGCATGGACCAGTTTCTCAAGGTTCTGGATAAGATTTTTAAGGTCCTCGTATAACAAGCAAACACTAAAGCTGGACGAGGGGGGTTTATTGACGAACTCTAGGTTACTGCACAGTGATTTTTCTGATACTCTGAAACTGTGAAGAGTTTATCAGAGTGGCAACCTGGTGGGAGAAACTGTACTTTTGATATTTTTTTTTATAAAAAAAGAGGAATTCAGTCGAAAGTCACCAGTTTACAGTCAGTGTCTAAAACAAATGTGTCAGGGTTGCATATTCAGCATCAAATACGAAATAAGCTTTGTCCAACTCCTCAGCAAAGTGCTTCTGGTCTGAATCCTGAAGAATTATGTTCTGAAACCTCTCTGAAAGGTTTTTCTGTTATATCTTTGGAGCAGACCCCCCAGCTCGAGCCGACCAACAATATCATAAAAAGGTTTCCAATCCCATATGAGTTAGAATTCTTCACAATATATAAGAGGAGGAGGTAAAAGATGTGGTATGCAAGATATTCTGATCAACATGTCATAAACTTTGAGGTCTTGGCCTTTTTATAGGTGATGATTTGTTGTTTATGACCTGCGTATTCAGAAAAAAACAAACAAAACTGTCAGCATGCCCTTGAAGATTTCAGGTTGGTTTGCCGAGTTTGTCAAATCACTACTTTGCACCAAAGATAGCATCCCTATCAGAATTGTTGGACGCCTGTCCTGTGCAATCTTTGGCATGAAGGGAATAAAATGGCTGTCATTTGGAATCATAAATATCATTTTAAGTGCCACAGATACAATTCCTTTTACTATTATGGTAGCAGGTAGAGCCAAATGAGGTAGAAAGAGACCAACAGCTATCTGCATAGCGAGATATCATCAAAGGTGAGTGTGACAGTAGGTTTCTGTGGGCGTGTTTTTTCTGTGTGTGTGTAATTTAGGATGAGCAACTCTTTAACTTAGCTGTCATGTCTTAGAAGTGATATATATATGAGGTATGGAATATATATACGTTAAGAAAGACAAAGCCAAACTTTTAGGGACACACTCTGTACACTTATGCAAAGCACTGAGGCAGCTTGCATTATTCACGGCACAATCCAGTTAACTGAGCTTCAGCACTGACTCATTTTGTGCCATTCTTGAGCTTTACAACAAATTCCATCCATTTCAGCTGTAACAATGTCACACATCAATGTGCTTAATCACCTGCTGCCACTGACTTAAACTCTGTGTGCAAACAGGGAAAGGGGAGCATGCAGTGTGAGTATTTGAAGATGAATGGAATTATGTTCAGGAATTAAAACTAAAAAATGTCACATTTAAAAGAGTTTATTAGCAAAGTTACCCGTTTAAGCTGATACGTCTAGTGTTTCTCCTCGCCCTTTTAGTATCTTTATACTTGGGTTGTAAGTGTAGTAGAAGAGGCCATGATATAGAGTAAGAATCATCAGAATTGTCAATCACTTGTTGGCTTGTTTGAATAATGGAGGTGTGTATTTCAAGGACATGGCTCTGTGAATTTATTCATCAAGCCCCCCCAAAATTAGATGAATGCTTTATTGCTACTTGCTACTCGATGAATGCTTCTTAGGTACACCTTGTGAGTGTTTGGCTGGATCATGTTGTGCATTCTTTGTGGCATAAGTTCAACAAGGAGCTGGAACCATACTGAGAGGTTGTGGTCCATATTGACATGTTAGCATCACACTGATGCTTCAGATTTGTCTTCTGCACATCCATGATGTGACTCTTATATTCCACATCCCAAAGAAACCAGCCCGAGATGATTTGAGTGTTGTGCCATGATGCATTAACCAGCTGCATGAAACCATCAGAGGATGAGTACACAATGGTAATAAAGCAATGAACATGGTCAACATCAATGCTCAGGTGGGCTAAGGTGTTAAAATTGTGCTTAGTTGTTACTAAAGTGCTAAAAGCGTGACAAAAACAATCTCCAGTGACATTACACCACCACAATCACTCTAAACCACTGATACACAGCAAGGTGGATCCATGCCTTCATGTCATTTATGCCAAATTCTGACACTTCCATCTGAATGAAGTAGCCCTATTTTTCACAAGCTGATCTTGAAAAGACTATCCATGCCTTTATTACATGTAGATTGGACTATTGTCACTCCTTATACATTGGCATGGATAAGTCATCCATTAACCGCCTTCAGTCTTCCAGAACGATGCTGTTCGACTCCTCTCTGGCAAGAAAAAGCGTGACCACATCACACCAGTTTTAGCATTCCTCCACTGGGTCCCAGTCCTTTAACATCGATTTTAAACTTCTTTTAATGGCTTTTAAAGCCCTCAATGGTCTTGCCCCTCTACCTGTCTGAAATCCTACATCACCACTACCTAACCAAAGCCCTAAAGTCTTCTGACCAGCTGCTCCTGAAGGTTTTCAAATCCAGACTTAAGTCGAGGGGTGTCAGGGCCTTTGCAGCGGCTGCTCCTAGAATGTGGAACAGCCTCCTCATCCATATGAGAGCCTCCCAGACCATAGAGATTGTTAAATCTTCCTTAAAGGCCCACTTCTTCTCCCTGGCGTTTCATCAATGAGCTCATACAAATCACAGGCACTTTAGTTTTTATACTTTTACTGTTTTATTACAAAGTTTTTCTATTTTTATTGTTTTATTGTTATATTTATTAATTTCTATGTATTTGTGTACAGCACTTTAATCGACTGCTGTCTTCTTGAAGGTGCTCTGTAAATAAACTTGACTTGACTTGACATTAATCCAAACCATCAGACTGGGTAACAGTTCCCAGTTTTCTGTTGTCTTATTTTGGTGAGCCAGTGCAAACTGTGGCCCAAGTTTTCAGTTCTTAACTGACAAGAGTGGCTTTCAGTGTGGTCTTCTACTGCTGTAGCCCATCTGCTGGTTATTCTCCTCTGACCCCAGGCATCAACAAGGCCTTTCCACATGTACTGTATATCTGCCACTCATTGGATATTTACTCTTTAGAGACCATCCACTCTGAACACTACAGACAGCTGTACATGAAAATCTCAGTAGATCAGCAGTTTCTGGAATACTCCAACCAGCCTGCAAGGCACCAACAACCATGCCAAATTCACATTTACTTATATCATCTATGGCCTTATTCTGAGGTCTTCTTGACAAGGTAGGCATGCCTTTATGCATTGAGTTGCTGCCATGTGATTAGATGATTAGCTATTAGCATTGCGAAGCCACTGAGTTGCCAAAAACAGTGTCCACAATATTGCACGTCTAAGCTCCTTTTGCATTTTTTGAGTAAAAGTTAAATTGATCATTTTTCCACATCTGTTTGTTTTCACAAGCCATGACCCGCAGAGGTTGGGAACATCTGTACTTGTGGGAAACAACTGATGGTTTGGAGGTCTAACAGCTTGCAGGATGGAGACACATGCTTACAGATGTATTTAGAGGCCCTCTGAACTTAAATTACAAACATCAGGGGGTAAAAATAAACCACACTGACAGAAGTGGCTTACTCTGATTTGAAAGAAGACACTATTGTCATCATTTCCCATTTATAAACTCAGAGCTATATTTCAAAATGTCTTCTTTCAGGTTAGAGTTGTTAATTATAGGGATAAGTTGTGATATTCTTTGACTGTATGAATCTCTTACATAAAACCTCACAGACATATCAGCCTCTGGAAATGATAACTTATGAGTGTTAAGAACTCTCAGATAATAAGAGACCAAAAAATACCACAGATGTGATCATTTTCAACATGCTGTACCTTCAGGATCTGTTCTTGTTTGAAGGTTGATATATAGCAGGGTACTGAGTGTAAGCACTACAGTGCATATGTGTGTGGCAGCAGTGATTAAAGAGCATGCTGACAGCCTAAAGCTGAGTACAGCATGTCTACATTTAGGCCTCATTAACATTCAATGGAGCTGTCATGGACGGGTGGGCAGAAATTCTTTACAGTCGACAGAAGATGTTTCCTGAGGCTGCGACCACACTCAGAGCTAACTGGGTTGAAAACATGTGGAATCTGTGTTTGCCGATATACAGTATCTCTTTAAGATGACTTCTGGAGACCTATATTTGACCACAATACTGGGTTTTAACAACAGTATTTCAGGGACACAATAATTTTATATGCAACACTGTGATAATGAAAAATATTGCTCAAAAGCAAGGATGTAGCCGCAGGTTTTGGGAACACTGAGGTTTGATTCACCCTATTTTAAACATGGAGAAAAACAAAGAAAATGTCCTGAATTTACCCATGCACACAACATGTGAAAAGCAATTGACAGGGTTTTTGAGGTCTGCAGAGAGATGCAGGAGGTGCTACTCGTGCCTCACAGCATGCACGTTATTGGTTGACTTCCAGTGTAGATGAGTCTCCTAATAGACAAGTTATTCCTCTTTAGCCAAGATGATAGAGCCATATTTACATCTAAAAGACTCGTTCATTACTGATTTTGTGTGATTTACATCAAGTTCAATTAATCAATCAAACTGTGTTTGTATAGCACCAGTCCATAAAAGCCAGACGCTTCTCTTCATCGACACACATATACAAATATATAATAAATATATTTGTATATGAGATTTTTTTTTTATATAAGGCCTGTCAAATGATTACAATTTTTAATTAGACCCAGCGTAACTGTTTGGCAGAGGTCAATAAATTCCATAATATTTAAAGCTGGGGTTGGCGATTTTGGAAAACTAGCATGAATTTGAAAGTAGCATCTATGCCCTTTAGCTTTTCCGCTAAACATGTTTGCTCCTCTTTGACATCTCTGATATTATGTCGGGGGGCACTTCATACCAGCTTTTGTAACTGTGCTGTGGTCATTGTGAGGACATCATGCCATAGAGGTATAGTTATGTTATACTGCAAACAAGTCTGCAGTCTTTATTAGTATTGCTCATGAAAATCTTTAGTAGACTGTAAAATGTGTGATTTTAAGGAAACATCAAACTTCTGAACATTCATCCCTGTTCTCAAGTCTTGTTCTGTTTTTGGTGAAGGGGTTTAAAGTTGTTCACCAACAGTCAAAATTGTAAAAGTGGGGACCATTTACATTCCGTCTCTTTCATCAAATATGTCAAATGGCCAGTTAAAAAAAAGAATATACATATTATGGGGCGTAATTTTAAAAAAGTTACCTCGGCTTCACCTCGTGTAGCCCAGAACTTAGGCTGTCCTCCATTTACAGAGCAGAGCAAGCTTCCCCTTGAGCTGTACTTAACGTTGCTAATCAAGCCTTAAAGTCGACTCTGTGGTGACTGAAAAATGTAAACTTGCCTTGGGCCATTAAGTCCTCAAATTCCCAGCAACATCGCTGAGGACATAACCTCAGTGCCCTCATGTACTGTGGCTAATTCAAGTCATAAACTCTGTCCCCTGATAGAAAAAAAAACACTTTAAAGACCTGTCAGTGTGTTAATGTGTTAGCACTATAACAATGGCAAGTCCCTGCTGAAAAATATGAACTCAAGTGGACTTCTGAGTCCAACTGGTTAAGAAAACTCTTATAATGAAAAAGACTTTTCTTAATAATCTTTGCTTCTCTTCTCAGTGCAGGAGTGTTTTTAAATCCACAGTCATCGGGTCAACTGCAGCTCAATGGCTAACAGAGACTTACAAAACTAAATAAAACGTGTCCCATATTAAGTTTGTGCTTAGATACTGATTGAAGACAATCTGATGATAGGAGTAAAAAAGAAGAGCTTTTTTTCATATCCTGACCGGGTGCACATCCACAGGGTGCCAGGATGCTGAAATCTAAAGTGCCGCACAAAAGTTACAGTCTGTGATTGGCTGTTTTCTTTGTCAAAGCATGAATGAAAAGTTTTGATGCAAGCTGCAGGCAAAGTCATCTATGAGGCATATTTAACCTTTACTATTGGTTCTACTTTCTTATGTTGATGTGAATCAAAGTGGCACATTCATCCTTCCATTGTTTCTGTGTGGCCCTCACAGCAAATTGAGGAGAGTTACGATTTTGGTATTGGTAAGATCTCCATGAATGCAGAGATAATTATACTCTGGATGAAGTCAAATCCCTGAAAATCGACTCTCAGTGTTGTTGTTAAAACGAGAGAGAAAACTATGTTTCAATAAATTAAATCCACAGGCATCACTGCAGGATCCTTAGCTCTTAGCTTTTCAATCTGAACTGCGGAAGTGGCACTTGCAGAGTCAATTAAGCTGTCCCTTCCTTCCTTATTGGACAAAGACCTACAGATGTCACCAGTCCAGGTCAGTCTAACCTCTGGATTTAGCTGTATAGTGTCTGATAAGAAAATAATAGTCCTCTGTAAATAATATTTAATCTGTATGCCCTAACCAGACATGGTATCTGTATTTTAGTTCATTTTCACATTAACATGCAGACACTACAGTTAACACTAAGCAGGGTTATGAATAGAATGAACAATTTGGTAGTTAAAAAGTTACTCTGAGTGCTTTCCCTACACGACATAGAAGTGTCACACTGTTAAGTGTAACAAAGCCTTTAGCTCCAAAGAAATTCAACAATTACACTTGATGCTGTTAGAAGAGTTAAAGCAGGGGTTGGTAATCTGATTTAGATACACTTTTTGTAATACTGATTAATATGGTCTGTATGACCCGATGGCAATCAACTCATAATGTGTTCTTAAAACAGAGTGAAAAATGTCCGCTATCTACAGCAGGAGTAAAACCAATAAACATGCCGTGACACCAGTTTTCAAACCAATCAAGTTCCGTCGCCATTCTGCCCGTCTTCTGTGCGTACATTTTCTCGGTGTGCACAGACTCAGTGCATCTAGCCGAGCTGTGAGGGATCAGAGTCCGCTGGAGAATGCTTACCTGTCAAGTTTTGTCTTTGAAAATAAGGAAAGCCCACTGCGAGCCATCCCACAACCCCAACCCTAGTTCTCCAAAATTACCAACCCCAGCTTTAAATTACCAAATCGCTATAAACAATAAAAACAAGAATTTGTGGTGTGGACTAATATAGTAGGGATGGAAATCTCCTTCCCCAGGACAATACGATATGCATCTCGATATGTAGGCTACGGTACGATACACTAACCATTCACATGAAGCATCTACCAATTCAGGATGATACGATTTATCTTCCTACCACGATGCAATCAGGATGCAATCACGATGCAAATCTGTGCAAATTCAACTCAACTTTATTGTTCCTTCAAGACCACTTCAGAGTGGAGTAGTCCAGATGTGCTTCTTCTTCTTCTCTGGCATCCTTCCCCAGGTGTTGATGTTCAGTGACTAGTGACGCCTACGTCGCCTAGTGGTGACTGTGAGTAGGTGAATCAGAGTGTGTTGTCGCTAAAAAATAAACAGTCCACTCGTGAGAATTTAACGGCTGAGAGATAATTATGGAAGTGAATTGACTGAAAATAATAATTTTAAATTTAAAAAAAATATATATATCATAACATGACATCGGATTTTACCGATGCAAAGCTTTTACAAGGCGATGCATTGTGGTTTCAGCCCAGTTTCTAATCCGATGCACACCACTCCAACCGATGCAATTTACCATAGACCCTCGCATCGATGCACTGATTGCGCATAAAATGCCCATCCCTATAATATAGACAGTTATGTTATATTGATGTTAACTCTCACAGTGGTAAATTGTTAATGCAAGCTGCCAAAAAATGCAAAAACTGATTAAATAAAGAATGTTTCATTGCTTTATACTTACTCTTTGAAAGCTTGATCCTTTAACTCCCCCTACCTGATGGGCAGCGTTACCACTGTGAGCAGCTTCTTGCTCAAGAACACATTAACATGTGGCAGATGGAGCTGGGCTCAAACCCTCAACCCTCTGACTGAGGGTGGAGTGAAATTCCAGACTAAGGCGACGTGCATACTGGAGTTCTTAATGCTCCGTTCTAATTTTTTATTTAAATCTGATTTTAATGCATGGTTAATTAATTTTAATTTCAGTGTGACTGCCATCACACTTCAGTATGAGCCATCTGCAGCTCTGAAGTAACAGGCATGATGTAAATGTAATGTCACACGCAGCACACACAAGTTAATATGTTTACTACACATGACAGCATGTGCACCAATTTTGAAGTAGTGCAGCTAGAGTGACAAAGTGATAAAGAGAATAAGATTGAGAAAAAAACTGACATTTTAATGATGGCCTTTTTATGGAGCAGTGGCTGATGTCTCCATACAGAGGTCTGTGTAAATGCAGAATCTGAGCAGGAGCAGTGGGACTGTGACATGAGAGCCATAACAGATTCATCCATTGTTTACACTGGCCTTCTGCAGTGCATATTTGTGACATCTGTCCAACATCTGTCAAATCAAAAATGGCTTTTGAAAGCTGAAGTTGGTAATCTGATTTAGAAACACTTTTTGTAATACTGGTTAAAATGGTCTTTATGACCCGATGGTAATCAACTCACAATGTGTTCTTAAAACAGAGCAAAAAATATCCACTATCTACTGATACAGGAGGACAGCGGGAAAGAGGACAAAATACGGAAAATACGGTAGTTTCACAGCCAAAACAGGAGATTTGACAGCTATGTATACAATGGTGTAAAAAGTCCTTGAAACCCATACTTGAGTAAAAGTAAAGATATCTTATATAAAATATACTCAACTAAAAGTGAAAGTCACTCATTAAAAAATCACTTTAGTTAAAGTCTTAAAGTAGCTACTATTAAATGTACTTAAGTATTAAAAGTAAAAGTACAAACAAAGAGAACAGGTACAAATAGTTTTTGCTCTCCCAAGCTTTATTAAGTTTAACTCTTCCTCCCTCCCTCAGCTCCCTTCACCTCTTACTCCCTCTCTCCATTCCTCCCTTACGTAAAGTTCACAAACTTGCGGTTCATCTTTAGCAGAAGTTGATTTTCAAAATTGCTTGAGTTCACTTGTGCTCTTCGCGGGCTGAATACAAGTCCTGTAATGCCAAACAGTCGTTCACAGGCTGCAGAGGCAGGCAGAGGTGTGTTCAGCTTCGCGCAAGAGCACAAACAGTCTGTACGATCCTCTTCAAAATAAAATGTGAAAATAAGTGTAATTTATATTCACATTTTATTATGTAGCGAGTAACTAAGTTGACAATTTAAATGTAACGGAGTAAAAGTATCATTTTTTAATTTTTAATGTAGTGAAGTAAAAGTGAAAGTTGCAAAAAACATATAAACTCAAGTAAAGTATAGATACTCCCAAAACATACTTAAGTACTGTAACTAAGTACTATTACTTTGTTCCTTTACACCACTGTATGTAGAGAATGGCAGAGGGACTATCTATACCCCGATCAACATCGGGCTGTGAGTACAAACTAACTTTACATTTTTGTTTGTTTTTTTAACTTTACTATGATAATGTTTTGGTGTTTTCTTACTGCTGACTGAGACATGACTTGGTGTAGTGTAAAACATAAATGTTGTGCTGAGGGTTTGGAGTTGAATCAGTCTTCTGGATATATCAGCCTATCTGCATGTGAGCGGGGGCGGGGAGCTAGACAGAGTCCTGAGGAGGAGATGCTGCATTCAAATTCATGCTAGTTGTCCAAGATCGCTGACCCTAGCTTTAAGTCTTTAACTTTACTAATTGTTCACCTTGTTTTCCTCGGCTTATTCCATGTACTCAGAATTCCTCCGTCATTCATCACTGTGGATTTTTGTAAGATGTGGCCTGCTCTTGAGCTGAATTAAATCCTTGTTAAATCTCTCACTCTGCTCACACCAGGTATATTTATATCTACACCTCTCCTAAGTAAATGTCTGTGTGACTTCAACAAATACAAGCAGGAAACTAACATTTGCATCCAGAAATACATTAAAAAGATGAATACCAAATATTTTGCATGGCTCGATGATTTTAACTGGTCACTGTGGTCGAGGAAAGGAAAAACTGGATGCATTAATTCAATGCCTTAAGATTTACTGTACATTTCATCATAAAAGGAGAGAAACTAGGACAAAACAAATGTCCCATAAGATATGACATGAATTAAATCTTTATCAGTACCATCCCAAATAATTCTAGTGTTTGCTTAATGACTTGAGCGGCAGAGGCTTCTTCATGACACAGGT
The DNA here is from genome assembly GCA_036419115.1 of Scarus forsteni. Lineage (NCBI taxonomy): Eukaryota > Metazoa > Chordata > Actinopteri > Labriformes > Labridae > Scarus > Scarus forsteni. The sequence goes on along the minus strand of JAZDUH010000323.1, from coordinate 6,342,245 downwards.
TAAATTCTGCCTTTTCAACAACATTATACAGAACAGTTCCTCAGCCCCTCCATGTCTCTGTGTTCTGTTAAAGGCGGCCTGTTTCCTGTAGATCATTAGGGCGCCCAATGTTCCCTGACATTGCATGAAGATAATCTGTCCTTTTGTTGCTCTTTAAGCATCTGTCTGCTAAACACTAGATATTTTTCCAGGAATCTCAGATAAGTTAACCATCTGGCAGTCGGGCTGTTACAGCACAAATAAAGAAATCATTTTAAGGTTCACTTGTCTATAGATTGCAGTACAAAATGGATATAACTATTCCATGAGAGCTGCAACCACCAGGTACAAAACCTCAAAGAATTTTCTCAAACCATCTAGAAAGTTCAGAGATCAGTCAGATCTCTGTTTAGGTTCACTTTCATCACTTAAATCAACATTTATCAAAAAGTTGCCACAGCTGTTTTCAGTGATAAAATGTGATAGTGCATTTACAGTACAAAACACTGACAGGACCACACAACAGACACTCAAATTCAACCACCAGACAGATGCAGTGAGGCTTTAAAGGGACAGTTCAGGTTTTTTGGTATGAGGTAGCTTGAGGCTCATGACACTAGTAAATGAGTGCCAAGAAAGGAAGTTAAATATTTATCAAGGCTGCAGGGATTGGCAGGAAGACGTCCATGCCACTGTTTTTTAATTCTTATGTTTCAATCAGTAAATCCCAGTATATAACTCAGCTAAATGCTGAAATATCAGCATCAGTCCTCTTCACCTTATAATCATTATAGCTGGTATTGTTCATATTAGATCAATCTCTATTTCTGTTTTTTATTGATTATACCGCCTTATCAACTACCTTTACAATCATATATTGAGGAAAGAGATGCCACATCTCAAGGAGCTGACTCCTAATAAATTTCAGCTCAATAGAGAAACATATTGGGAACAGATTCACAGTCAGGGAAATCCTTATTTTACTCCTTTTGTCTCTGCCCACCTCTCTACCTCCACCCACCCCCAACATGACCTCAGCAGCTGTCCAACATGAGTTTGGTTCTGCTCAAGATTTCCTGACTGCTTCGGGTGCAGATGGCCTGGTGGTTTAGGTCGTGCCTCATGAGGTTTACCCTCGAGTAGGTGGCTCGGGTTAGCATCTCTCCTTAGGCTCATTTACTGCATGTCATCCCCCCACTCTTGCCCTGTTTCCTGTCCACTGTACTCTCTCCTCTCATCAAAAGCATTAAAAAGGCCCCAAAAAACTTTAAAAAAGATTTCCTGACTGCTTAACAGACGTTTATTTCAAGCACCAGGAGTCAATGGGTAGCATTAGCCTGCCTCAGCAACTCTATACAGTGATGTGTGCTTGTTGTGGCTTGTTCTTTTATCATGTTATGTTGTTATCACATTACGTTGTTATGTTACGTTGTTATGTTACGTTGTTATCATGTTACATTATCTATTTTTAGACTAAGATTAGCACTTTGTGGAATTCTCCAAACAGATATGAAACTAACTGCTCCACTGCCTCAGGTTCTCTTCCTTCACACTCAGCTTCCAAGACATGTTGTTCCTCCTTCATATGTTCTGGTTCAAGTGGGCAAGGTTGTGGATCTTCGTCAATCCTGGAGAAATCTGCCTTGTCCTCTCTTACAAAGCTGGGCATAATCTTAAGAACCAATCTTCTTTAAGACCCAAACAAAGGCTGTGTTTTTAGACCTACTTACAAGTGCGTCTGTGGTGGTTTGCGTAAGAGCCCTCTGGTTAGTTTTGTCTGTATTTCTTTCTAGAACTACATAAAGTGCTAATCTTAGACTAACAACAGAAAAATGTAAATTGAGGCAGCAAAAAAAAAAAAACATCACAAGAAGCACACAGGATCATTTAAAGTTCCTTAAGTATTTATCTGATGACTGTAGGCAGAGGCAGACTAACACTTCCCATTGACTCCCAAGGACTGGGCTAAGTTAATTAGCAGTGGGTGTGCTCTGCCCCTCTCTTCCTTGTTACTGCATGTACAGTAGAAAGAATAGTGTCTATCTGCTTGACATGGACTCGTGAGTGAGGTAAGACACAAAAACAATAAAAAAGCTTGGCATATTCCTTTAAAAGTAATGCCCATTCAGCCACTTCAGACTTTTTTAAATGTATTTTTGGGGCATTTGGGGCATTTTTGTGCCTTTATTGAGAGGAGAGAGATTGAAAGTGGATAGACTTGTAAAAAGGGATGACAGATTAGAGGAAGACATTCTGCAAACTGTCCACAGGTTCGATTTGAACCCGGGCAGGCAGAAGTATGTATAAGAGGACGTGCATGGTTGCTAACCAGTCCACCAAACCAGCACCCCACTACTTCAGACTTTTGCCAAGAATCTGATACAACCCAGCTTCAAAAATACTGAACTGTCCCTTTAATGCTCTGAAGTCTATTACCTCTCTGTTCAGTCTCAACATCTTTGTGTCAATTCTTTAAATAGAAATGAGGTATGGTATAGTTCTTCCCCCCTCAACCTCAGCTATAACACACAGACCCTCTGGTTTGTTACAGGTCCTGGCTCCTCAGACTGCTTTAGCAGCTGCTGCACAAGAATTAAAAAAACAGATTATTTGCTAACTTTAACTCCAGTTGTGCTTTGGTTGGGTTGGCATTAGCAAAGGCAAAATGTAAGTGGAAGAAATAGCATTGTATATATACAAAAAGCACAATAGTCCTTAACTCCTCATGCCAGAATTGGGTTAAAATCTGATGACAATGAATGAGGTCGACATACAGTTACACTTACTGACCTGTTTTTATCAAACTCAAGAACTTCAGAGGTGGATTAGTGGGATGAGTGAGCCTCAGAGGACACACCTACACTTGGATTAGGTCTTGGATTGGTTTGACTTGTGGTTATCAGTTGGTTGCAGTTTGTCTTTTATTCAGAGTTACTCAATGGTTTGCTGCATGCTGTGTTATTAACCGCACACCCCCATCCACATATGGACACCAACTGTGCACTTTTCAGCCCCACCACCATGTACCACCACCCTTCAGTTGGCGTGGAGCGTTTCCAGATTCTTGGGGAAAGTCGTTTATTGTGATAACAGGACGAGTCCTAAATTACTGAGTGGGACTGTGAGTCAAACTGGTGCAACACTCAAAGGAGCTCAGAGACAACTCAAAATAGCATTGCACTTGTAGCTGGTGGGTGTGCTCACATGTCAGCAGATGTGAACATGAGCCCTTTCATTTGGCTGCTTGTTCTTTGGAACCACAATGAAGCATAAAAACAGTTGGTGCAGTATGTAGTGATGACTTTAGTTACTGATGCTCACGCTCCCTGTATGGAGCTGGTGTAAATGTCTTGATGACTCAGCATGTTGCAGTTGCACCATCATGGTTTTAGCATTCCTCAGAGTAAGTATGGAGGCTGAACAGTGCAGTTTAATCCAGACATAAAAATCGAGCATTACATCAGAAACTTTGTTACCTCCACCAAGGAGATTGTGTTTTTGCCGTATGCGTGTTTGTTTTTTTAACAAGATTATGCAAAAAACTACTGGATGGATTTTGCTGAAATTTTTTAGGAGATGTTGGTAACGGCCCAACTTAGAAAGATTTTAGTGCTGGTGCATCTATTTGTCTTGATGCAAATAATTCTCAAAATTTCAAAAAAAATCCATAAGTTATGCTGCATTCCAGGCAACCCGTAACTTGTGTTTTTCCCACCTGTAACTCGTGAAAGTGCACTGGAACGGCAGTTGAACTCGTAACTTCCGAACTCGTACCAGATTAATGTACTCCGAGTTACGAATTGTGACGTCACATCACTGCCTAAACAATATGGCAGCCTCTTAATAATGACAAACACTGTAAAGTTTAGGCTTCTGTTACCTTATGCGCCGTTTCCCTGCTTCTGTTTCACCGAAATGAGATAGTTGATAAAGAATAAATCTTATAATGCCTGCCACGTTGGTTAATTTACATACCAGAATTCCTTGCACTTAAACCAATGTCCTAATTTGCCTGGAACGCTTTTAGGTCGGAACTTAGAGATTTCAACTGGGAAATTTCTAAGTTACAGGTCACCTGGAATGTAGCATAAATATTAAACATCATTTTAAAAATCATATTGCTGTCATTTTTAACATATTTACTAATTTTACAGAATAATATGGGGTATATGTCTATCATGAAAGTATAGTTCTTGCGACTCTGATCCAGATTTATGTCACATTTTTGCACATGCTTTCTATCCTCTGCCTACAATTAAAGGAAGACATCTTTCAGTTTCCTTACATGTCTCACAGAGCTCTATTAGTCTATCCGATGCAGCACAGGTGCCTTTACTTTTCTCCTCATCACTCCCAATATTTATGTTGCTCATATAGAAATGCACATGCACACCAGTGAGCACTCACAAGTGTTTGTCCTTGAATAAGAGGTGGTCAGGTGCAAAGCTGATGCACACATTGCTGGCCCTGATCACTATAGTGCCTCGACTGGATTTAGCGAGTGCCTCTCGTACTGATGACTTTTGAAATATTCTGGATTTGCCTCATCTCATGTCTGTCATTGGGCAGATCCAAGTTGCAAATGTCCGACTAGACACATTTGTTTCCGTCAGAAAGTGAGTCTTGTCACTAATTGAAAGTCTAAATCAGGCCTCAAGTGTTGGGGTGGCAGCTACAAGTCACTCAAGTCCTGGTTTGAGTAAAAATACAGAAAAAATGAAATAGATGTAAATAATGGATGGCACAGCAGGTGCTGCACGTGCCTCTCAGCAAAAAGTTTGCTGGTTTGAATCCTCCATCTGTCAGGCCCTTTCTTGGTGAAGTTTGCATGTTCTTCTCATGCATGCATGGCTTCTTTCTGGGAACCACGGCTTTCTCCCGCTGACCAAAACCATGCTCATTAGGTGAATGGTTGTTTAGATTAGATTAGATTAGATTGTACTTTGTTAATCCCTTAGGGAAGACCCCCTCAGCTGCTGCTCCTTCACATCCTCTGTCTTCCTGTTACTCCTCATCCCCCCAATTGAGGAGTTATGCAGTCTGATGGCCGTAGGGACAAAGGAGTTTCTCAGTGTGTTGGTCCTGCACTTGGGGAGGAGCAGTCTTGTGCTGAACAGGCTCATCTGGTTGTTGATGACCATGTGTAGAGGGTGATTGGCATCATCCAGAATGTCCAGCAGTTTGTCCAGTGTCCTAAAAGATAATTTATCTCCCTATGTGGCGCTGCGATTGGTTCCAGGTGTACCCCACCTCTTGCCCAATGTCAGCTGGAAAAGGCTTCAGGGGAGTCACCTCTCCCAAGCCGAATTTCTTTTGTTTTTAGGTAAGGAGCCTTTTAAAACAAAAGCTACACTCCATTTGAGTATTTCTTGGATAAATACAACATAATTCAGAAGGAAGTGTTTTGAAAGTGACAATGCCCCACTGTCATAATAAAATGAAACTAAAATGATGGATTGCCAGAGAATAAATTACAGTTCTGGAGTGTAGTTTCTGTTGAAAAATATCCTTAAAATCAAAAAAGCAAGTGTGCATCCTCACAGACTAAGGCTCTTACTTTTCCTCAAAATCAAACTCGGATGGTTTTCGAACATACAAGCAAATAACTGAAGGTATTTGCTTTTATGTTCAAAGCTATTTTTTCTAATGTGATATATAAATCTACATGAAAGGTGTTTTAATTTTCAGATACATTACATTTCAGTTTCACAGTGACATTTTTTGTTATTTGGCTCAATTTAGCATCTCTTTGTTTAGAGGTGGAACATCCTTTTCAGTAAACAGTCTGTCTAACATTGATTTTTGTAACCAAACAGACATAATCAACCTTTTACCTAAGTCTTATGCATATCCTTACCACAGTGAAAACAGTAGAAGCTACATTAAAATAAATTTAATACTGGCTATAAAGATTTCTTTTTGGCTGAAACATCATTTTTGCCCCACTTTTTACAACAAAAATTACAATTGTTTTTAGAGTGGGACAAACAGTATGTTTAACTTTTAAATTGAGCTCATATGAGTAGCAGAGTGCGCATCAGATCTCTCCTGGGTTCAGGAGCAACTGCATTTTTGGAACAAGCCCAAAAAACACAACATGCAACTGCAAACAAGCAACTTTTCTAAAAAAGAAGAAGCCCAAGTTGCTTATAAAAAGCAGATCTGGCAACTATGAGTGTAGTGGAGCCTCACAGTAAGAAAGAGAAGGGAGGGATTTTAAGATGCATTTAATGCAGTCCAACAAAATAGACACATTGCCATAACTGAAATAATTAACAATTCAAAATTTTCAAAAGCTGAACACTTTTTTTTTAGTTTGCCAGTGGTTCAGCCCTCATGTGCCAGTGGTTTCCAAGCCCTGGACAAGACTAATTAAGGAGGTATTCTATCCTGGTTTTGGCCTCACTACTGTAGAGTCCATAAATACAAGTTAATCTAATCACTTTATCATAGATACTGCAAATTTGACTTCTTTTTGAAACATAATTCATAATTGTTCACTCTATAGTCTTGTAAATATAACATCTTCTTTACAAAGCTTCAAACAGATGAAAAAAGCAGAGTGAAAACTTTGGAAAAAGCTCAATTTATGGGTAAATTTTGGGGTCAGTCATGGTTTGAGCTGTAAGCCAAAGCAGAGATTTATTTAGCACAACCTTAGCTCACATCTGGACAGTCGTTTCAGCAGCTGTTTGAGCCATATGAGCCATAACCTAATAAATACACCAACTCCAAAATATGTGGTGCAAATTCACGTCAAGGCTCTGTCTGTGACCAAACTTCTAATACTTTCAGAAAAAAAACTGTGTGGGCAGTTTTCTCAGGAAAGAGGAGGCTAAGATGTCAGCATGCAGCCTTAATGTTTTAGGTAGCAGATATGCCACAACCACAACATGCAAGGTACGAGTTTAGATTTTATTTTACTCAAACCTGATCTCATGTTAACAGTAGTTGGTACTGACCTTTGGTCCAGGTGGCCCGAGCTGTCCTTTGCTACCTGGTTCTCCTGGCTCACCCTGGTCAGACATAAAGCACACGCTGAGAGGCAAAGCAGCGCAGCAGCCAGTTTCAACACCATTACAGTAATTATCTTTTTTACTTCAAACACTGTGTTGGTACCACTGCAGAGACTGAAGTGACAGGAGGAAACCCCGAACACACGCACATGCAAAGAAAGAAACGGCTCTTGAAAATGCAGACACTGTTAATTTTACCACTATTTATAGTAGAAACATTTACTCCACATCCAAACATCATGGTCAGGGTGTTATATCTGGCATGATAATTTATTTTTTATAAACTTACTCCTCAGGGGTTTTTATGCTTTTCAATCCTGCTGCTGTCTCTTATGCTGGTGACACACTGGATGATTTTAAGGCAGACTTTGGGCCAGATCTGCCCCTTCACTGATTGGAAGGACATGGCATGGTTTTAGGCTCGTCACTGCCAATTATTAGCCCACGTTTATTCTAGATCATTCCAGACTGGACTCCCTCTGATAAATGCCAACCATAGAAGTGCACAACAGGAATTAACACTCACCATTACTTGTAGGGATACACAGTCCACATGTTTTTAGAAGCTATCTGATCTACAGGTATTTCCAAACACTCTTTTGTCATTATTGATTAATTTATATATATCTGTATTTTTAAAGAACACCCAGTCTCTTCTATACTACACAGTATGTTACATTTGTACTTTCTGCCAATTTTACTGGCAATTTAAATGGCATAAAAAGACAGTAAAAGCAACATATTGGCTATTGTTTCTTATATGATGATACTGACTATCTTCCTTTTTAGGCTAGTACCTTGTGTTGCTGGTGCTACAGTCCATGTAAGTTGTATACTTGTATAACTGATACAGGAACTAAGAACACAGATACTCTGTTTTCTCATCCAGGACTTTTCTTAAATCATTAAACATAAAACAACACATCAGGACCACCAGCAGATGACAATGATTGTCCTCCATGTATATTTTTTTCCTGATGTATCAGCTAAAGTTTCACCATAGGAGGAGGGAAGGAGCTGAAGCACTTTTAAACTTCATCTTAGCCTCTTCAAAATAAGAAGAATACAAACAACGCAATTGCCCTACAAGATCAGTTACTTAATACTAACTTAAATATTAAATGATACTATGTCAGGATGCAGAGGAAAATCTATTCCTGTCTTATTAAACAGTAGAATTACTCAGAGGGTAGAAGCACAAAATCTTGGTGAAAATTATGGTTATGACTTAACAGAATTTTAAAAAATAAGTTTTGTGAAAGTGACTTGTACAACTTACTTTAGACTAAGTGGTCATGATAAAAAAAAAAGTGAAAATTCTGTCTGACAAATTTTATTGATCTAAACATAAATAAAAAAATTGTGTTAAATATCTCTCAATAAGAATTAGATCTACTCGTTATGCTAAATCACTTACTGAATATAATTAAATGATAAAAAAAATACCTGCATTAATAAGTTACTCTTGGGGGAAAAAACATACTACACTAAATCAGTAATGCTATAATATCCTGTTACCAAATGCTAAATACAGCATTATCAATTAAAGTCTGATGTAGTGAAGTATTTTCTTGCTCATGAAATGGGGATAAGAGATGAGAGAACTGAACACTTACAACTTAGTTTTGTTGTTATGTCATTATTTGTAAGAGTTGAGCCCCCTGAAAGTCAGGTCCTAAAATCACCAGTGGGTTTCACCATTGCAAAGTAATAATGACAAATTTGGAAGAATAACCTAGAGCAGGGGTGGGCAAGTGGTAACCTAGGGGCCACATGTGGCCCTCATTCTCCCTTAATATGACCTACCAGTCGGTTTATAGTGAAAAATATTAGTTCATGAACACAGCCCGACAAACCCTGCCATGCCAGCAGTGAAACAGCAATCTTTTTAGATAACAGAACTACAACAGACTGTGATCTTTTTGGTAAGGCTTTCGGCATATTCTAAAATAGTTTTTTGTCTTTAGCTCATTAGATAAAGGACTACTGATTGTGTTGGTGTTGAACATATGGAAATAATAAGAGAGTAAACTCTTATTACAGCTATACATGTTTGTTCCCTCTCGTGCCCCTCAAATCAGAAAAATGTGGCCCTCTGGCAGTGAGGCCTTCTTGAGAGGCAAAGAGTCTGCTCACCAGAAGCTGCTCCAGTGCTCTTGGTGTAGCTTCTGGTGTGCAGACTCTTTGTCTCTTTTTGCTCTTTTTTGTGTCTAAAACCCAGTATTTAACTGATTTGGGATGTGTGTGTTTTTCCTTACTTTAATGTCTCGGTAACCAAAGTTGCCCATCCCTGATCTAGAAGGTGTTTTGAGAGGACCTTCAAGACAGATTAAATCATCCTTATGTTTGTGGTCTCCTATATTTTGCTATTGATTAAGATTTGAAGAACATTGTGGGTGCAGCTAGTTAAGATGGCTGCCATCGTAGCTGGCTTAGCTGCCCATGCAGAGTCCTGGAAAACTAAAATCCATCTTACCATTGGTCCAGATTCTCCTGGAGGTCCTGGCTCGCCTCTCACACCAGTAAGACCCTGTATAGCAAGCCTGCTGTTAGGGTGTTATCTTTGATTAGGTCAATATATATGAAACTACTTGGTATCCATGCTGTATGTTTGTCTTTGCTCTTTCACTGAGACCATGTTTACATTATGATCAAATCAGATACATGACAATATATTCAGTAAGTAAACTTTCAGCTGCTTTGATTGAGAGATTTTTTCAAATGAAGGCTTTTAATGGAGCCCAGTAACCAACTGAGGCTCACCTATCACCACCTTACAAAAAACATGTGTACAGGACTATTGACATCAGGCTCACCTTAAATCCTGGAGGTCCAACCTCTCCTGGTAAACCTTGATCTCCTTGCTCCCCCTTGGCAGAGTAAGCAGAGATTGGCTCTATTTGTACAGGAAGAATTTTGAGTTGATAAAATACTGATAAATAAGCTACTTCTTAGACTTACCATGGGGCCTCTTGGGCCGGGCACTCCCTTTGGTCCTGTGGGGCCAGCTGCCCCCTGAACAGACAGAGACAGACTGAGGTCAGAACATTTGAGCAAAAAAATGTCTGTGGCAGCTTCTCATGGAGCTTCGTGTTGTTGGATTATTCAACATTTAGTAGGTGTTTTTTATGTGTAAAGGTGCTATGAGGAGAATCTATTACCGGCGACATTAAGACTCTGCTACCCATGAGCACGCACGGCGACTGTCGTAATGCTGCGTTCCAGTAACCTTGGAACTGGGAGTGACATCATCTCCGACTTATCGGCGTTCCAGTTGAAGTCAGAAAAAACGTGCCGATCTACCAGGCTATTGTTAGCTGCTGTTAGCACGCCCTGCGTTGTTGTTCACAAATATACCATGAAGAATGTGATTATCACTATGGCAGCATTTTTGTAAATATAAGTCTAACAATACTATGTATACAGCTGATCTAGAGCAACACACCCCAGTCAGAAATGCAAATCGGAACTCGGAAATTCCGACTTCTGACTACAACTGGAACGCACCAAAAGATGTGACCCAAGCCAAAGCGTCTGTTTTTTTGTGATGCTAATGAATGCAGCTCGGACCTTCCTCAGAACTCTGCATTGCTTTCCAACTTTTTTTTTCAACAACTTCCAGGATGCAAAGCGACGAGGTAATGTATCTCTTTCTAGTTATTTAGGGGTAGTTTTTGATGTGTGACAACAAGCAATTTTTGGAAAACTTAAAATCGTAGTTTTGTAGCCGGCTGTATATTGCTACTTAACAGCCCGGTGCTCTAAGACGTGTCCGAATAATATAAATTTACTCTAGTTTTAATTGTCTTGTTCCTGAAGTTGAGTATCCAGGCCAGTCCAGCCCTGTCCGACCCAACCAAGAAGCTAAGGAATAGCATTTATAGATAACCTATTTTGATGCTATAAAACTCATCTTAAAGTGTGTATTTCGATCAGGCATATATCTAAAAGTGAGACTTTTTTGTTATTACTTAGAAACTCCTCACAGTACCTTTAAAGGATGATGTTGAATGAAGTTCAATATTGTTTGTATTTGAATACTTGGGGCTTTTATTCTGATTGAACTGGTGGTTTTGACACTCTGCCATGAGCAGAAATGATAGGATAGATGGGCATGATTGAGGTTTAATTTTTGCTTGTTAAATTGCAAGACAAATTTGCCAAATAATTAGGAAAATATATTTTTGGTTTAGACACTAACTCGTCTGTCTCTGCCACTGAGGGTAGTTTGACATTCAGTTTTGTTTTTTTCTTCAAATGATAAAATTTAATCACTATAACACTGTCACATATACAACAACTTCACAAGTGTGAAATTTATCCCTTTGCCCCTCTGTCACTTCCTCCACCTTTCTGAAAATGCATGCCATAACTGTCTGAAATTTCCACCAATCATGTCATAAGGGGATACGCCACCCACCCAAACTGAACAACACTCCCTTTGCTGGACTTTTTGTTCATCCCAAGAGTGGCTCCATTGTATGGAATATGTCTTGGCGTGTCTCTGTAGCCACAGTAAACATTAGAGCAGTACAGATTAAGTCACTTGCAGTTGCTGGTAGGCACCTGGTCAGAGACAGCTCATGATGATTTACACCGAAACAGCCTGTTCAAAGCAAGGCTGAAACTGATGGGGTTGTTGCGTAATTTAATATCTGAGCGGATTTTTAAGCAAAAACATTTTTTTTTAACATTTTCTCTGGACATCCCAGACCAGCTTACACTTGTTAAAAGTAGAAAGGGTTCACAAATTGTCCCAATGAGCTGTATTAAAGATCTTTGAAACTGCAGCTGAATTAAAGTGTTGCAGTGATGTAGCTAAAACGTTGCCTAAAACAAAATAAATCTAGTCCTTCTCTTCAGGTGTCCGATGTCATGATGAAATCAGAGTTAAGTATGTTATTCTCTGCAGGTGTCCAATGATGAAATCAGAGTAAAGTATGTTATATACCTTTGGTCCTGGTGATCCAGGAGGTCCCATTTCTCCAGGTTTCCCCTCTTTACCCTGAGGACAAAAACAAGATCCAGAGACTCTGCTTTTTGATGATACAACATGAAAACAGCAGGATTAAGGCTTAACAGGATAAATGTGGTAATGAGGTGTTTAGCACTTACAGGCTTACCATCAGGTCCTGGTGGTCCTTCCCTCCCCTTCTCCCCTCGAAATCCCTATAGAATAAAGTTAGTCAATCATGATCTAATAATAGATTATTTTGAAGCATGGTCTTGTCTTTGATTCTTGTTGGAAAAAAAAAAAACATATAAAACAGCTGGACTGTCAAATTATTTATTTCTAATTGTGACTGATCATTTTATTTGTTTTCGTTAATCCCGTTAAACTCTGTTTTTGCCTTTCAAAAAAGTTATTAAGTTCATATTAGAATTTCATTAACATTTATCAGTGTCTTGTTTTAACAGGCCTGAACACTCATACAGGTGTTTCTAATCACTCCAGTTGATTAGACCAGGAAGGTTAAAAACAGGTAAGGCAAAGGACAAAGTTTATGATGTCCTTAGATTTAGGAACAAATCCAAACGATAACAGGTCAACGAGTCCTCATCCAATTGAAGTTCTAGAAATTTTCATCGTGTTGTTTGGCTTTAACCTAATCAAACTCTATAATGCTCACACAAGCACAGAAAAAAATCTAATGAAGGACTTTTTAACAACAACTGTGAGTGTGTCCAGGGTCTTTAAGAATAAATGCATACTGAGAGATGTAGACTATAAACTAGAATTTTGGATTTATCATTTAGGTGAGAGCTGCACTGCTATGGGTGTGGTCTGAAATCATGTCCTGGAGGTTGCGAACAGCTTTGGTTCATATTCTGTCAAACAGTGTTTAAAGCAGGGATGCATTGAAAAAATGCAAGAGTGCACGTACAAAATGACCAACAAGGTTGGTTATTGTGTCAATATTCACACTCTTCAAATGTTTTAATTGCTTAAGAGGAAGTTTAAAGGTTAAAGTAGGGATGCACAATGTTATCTGTATGATATTGCTAGCAGCAGATAATTGCTTCAAAAACAGCATTAGTATTATCATATTTGAACATTTCAGCTGTTATCTACTGCTGATGTTACAGCCAAGCAAGCTCCAAACTAGAACAGATTGGTAACTCAGTGTTTGTTGTTCTTTTGTGGGTGAATAAAGCTTGATTGTACTGTTACTATTAAAAAGGCATATATTATATTTTTGAGTTGTATTTGCCCTTCACTGTGTTTTAACATGTCTCCCCTGCATGACAGCACTTCTATAAAAAAGACAAAAGGCCCCCAGCATTACGATCTTTCTCTCTCCCCCTGTGTACCAGTTAACCTGACAAGCTAGATGGACAGCTCCATATATCTGCCAAAGAAATATTTCTCTAGTCCATCTGGGTAGGAGCCCTTTGAATTTGTTTTCAGGGGCAGAATGTTCAAAAAAAAAAAAAACACAAGCTTGTGGTTGGACAATCGTTTGGCTCGTCACATTCATCACAGACCAATCCACATCAAGCAGGGTTGCCTCTAATAAAGTAGCATACAAAGCAGGTAATGTAGCAGCTAATGTAGCAGCTAACGGCTAACAACAGTTAAAAACAGCTCATGGACATTAGCCATATCGGCTAACTTAGCCACTAACAGCTAACAACAGTTAATGACCGTTAGCCGATAGCCACTAACTTAGCTGCTAACAGCTAATGGCCTTATACTATCGTCTTACACTAAATTGTACCACACAGATGATTCATTTAACACTTATATGTGACATGAACCTTGACAAAGACAATCCCTACAAGTAAACTTCTGATTTCACCAAGTTTTACTGAGTAGCAATGAGGACAATAGGCTAATCGGCATGTCTGTTCTCAACTTCCGGTTCTCAACTTCCGGTTGTCGTCACGTCCGCATTCTGCTGCTCCCGCCTCTCTTCCCTGATTAGTGAATTCGTTGGACAATGGAGACTGGCAAGATGGACCTGCAGGATTTCAGAATCAGGCAGGTCTGCCTGCTCTGCAAGCCTATGTACCAGTTGCTGCTTGAAAAAGACTGGTCTGCCCCCCTCCAGCCACCTCAAGGACCTCACAGTTTGATTATTATGATCATTGTTTCATCAGTCCATTGGTCATTGAATGCAGAGTCAGTGATTATACAGTGTAAAATAGCTCTTACTTGACTTCATAATAGACATGATGATCAATCAGAGCACACTGGGCCATATGGGGAAGGGAGTCTTAAAGTGTCAAAGGCTCTAACAGCAGCTCAAACTGAAAATACAGGTGGATCAGGGGTACTCAGTGTGTGAAAACTAACAGGCTTCTTAAACACTGTGAACGTACTCTAACAGTCATCAACTTTTTAATAATCATGTCTATATATTTACCTTTGATTGTGTTCTTTCCATGAAGTGACTTTGAAAAACTTTGTCCCGAGGTAAACTGCTGCTCTGGAATGACGTCAAAGTCGCATTGCATGTGACCTGCCTGTTCAAATTGGATACGTATCTGATTTAGTGCTACATTTGAAAGTGGCCTGAATCTGATTTGAACATGTCAGACCTCTTTAATGCTTCCTTTCCCAAGTGGGCCCTTCCTTTCGGGATTGGTTTACAATTGAACACTGATTAGCGAACAGATCATCAGTCAGTTAAGTACTGCTCAGCACCATGTCGTCAACCATTCTGCATTCATTCTGCAATGGGCTTAAGGTGCTGACAGAACAATGGTGGCATGTCACATTGGTGGGTCTATGGGGGATAAATAGGGGCAGAGGTTGAGGTCTATGTCACAGACTTTTAGTCTTGTTCATCAAAGTGCTCTATTACCCTGAGGAGACATGTTAAGAACAGTCAAAAACAAATAAAACCAAAAAAGCAGAGTATAGGCTCATTACACTGACAACACAGTCCAGAGCCTTAGACCAAATACTCAAAAAGAAGCAACAGTCTCTGATCAACATTAACTTTGTTACATTGTTCCAGAGATCTTATATATATTGATTTCAAGGATGCAGATAAAGATACAGGAGATACTGTCATAGCCTATACTAGAAAACCAACTTTGTCCTATAAAGCTCTACATAATAAGGTAGCTCACTCAGTAAATAAATACATCTGTGCTTCTGATGAGTCACCACATCTCAAGGTAATTAGAGGTCATTAGTAAATGGAAGAAGCTGAGGTCTGAGAATGTATATTTTTGGTGAAATGCACCAATTCCACATCAAATACTCACAAATTATCTCAGTACTCTCCAATTTACCCTTGTGCAGTATTTCCTCTCCTTCCATATCAGTCTTTACTGTACATTAATGCTCACAGCACTTCATGAGTACAGTATCCTCTGATATAATTAAGAGTACAAACAAATGAAAGGTCAATTCTTAAATGACATTCTTTAAACAGCTTGAGTCTCAGTCAAAAAAAAGGGAGTGTGTATGAGTGACGTGAGTGTTACCATGGGTCCTGGCAGACCACGCTGCCCCGGTGGTCCAACCACACAGTTGCAGTCCTCTTCTTCCTCCTCTGTGGCCGTTCGATTTAAAGGACACTGAGGAAACACAAACAGCCTGCCGTCTTTAATATAATCCTCACTCAGAGCCTTTCTCTCTAGATGAAAGCTTGTTGAACTTTATTTTAGTTTGATTTTGTCATTATGATCCTCATAAACTGCTTTTGTTGGTTTATCCTCACAAACTTGACTTCTTTTAGTTTGGATTTGTAGACAAGAATCCCTCCCTAGTGGGTCCACCATGTTTTCATTTTTCCCTTTTAACCTTTGATACTTTATTTTATTTGACCATTTTACTAAATCAGGTCAGTAAATGAATGGTGAAGAATGATTGCAATGGGTCATCCTTGGTAGGGATTCACATCAGCATCAGTTAAACATTGTTATCAGCACTGATTTAGAGAAGAGAAGATTTTTTTATTCAGGGCAGGGATATAGATATGTAAAGAAAAAAAAAGTACCTATTAAACACTTCAAATGAATGTGAAAATGTTCCAGAGAAGAGAAGTATAACATACTGGGTTAGTTATGATGTATGATCAATCAATGGTCACATTATTAGGTACACCTTGCTAGTACCAGGCTGGACCCCTTTTACCTTTAGAACTGCCTCAGTCCTTTGTGGTATTGATCCAACAAGGAGCTGGAACATTTCTTAAAGATATTAGTCCCTATTGAAATGAAAGAACAAGGCAGTTGCAGTGTTTTTTTGGCTGCACATCCATGATACAAATTTTCTGCTCCTGAATATCCTAGAGTTTCTATAGACTACTGCACTGAGAACTGGTGACTACAACCAGGTGCACTGCCTGTAGCTGTGGACCCCATTCAAGATCAACTATGCACGGTCTTTCAAACCAAGTTTAGATTGGCATCTGCTACATTTTATGCCTTTGTGATGTTTCAATTTATCATCTAATCAGTCCTAAAAAAAATCTCTGATCTTTTAACACTTACAAATATTTAAAGCTTCCCCATCGAGTCATTACCTGTAGTTTGTAGACCCAAAGTTTTTCATGCCATTTGGATAAAGAGAGAAATCCCAAAAATTAAACTAATATCCTCTAACAAAAGCTCTTAAGGGCCCAGTTGTAATATAAAGCAATATTAATATAAATGCCATTTTGTGGGAGAAAAGTAACGCAAAAGATGTTTGATTTTTTTTTCAAATAATACTCTAAGTGGAAGTGAAGTGTCAAGAAATCTAAAAATACCTAATAAAAAGGTACCTAAAGTATAAACATTTTTGAGCCCCTTTCAGGAAAGTTTCTAATTCCCCTTCTCCATGGGCCCTAAGAGATTGTAGGCCGCTGAAGTACAATGAACTATTTGTCATGTTCAAGAATCCAGTTTAAGATGATTTGAGCTGCGTGACAAATTGGATGGATTATTCTGCAGGATGTATCCTTTAGAAGATGAGTGTGGTCATAGAGGAAAAGACATGTTCAAAACCATGGAAGGATGTGATGTTTAAATGATGCCGAGTTGGTTCAAATAGACCAAAAGTGCACTGAGAAAGTATTGTCCACACCATGACATCATCACCACTGGCCCCAGAGTACCTTAAATCACCTTTCTGACTCATACTGATGCTAGCTTTCAACTTCAGCAGGTTGCCTTGCCCTTATCTGCAGGGTAAATGCACTGAGTTGATGTTAAGTGGTTGTCCATGGACAGATGTATCTAATAAAGTGGCTTGTGGGTGTGTATCATGCATTAGATACTTTACTTCGTGAACATTTTTTCATGTGCGTTCTTCATTACCTTAATACAGAAATGACTATGTCAAGTGTAACTACACACTCTGGTCTATGAAGCATCTAATTATTGATCAAAAAAAGACGAGAACTATCTAAACAAAAAATGGAAAACGTGTCTACTGACAACTAGAAGAAAATCTTAAGTGGGCACAAACACCACCAAGCACAAACCGTTTTTAATAATGCCAAGAAAACAGCTAATTATTGGTAAAATGATCCCAACCATGAGCTTTGTGTTCTCTTCCGAGGTTGATTACCAAGTGTAAAAGAAAGAGAATCTGCACTTACCCTTTCATCATCCTGTGCAGAATGAAAGAAGAAGAAAAAGAGATGAGAGCACATGTTAAAAACACTGTGGGCTCATAATCTAAATATAGATTTTATTATTATTATGAAAAAACAAAACTATTAGAAATTCACTGCAGGAATAAAGCGCAGCACCATTAGAGATCTTACCACAGAGTAGATCTCACAGGCTGTTTCTCTCTCGCTCTGGTGGGGATCACAGTACAGACGCAACTTCTGAATATCCACCTGGTTTGAAGGACAGAGAACAAGGGTCAATATTTTATATTTGACTGGTATTACTAACCTTCCACAGCAGCTCGATTGACCTGATTCAGTGTCTGTAATCAGGCAGATCTGTTTTGCAAAGCTCTCCCCTAAAACAATTGTGAGAGGCCCAAATCGGGACAGCAGTGTTCTTCAGAGCGGGAAGAAGTGAAAGCTACGACAACAGGAAGTGACTTCACAAACAGAGATTAGCATCAATGGTACCAGCTTCAGGAGCAGTTTAAGCAGACCTGGACCACATTTCTTCAATAAATAAAAAACAAATAACACTAAAGACATTCCAATATTAGGATATTGTTGTTATTGTAAATTAACAATAACTTTACACACAGGAATGAGTAAGGGGAACATGTGTGCTTGTGTAAATTAACAATAACTTTATACAAAGAAATGAGTAAGGGGAACATGTGTGCATGTGTAAATTAACAATAACTTTATACACAGAAATGAGTAAGGGGAACATGCGTGCTTGTGTAAATTAACAATAACTTTATACACAGAAATGAGTAAGGGGAACATGTGTGCATGTGTAAATTAACAATAACTTTATACAGAAATGAAGAAGGGGAACATGTGTACATGTGTAAATTAACAATAACTTTATACAGAAATGAGGAAGGGGAACATGCGTGCTTGTGTAAATTAACAATAACTTTATACACAGAAATGAGTGAGGGGAACATATGTGCATCTGTAAATTAACAATAACTTTATACAGAAATGAGTAGGGAACATGTGTGCATGTGTAAATTAACAATAACTTTATACACAGAAATGAGTAAGGGGAACATGTGTGCATGTGTAAATTAAAAATGACTTTATACAGAAATGAGTAGGGAACATGTGTGCATGTGTGAATTAACAATAACTTTATACACAGAAATGAGTGAGGGGAACATGTGTGCATCTGTAAATTAAAAATGACTTTATACAGAAATGAGTAGGGAACATGTGTGCATGTGTAAATTAACAATAACTTTATACAGAAATGAGTAGGGAACATGTGTGCATGTGTAAATTAAAAATGACTTTATACAGAAATGAGTAGGGAACATGTGTGCATGTGTAAATTAACAATAACTTTATACACAGAATTGAGTAAGGTGAATGTGTGCATCTGTAAATTAACAATAACTTTATACACAGAAATGAGTGAGGGGAACATATGTGCATCTGTAAATTAACAATAACTTTATACAGAAATGAGTAAGGGGAACATGTGTGCATGTGTAAATTAACAATAACTTTATACACAGAAATGAGTAAGGGGAACATGTGTGCATGTGTAAATTAACAATAACTTTATACACAGAAATGAGTAGGGAACATGTGTGCATGTGTAAATTAACAATAACTTTATACACAGAAATGAGTAAGGTGAATATGTGTGCATCTGTAAATTAACAATAACTTTATACACAGAAATGAGTAAGAGGAACATGTGTGCATCTGTAAATTAACAATAACTTTATACACAGAAATGAGTAAGGTGAATATGTGTGCATCTGTAAATTAACAATAACTTTATACAGAAATGAGTAGGGAACATGTGTGCATGTGTAAATTAACAATAACTTTATACACAGAAATGAGTAGGGAACATGTGTGCATGTGTAAATTAACAATAACTTTATACACAGAAATGAGTAGGGAACATGTGTGCATGTGTAAATTAACAATAACTTTATACAGAAATGAGTAGGGAACATGTGTGCATGTGTAAATTAACAATAACTTTATACACAGAAATGAGTAAGAGGAACATGTGTGCATGTGTAAATTAACAATAACTTTATACACAGAAATGAGTAGGGAACATGTGTGCATCTGTAAATTAACAATAACTTTATACACAGAAATGAGTAAGGGGAACATGTGTGCATCTGTAAATTAACAATAACTTTATACACAGAAATGAGTAAGAGGAACATGTGTGCATCTGTAAATTAACAATAACTTTATACAGAAATGAGTAGGGAACATGTGTGCATCTGTAAATTAACAATAACTTTATACACAGAAATGAGTAAGAGGAACATGTGTGCATGTGTAAATTAACAATAACTTTATACACAGAAATGAGTAGGGAACATGTGTGCATCTGTAAATTAACAATAACTTTATACACAGAAATGAGTAGGGAACATGTGTGCATCTGTAAATTAACAATAACTTTATACAGAAATGAGTAAGGGGAACATGTGTGCATCTGTAAATTAACAATAACTTTATACACAGAAATGAGTAAGAGGAACATGTGTGCATCTGTTAATTAACAATAACTTTATACACAGAAATGAGTAAGGGGAACATGTGTGCATGTGTAAATTAACAATAACTTTATACAGAAATGAGTAAGGGGAACATGTGTGCATCTGTAAATTAAAAATAACTTTATACAGAAATGAGTAGGGAACATGTGTGCATGTGTGAATTAACAATAACTTTATACACAGAAATGAGTGAGGGGAACATGTGTGCTTGTGTAAATTAACAATAACTTTATACAGAAATGAGTAGGGAACATGTGTGCATGTGTGAATTAACAATAACTTTATACAGAAATGAGTAAGGGGAACATGTGTGCATGTGTGAATTAGCAATAACTTTATACAGAAATGAGTGAGGGGAACATGTGTGCTTGTGTAAATTAACAATAACTTTATACAGAAATGAGTAAGGTGAATATGTGTCAGATTGTCAACATTACTTTTCCTCCACATAAAAAACCTACTTCTCAGGGCCACCATAGTTATACGTTGAACATGAACGATTTGTTTGTTGATACGCCAAAGTGACGGTAAAATGTGAGTTTCGGGGCGATCACACGTTGACACAGTCGAAAGTTTGACATTTTGATCAGGCATCTAAAATAGTTACCTTTATATTACCTTTGGTTTATTTACGCCGTCAAATAAGTCTGTAATTCTTCAAAATCTTTCGTTGTCACGCTAAATGTTGTGAGGTCACTTCCACCACTAAGTAAGTAAATGAGTGTAAAGCGTATTTTTGTGTATAATATGGATTCGGGAGATGTTTGGATAGTAAACAAAAGGGTCCTTCAAAAGCACGCCCCCCTCACATCTGCCTGGACTGTCACCAGTTAATCTAACACCAGTTAATACAGCACACCGGCACCAACACAAGCCGAATTAACCCGAGGGGCGATTTCAGAAGCGCTCTTCGGAGAGATTATTTTCAGCAATGCTGATTGGCCAAATTCACGTTGATATGCGCTTAACTTGCCCTAGCAACAGTCCCTTATTGGCTGTTCGTCACTGTCTGATGGGCGCTTGAAAAAGCACGGAGGTAGAGACGAGTAGGCTTACACTTGTTTTACATTAATGAAAATTAATGACTTTATATATTAATATGTATATATTTATGTTTATATTTATATTACACATTTGAATAAGTAATTTTTGGTAATATTCATTTTTCAAAATATAGTAAATACATTTAAAATCACACTCTCCAATGGGGGGGGATGCCATAGCGCCCTCTATTGGCTAGCCACCACTGATAAATAATATAATAAATATTAATAAATATTTTAAAAAAAGTTATTTTCTTTTTTCTTTTTTCTTATGGTTTGTAGCTTGTAAATTTTGTTGCACTGCATGAAGGCATAATTGAGTTACATTGTACATTAGCTATGGTTATTCTGAATCTATAGAGGTGCTGGACTTCATACTGCAGAGAAAAATGAGACCACAGGGAGTGAAAAGTGACAGAAGTAAAAACAGCCTGGAATTCCACATATCGGCCGACCAGTCTTGGTCAGATCTGGCATCAAGTCAGCCTACTGCTGGCATGGCAAGTGGTAAGTGAACCGGATGTGGAAACTGGATCTGGGACAGTAAAGGACCGTCATTCTTTGTGGTATGTGGGCCAGATGAAGTGCATAATGTTGGACAGAACTGGGCCAGACCAATTTTTGCTATGTGGGAAGGTTTCAGAATTTGTAGATTCTTTGAATGCAGTACCAACAATACTATTGATTCCAATGTTCCTTAGGCTTGAGGGTACCTGAAAATGTGTTGTGTGCACTGATACCTTTTTTTTTTTTTTTTTAATTATAAAATCAGGATTGAATTTCCATTTTTCTTTTTTCTTATGATTTGTAGCTTGTAAGTTTTCTTACACTGCATGTAGACATAATTGAGTTACATACAGTTGTGGTCAACAGTTTACATACACTTGTAAAGAACATAATGCCATGGCTCTCTTTAGTTTCCAGTTATTTCTACAACTCTGATATTTCTCTGATAGAGTGATTGGAACAGATACTTCTTTGTCATGAAAAAACATTCATGAAGTTTGAATCTTTTATGACTTTATTATGGGTTAATAGAAAAAGTGACTAAATCTGCTGGGTCAAAAATATACATACAGCAACATGAATTAGCAATTTTGGTGACTTAGAAAGTTGTGTCAATGAAATTAGCTTCAGAACATACCCTCTTAACTTCTTGTGAATGATTATGAGTGACTATAGCCGGGGACTTCTCTGAGGCCATTTAAATAGGGCCCATTGGATACAAAAAACACAAACACTACAATGGGAAAGTCAAAGGAGCTCAGCACGGATCTGAAAAAGGGAATCATTGACTTGAACAAGTCAGGAAAGTCACTTGGAGCCATTTCACAGCAGCTGCAGGTCCCAAGAGCAACAGTGCAAACAATTGTTTGTATGTATAAAGTGCATGGCACTGTTCTGTCACTGCCATGGTCAGGAAGAAAATTCAAGCTATCCTGCTGCTGAGAGAAAATTGGTCGGGAGGGTGAAGAGTCAACCAAGAACCACCAAAAAGCAGATCTGCCAAGAATTAGAAGCTGCTGGAACACAGGTGTCAGTGTCCACAGTCAAGCATGTTTTGTATCGACATGGACTGATGGGCTGCTGTGTAAGAAGGAAGCCCTTGCTCTAAAAGCAGCACCTTAAAGCTCAACTGAAGTTTGCTGCTGATCACATAGACAAAGATAAGACCTTCTGGAGGAAAGTTCTGTGGTCAGATGTAACAAAAATCAAGCTGTTTGGCCACAGTTCCCAACAATATGTTTGAAGGAGAAAAGGTGATGCCTTTAACCCCAAGAACACCATGCCTACCGTCAAGCACGGTGGTGGGAGTATTATGCTGTGTGGCTGTTTTGCTGCCAATGGAACTGGTGCTTTACAGAGAGTAGATGGGTTTGTGAAGAAGGAGAATTACCTTCAAATTCTTCAAGATAACCTAAAATCATCAGCTCGAAGGTTGGGTCTCAGGCACAGTTGGGTGCTCCAACAGGACAATGACCCCAAACACATATCAAAAGTGGTAATGGAATGGCTAAATCAGGCTAGAATGAAGGTTTTAGAATGGCCTTCCCAAAGTCCTGATCTAAACCCCATTGAGAACACCTGGACAATGCTGAAGAAACAATTCCATGTCAGAGAGCCTATAAATTTAACTGAACTGCACCAATTCTGTCAAGAGGAGTGGTCAAAGATTCAACCAGAAGCTTGCCAGAAGCTTGTGGATGGCTACCAAAAGTGCCTAATTGAAGTGAAAATGGTCAAGGGACATGTAAGCAAATATAAGCATTGCTGTATGTATATTTTTGACCCAGCAGATTTGGTCACTGTTTCTGTTAACCCATAATAAAGTCATAAAAGAATCAAACTTCATGAATGTTTTTTTATGACAAAGAAGTATCTGTTCCAATCACTCTATCAGAGAAATATCAGAGTTGTAGAAATAACTGGAAACTCAAGAGAGCCATGACATTATGTCCTTTACAAGTGTATGTAAACTTTTGACCACAACTGTACGTCATTAGCCATGGTTGTTCTGAATCTATAGAGGAGCTGGACGTCATATTACAGACTGAGTAAAAATGTGAGAGAAGCAAAAAATGACCAGAAACTTCTTGGGATTCAGAGGGTTAAGGAGTCAAGTACATTGATTCTAATGGATGAGGTTTCTCACACATGTCTGTTGACTCACAGGCACAAATGTAACAGCAAACATGAAGAAAGAAGGACTATAAATGATGAAAGCTGAAGAAATAATAATAATAATTAACTCATGCTGAACTGTCAATGTTGAGCTGGATGGTTCAATATTTAAGTCAAACAGTGTGAATGTGTGCAGCTTCAAACAGCCTGCTTCACCGCCTGCTCTGACCTCTTAATAGTCGTGTTGATACCCACCGGCACAGTGATGCCTGATCCTCGTCTCTTTGCCACCTGCGTCTTTCCATTAATGTAGATGGGCTCCAGTGGATCCAACCTTACTTCCTGGAGGGGTTCATCATCGAGGAAACTGGTGACCTGGGTCGGCCTCACGAGAAGTTTGAGCTGATGCCACTTTCCATCGTAAATGGGCTGGGAAAAGGGTCAAATATGGTTACTGCAAAGATATATATTTACTGAGGGTTTGTTTATTAATGAACCTGTCACACATCTTTATTCAGGTTTCATGCCATGAGCAGAGTTGGATACTAAAACGTTCATTAACGTGTCAAAAGTCCTTCAAACTGAGCTCTATTTCTGTCTGCAGTCTCATTTTTGATAATTAAATCTTGTCAGTACAGCCAGAAATGTGGGTTCCTCAAATGTTATATAAACAGTAATGACCACTGAGTTTTAATACCAGGACCAGCTTCCTTTTTCCATCACAATTTTTCATGAAGTTCAAACAGCGTGGAGGGGAAAGAGAAACAGAGCAGCTATTGTTTCACTGATCCACAGCCATCCTCCCCTAAATGACAAATCACAGCCTGCTGCCTCGTGCCACATCAAACCAATTCAAATGTGCAAACACAAATTGAAGTAAATTACATCCCTGCCTGGCGCTCCTCCCTGAAGTCAAGGTGTCTGAGGGAGGTGGGCGCTCACTGGAAAAAACAACCTGGCGTGTCCAGCAAGATGTATTATTAGCGTGTGCTGACACTGAAGGAGCCACTCATCCGCTGGGGAAGTTTCCACGAGGGGAGGGGGGAACGCAGCGGTTTAGAAGAGGAAGCGTTTCCTTTGAGGCTCCTCCTGGACTAAATCACTTTACATCTGCACCGCCTCTGTGGTGTATCGAAGTGAACAGGGGATAATGTGTAAATAACTGCCAGCTTGGATCTCTGTAAGTCATTTCTGTCAGTTTCAATTACGGCAAACTACATCAGTAAGGAAAGGCCAAGATTCACAGAGACACAGTGTGTTTATGTAGGGATGGGAAACCAACAGCAGCATGATATACTGTGTATATATATATATACATATATATATATTTTTTTTTTTTAAATTATATTTAGTTGAATATAGGCTGTTTTGCATGCTATGAAGCAGTTATGTGATGACTTTACAGCTGCATGATGAGAGCTATGGAATCACAGGAGTGCCAATATTAAAAGGAAATACATGTGGATATAAAAACAGAATCAATAAAAGAAGTCTGGAAATAAAAACAGAATCAATAAAAGAGAATCAATAAAAGAAATGTGGAAATAAAACAAGAATCAATAAAAGACATTTGTAAATAAAAACAGAATTAATAAAAGAAATTTGTAAATAAAAAGAGAATCAACAAAAGAATCAATAATAAAAAATATATACAAAGGCAGTCATATCATTGCTTTTGCTTGTTCCATTTTGACATTGTCTTTTCCATTTGCCTATTGTCATTGCTTTTACCAGATGGCTCAAGCTGTCAATCAAATGACTGTGGGCGGGTCTTTCTGTCCAGGATAACTAGTAGATACCTGATCAGATGATTCCTGCTTGATAGTTAGTGTGTCTCAAATCGCATACTTCCATACTCAAATACTCGACATTTTGAGTATACTGCGTCAAAATGAAAAACAGTATGCTTAGTATGCAAAAAATGAGTATGCAAAAGTACTCGGATGATGTACTCAAATCGGCCCAGATTTTGAGTATGCAGCTGTGGACACTCAACGTACTCATTTCCTCCAGAGACGATGGCAGCGGTGAGCTGTGGCTCTGTACTGACTACAGTGGATGTGACTGCGCTGTTCAAATGTAAGTTATAAACACGTGTTGTTTCCGCCAAGCACCTTAAGCTGTTGTCGTTTTGAGTTCATTTGTTGTGTACGTTGGTTTTTTTGTTTGTTTTGTGCCACGAATGGTCGGCTATCAGTTATGCCAACGCTAGTTGGACTAGCAGCTATCTCGAATGCTAACGCTAGTTGGGCTAACAGCTGCCGGGGTCCGAGCATTACCCTGAATAATCGGGCAAATAAAATTAACCAGCGGGTTATATCCTGCACAGGGTTTATATGATCAGAAGCACCACTCGGACATCTCTGTTCATTGGTGTATTTTAATTGTCGCGGTGTCCCGCGTAGCTCTCGGTTGCCTCAGTCAGCTGCAGATACCTGTAAACACAGGTATCGGTAAAACACCGATATCTGTAACTCTACACCGCTGTTTGTGATGTGGTTAATATGGGATTAATGTTCGCCTTCGCTGTAGAGGATACTGATGTTAGAAGTGCGGGGAGGGCTTTATCAGTCATAAATACTCACGAGATACGGCAGCTATTAGCTATCTTTAGCTTGGCAGATAGCCTGTGAATAAAGCCAGTATCCACTACGCAGGTTTATCTGCAGCATATCATGTCATTACTGTCATGTTTCCCCTTCAATGTCTGTAAGGTTAAATGTTTTGCTCTTTCTAGGGACTGATGAGTAAACCAGGGGCCTGATAGCCTGGAGGGTTGCTGCCTGTTCACGGGGAGACAGAATGCCACAAGTACCCACTATGAGTAAGTGAAAGCTGAGGTTATAATACAACACTATTGTTATGGTTTGTATTTAACTTTTTGAATAACATCCTGTAGAGGGTTCATTGCAGAAAGGGTGCTGGAGGGGAAATTCACCCCAGCCCTTGTCAGTAAAAACATGGGAAAACTTTGGTTAGCTGTGATCAACAAGTGGATTCTGTATGATGTGAGTGTACAGTCATAATTACATAATTCTGTTTTTCTGTGTTGTGTTGTCCTTCCTGCACAGGACCTGAAGTACCCAAAAACGGAAGATGGACCTCCACCTGGTCTTTGGGGTACCAAAAGCCTTCTCCACCACACATCTGGCTCTGGACAGGTGACCATTAAATCACACCTGGAGCTGGTTCTGGAGAGGTTGTCAGTAGGGGGTGATGACGGCAATGGGCTGCCTGAGGCAGGGGTAGCCCCCATCACCAAGGATGCAGAAGCCCGGCTGAGGATACTTCTGCTGCAGGTAAATGGGGCTGTGATTCAGCACCCTCGTGTTGTGTGCTGATTTGGGAAACCCACAAAAATGTTCAGAAATTTTGTGATCACACACAGCCTGAAACTGAACTGATTAAAAAAATGTCATGTGCAGGTAACATGCTGCATGCTGGGCTGGTGGCTTCACCCAACAACCCCTCTGAATGCTGCTGATCCAGCCAACCAGGTGAAACCTGCACCCAGGTGAAGTCGGTCCTCCGCTGATGGTCCCTTTGGGTGCCGAGGGCAGCCATCAAACCCCCAAAGGACTCCCTGGTGAGGCGAAGACTGGCCGCAGGTCACTCTCCCCATCGAAGAACATCGGCAGGAGTGTCACTGTGGCGTTAAGCTTACAGTGCAGCCTGGGGTTTGGAGGCTGGGGAAATGCAGCACTAATGTCTTTGAATAAAATTAAATTAATATTAATGGTGGTGTGTTTTTGTTATATTCTTTGTGGTACAAGTAACATGTTGATTTAACACTGATGTTTTAATATTAACCCTTTACTTCCAGCTCAACTGCAGAATATAAGACATAAGCTATACCCATAAGCTACCCATATATTTCATATATATATTCTATTTCTCTTATATATATATATGTATATATCTATATCTATCTATCTATCTATCTATCTATCTATCTATCTATCTATCTATATATATATATATATTATGATAAGAACTTTTTGCATATTAAATCCTACACAAAGAAATAATTTTTTTGGTTTGTTTGAAATTCTGTCTGTATCCTAAGACATCGACAGAAACAAACGTTTTTTTTTTTTTTTAATTAAATATTTTTGAATATATCGACGTCTGCCAAACAGTTGAGCTTGGAGCTGGAGGTTGTGATGTCATGGGTGCAAATAATATACCTGTCGAACTACTGTAATACTTTAACTTAACTCATAATACTTTTTGCATATTAACTTATACAGAGTTATCTGTAGAGCGGGAGTGGAGAGAAGAAGAAAGAAGGAACACAGACAGAATTTACTTTTTTTATTTATCTATTAAAGATGTATTTATTATAACAAGTTTGAGCATCTTCTCATCTCTGAATGCATCATCAAAGTGGTCACTCATTAAGCACAGACCTCTGATTAATAAAATGTATTACTGGTTGAGAGCACATGGTTCAGAATATACTAATGGGGGAGTTTTCAGTTGACATTGTATATGTGAGCTTTACTAATTCTTACTGGTGGTTGAAAGTCCATCAGGAAGTACACAGCTGAAGAAAAGACGCCCATGGTTTTCAGCCTACACCAGGCAGAACTACCTGATGGTTTCGGAAATTATCATTGTTAACGAGAAGAATGTAGTCGGGAAATTATGTATTTGCCAAGGAATAACCTAACAAGGTCATAATAATTCTGTTGTGTGTTGGTCATTTTAGAGCCCAATGCTGCTCATCACACGCCCAGCAGGTGGTGTATAGCCTTATCACCATGGATACACAGGTGTTTGTGTTAATTTTTTTCATCCACTGCCGCTCCGTTTGTGTCATGCAGCTGTTGATAATGAAAACACTTCGCAATAACTTGGAAACGTGAAGGGGGGGCAGCTGCTGCCCGGTGTTTACGGTAGGCTACGAAACACCCACCAAGGGGACACTTCGGTCTCCGAAAACGGCGAGACAAATTAAAAACAGTCGCTATTACAAACAACTGGGCTCATAATCGTGATGTAAATACTTACTTTCTCGCTAGAAAATATATTATTACTAGATGAATTTGTAGTTTTTCCTGAATGCAGTTTTCTCTTATGGTCGGACTATTTTAATTTTCCCGGCGCTGCTTCCCGGCCGGCACGAAATGCATTCTGGGGTATTAAGTATGCATCTGTGTAAACGCTCGGGCAGCCGCGGCATACTCAAATCATCTTTGAGTATTCAGTATGCAGTATGTACTGATTGAGTAGGTAAGTAGATACACAGTATGCCATTTCGAACACAGTCATAGCTACTGCATAGCCACTGTCAAGCAGGAATCGTCTGATCAGGTATCTACTAGTTATCCTGGACAGAAAGACCCGCCCACAGTCATTTGATTGACAGCTTGAGCCATCTGGTAAAAGCAATGACAATAGGTAAATGGAAAAGACAATGTCAAAACGCATATGGAAAAGACAATGTCAAAATGGAATAAGCAAAAGCAATGATATGACTGCCTTTGTATATATTTTTTTATTATTGATTCTTTTATTGATTCTCTTTTTATTTACAAATTTCTTTTATTAATTCTGTTTTTATTTACAAATGTCTTTTATTGATTCTTGTTTTATTTCCACATTTCTTTTATTGATTCTCTTTTTATTTCCAAACTTCTTTTATTGATTCTGTTTTTATTTCCAAACTTCTTTTATTGATTCTGTTTTTATATCCACATGTATTTCCTTTTAATATTGGCACTCCTGTGATTCCATAGAGAGCAGTGCAGAAAAAGTGCAGAGTTGTGTTCAGTTTAGTTCAGACCAGGCCCGCCCACGTCCCCAAATGTCAAGGCCCCGTGCAGAAAAAAAATACAGTTCTCTGCCATAGGTAATTTTGAATATCTATTAAAAATTAAATTACGGTAATGGCCCATTACCACTCAAGTGAGAGAGAGCTTTAAAATAAAATGAAAAATAATATTCAATCAAAAATACTGTGAGGTAGATCTGAGTCTGGAAAATAATATTGATGATAAAATATTCAACTATATTCAGCTCAATATTAAATTGGATCCTGTGCCCAGCTCCAATCATTTTTTTCAGCAGACTGGAAATGTTCCTTGCAGTTCTATTTCATCCTGGATGACCGCCAGAGACGGTGCCTTAAGCACTGGATGACATATCTGCATATGCGCAGGTCGAGTAGTTATACTAATGAAGTCACCTGTGACCCCTGTTGACCCGGACTACTTATTCCGGTGTCATCTGAGGATCTGTTCCTTCATATTTCTCGCTCGTGTTGGATAGTCGAGTTACATTGAAGCTCCTCGCTAGTAGCCCTGTGATCATTGATCGGAGCTGTGGCTGTTCAGTCACCCTCCAAGGGCTGCAAGAGCTTAGCCTCTTCGGCTTCTCCCTTTGGACCACGATCCCTGAGGTTGGTCACTCCTGATCCATGAGTACACCATCTACTTGATGCTGAAGCTAGCGCTAAGTGCATACGGCCAGCACTGTATCCAGTAGCCTCTTTCTACTAGTTTTTGAATGGCAACGGTGTGTTCGCCGGAGCTGACTCTTAGCGGTAGGGATAGCAACATGGTTGCACCCTGGCTGTCTTGAATGACAGCACTTCGCTTTTGGATAATATCAGCAAAGATGTGTGCGCTCCCGGTATGGGACACCTTTTCTTATACAGTGTTTGTTGCGCGGCTGGTGTTTGTTCAGCGTGAAACTCAGCTGGCTACACGGCAGTGTGTTCGCATAGCTGTAGCACAGGTGTGGACGGCTGTGTTATCAACCGGCTACACGGCAGCCTTTGTCTTTATGACAATTGTTTTTGAAACTGTTAAGCATTTTGTCTTCATGTGGGTGGGGCCGTTGTTTGGGTCATTCGACTTCCTTGGCACCATGTCCCCAGTGATCTCCATGAGTCTGTTTTTGTTTGACCAGTTTTGATTTACAGTAAAGAGTCTGCAAATGCACGTCTTTTGTTTTTGATCAGAAATGTGAGGAAATATGAGTATTTTGTTAATCGCAACATCTGCCTATAACTGCCTAAATTTAGTCTGGACCACTCTTTTAGCCTTTGTGGGCCCTCCTATGAGTTTGGGCCCCCTGACAGCCTTCCCAGTCCCACATATGAGCGGCCTTTCCTTTAACAGTGTAGGTAAAAACTGCACTTCCAGCTATTACATGATGAATCTTAAAGAGCATTGGCTAATTCTGTTTGTAGAAATATTTTTTTTTCTACAGGCATCTCTGTTACAACAAGAGATTTGTATTTGCTGCAGTTTGTGACATTTTACTGCCATACTTTGATAGTTATGCAAAAATCATGCATGACAGCCTTTATTATTATGGAGAATATCTCAAGAATCAACTTCATCAATGAATCATACAGCATAATATCAATAGTTTTTTAAAAAGAAAATTCTCTATAAAAACTCCTTAGAAATGTAGCTATTAGAAATGAATAGTAAGTCTTCATTTGTTTGTGTGGCTATATTCAATTTATTTATGAACTGGTTCAGGTTTAACTCCATTGAGTCACCTGGTCTCACTTGTCTTTATTCAGATTCATGTGGACTAACCTTTAAAATCTTCTACATATCCTGCTGTGTTTTATTCAGCCTATATTCACTCCCCCTGACACTTGGAAGTGAAGTCAAGCAATTTTAGTTTCATAAAGACTTTTGAATCACTTGAGAATTGGTAGAGCAGCCCAAGGCCAAACCGTCCGAGCTGAACTGAAGTGTTGCAGCAGCCGGCACGATGTGTCTCAAAAGGTATGTCCAGGGGCAAGGATGAAATAATGTAAAAAAAAAATAAATACTACTGGATTTTTCCACCGTAAGAGAGATGTCAAGCATTTTCACACCTCTATTCCCACACTGGAAAATAGTATTTTCAGAAATGGGAGTCATATCAAATATTTCTAAATCAATCTAAAATGGATCTGAAGCTCTTTTTTTTTAACTTACCTCAAAGTTCTCCTTAAATGTGATTATCTGCTCCTTCTCTCTGATACTGGTGGCAGTGAAGATGACGCTTTTGTCTTTTCCACTCAGCGTCACTGCAGCCTGGATCTCCTTGTCCTTAGACAGCACCCTCCAGAGGTCAAAGGTCAGCTTGCTGGAGGCCTCCTTCAGACGAATGGTGGCAACAAACACATAGGATGGAGGGAGGCCTTCTGGGAAAATCTCTCTGGGTAAAGAAAATAGGCAAAAATGAAAGCAAGTGTATCTCAGTCGCTCACCCCCTGCTCTTCAATAAGAGACTGTGACTCCTGAATTTTTCCTTGTTTGGCAAACATTGTGCAGCTTATATCAAACATGGACTGAATATTTGACTGAGCAAAGAGAAAAGAGTAAAAACCATGTTAAAAATGTAAACTTTAACTTTATCCAAGATATTCCGGGCACCCCAGCTTCCTCCCAACATGCTCATTGGGTTAATTGGTGACTCTAAATTGCCCTTAGGTATATATCTATGTCTATATATCTATATATCTATATATATATCTATATCTATATCTATATCTATGTATATATCTATATATATCTATATCTATATCTATGTATATATACTGTATATATATATGTATATATATATATATATATATATATATATATATATATATATATATATATATGTTTATATATAATTTTAGCTGATTGTATTTATTATTATCTTTATCTTGTATTTACATTGTCTTTATGCTGATTTTAACCCTTTTATTCTGTTTAAATTCTACATCTCAGCTCAGATTTTTTCTCTCATTTTACCATATTATTTATCTAACTTTTTTACATGGTTATGTATTTACTTATCTTACCCTCTAGTATTTTTCTAGCATTTTTAACTTTTATTTTAGATTTTAGCTTCTGTGTTTCATCATTTTTAATTCAAGATAGCGCTTCTCAGTCCTTTAGCTTTCTGTCAGAATTTCCTTTTTATGTCTTTGTGTGTTTGAGTAAGTGAGTGTGTATATTGAATGTGGATGGGGGAGGGGGGTTGCAAGGTCCTATGTTTTCATTTTTATGCAATTATTTGCTTTTTATTTCACTGGTTGTTATTTTATATATTCCAGTCCTGTTGACCTTAGAGTATAAGATACAATGGTGATTAAGAGAGAAGAAGTAACAAGATCATGATAAGACTATCTTATATGTCCACTTTAATCACTCTGGACCAAGAATGGGCAACTTTGCTTCTACATTAATTCCAGTTTCATTGTCAGAGGGCCAAATTGATGCAATATGTCTAATAGTTGAAATTACTAATGTCAAAAATGTTTTTGTTTTTTTTAGGTGTATGCAGTTTTATACATGTTAATGCAAGTTACTAGGCATACTGATTATTACTATATTTCTCCTACATTCAAATTTATAGATTTTGCAGGAGCACATTATTTAGCTGTACAGAAAATCAGTCTACAGAAATAAATGGGTCAATCATAGCGCTATTTTCTTGATCGTATTTCTTCTCTTATGACTTAAAGGCAGGCCTTGTCAAGGATCATCCATGCCTTAACACTTTTTCAAAATGTTTCTATTTGACTGGTGGGAGGGAGCTGGCAGACCAGATGTAGCCGTCAGTTTCCCAGTAAAGAACTGGTTACAAATAGCAACATAAATTAATATTATTGGTCTTTATGTTAACAGTTCCAATAACAATCCCTTCAATTAATTCTGCACGCCATGCAAATAAATGAGATCACACTCTCATGGGAGGCAGTCAGCAAAGACAAAGAAATCAAGAATGTGATCATGTCAGAGAGGAGGCTGAAGTGTAAAGCTGACGATGACACTGACTGCACATCATTACAAGCCAGAGTTCAACACCAGCATAATGAGGGCCATTTATCATTGCACAACACAACATGTAATATCAGGGGTCTTTATGACCCAAACCAGGGGTAGACAACCGATAGCCTCCCTACACCATTAATGCAGCCTGACACACAATTTTTAGTCTGTAAAACCTGTACTCATGAAGTAAATGTGACAAAGTGTGCCATGAAAACATAAAAAGACCATTAATTTGACAACAATCTAGCTAAACCTGGTTGTAATTGTCTCTGTAAAATTCAACTGTATGCATTTGAAATTAAAATCTATCAGCAAAGGAGAAAAAGTAAGTTTAATATACCACAAAAACAGAAAATCCTCTATTACTTGCATTAAAAAACTAGCATAAATGGATTAAATTCTGGTTTTGGTTTAAAAACTTGTATCATGTAAATGTATGGCATTTACGTTAAATAAATACCCTAACTTTTACAATGACTAAAACTTGTTAACTTGGGCCTAACTTATGAATTTTAGCCATTTGGCCCTCTTGTAGTGAGGACAAAATTAATGTGACCCTCTTAGAAACCGAGTTGCCCATCCCTTGTGTGGGTATTCTATTTTCCAACCAAAAAATTCATACGACTTGTTAAAGAATTGATTAGACGGACAGAATCCATCCATATCAAGTATCAGATTTCTGTCCTTAGAGAGTCACAGAATAAAAAATCCCAATCATTTTTATTTTGGATTTGATCTTACTTGGTGTTCTCAGAGATGTCTGTGGAGGCTGTCAGGGAGTAGGCTGCCACAGAAACCAGAGAGCCGGGGATCTTCTTGGCTTTTTTCTGAATGTTCAGGCCCACTATCAGCTCAAAGCCTTTCTCATCTCGGGACGCCACAGGTATTCTTGTTGGACACACAGACTCTAGAAAGAAAGGATGATTCAATCATCTCTGTCAACAACCAGAGCCTGTACGCATGTGAAGCCATTACACAAACGGTACCATTAGTCTTAATGTACCCTTGTGGAACAGGCCGTGGCATTAGCTACATGCATGACTGAAAATAACCGGCCAGTTAAGTAATTGCCCAATGAAAGTGACGCAGGTGCAGGAGGGGGAACCTCCTGGAAAAGCCCTATCCAAAGAATTCAAATTGTGCATGCCCACTACACATAAACAATAACAATCAACATGGCGAGTGATAATGTTACGAGTGAGAGAAGATTCCAAAATTCAAATTTCTCAGAGGAAGAAATGGACATTTTACTGCAGGAATATAGAGTAAACACACATCTGTTATCAGCAAGTCAACTGTCGAAGGCAACAAACAAAGATAAAGGGAAAAGTTTGGTTAAAGATCTCAAACAGGGTAAATGTGTGGGGTGTTTCTGAGAGCACGGTGGATGATCTAAAAATTAAAATCAGCAATCTAAAAGCTGCTTGAGGAAAAAGCGCTGCCATCAACATGGTACAGGTAGACGCCCACCTTACCCCCAATGAAGGATGAGGACTTGTTGATGGATTAGTTCAGCAATGATTCACTTCAAATCCACCGTTTCTGCATAGTTATCCAAGAAGTATTTGTCTTAGACGGTAATGCATTACAACAATGTCCACCATCCTCTCAACAGGTGTGGTAATCCGGCCGTTAGCGCCTGTAATGGTGGGGTATACCTCCATTAAATGTAATGCTCTCTTGGGCCGTTAACCTGGCTCATGCATCCCGCTAAATTAAGTTAATGTAGTAACTTAGGTTCGGGAGCTGGACCACGCCACAAACCACACCTCCAATCAGCTGACAAGCCTACTTATACTCAGCCATGCCTCATCGCTCGGTTTGTCTGTAACTCTTCAACCCACCCTCCCACCCTTCAATCTTAATCATGCCCTTTTCTTTCTCCACTCAGCTCCTCGCTCACCTTATCCTAGGAGGGGGTCAAGATCAGCTCGGGCAGAACACGATGAGACGGGACCCCCACACTTAGTCTCGCTCTGCCTGGCTTATGACGTCCTTCCTAACGGCTCATCTCTCAACAAATCTCATGTCACATGTTCATCACTGTCATTCCTCATATTCCTAAACCTTCAGTAAACCTTCAAATGTATACATTTGTGGTGTGGTCCTTGCTAGTGAATTGTTTATTTTGTTGCCATTAGTACAAACGGTTTCCTTGCTAATGGCTTGACATGCATACGGGGTCTGCCATATTTGTCATTGTATTGATTCATAGCCCAAACAGAGCAGCGTGATTAATTTTTTCAATAAGTATGGCCACAAACACATTAGAGGAAAATAACAGGCAGATTTGTTCTTAAAAAATATAATAATTTATAGAACATCAAATGTTTTGAGGGAAAATATGGAATAAGTAAAACACGAAGGTAAGCCAGTCGGGTCTGCTTTTCTTGGTTAACAGTGTTTTAAGAAGGAACACAGACAGCGAAATCAATCAAAAATGTACAACCTCCTGTTTGGTTTTTTTTCACAATGTTCTCTATTTATGCACATTATTCAAATGAAGTCCTGCTGTGAGGTATTTATTTTATCATACATGGTCGAAACAATAGTCACACAAATGCTGACATTGCTAGTGGTTTAATAGTTTGGCTACAGGTGTGCAGCCATAGTGAAGGGGCCATACAAAGTGATTTCAAAAAGCCCTCCAGGTTCTTTGCTCTTTAAGGTGTCATGACTTGCAAAATCAATTTTACTGTGTCTAATGTTGTAAGAGTAAGAAAATTTTCCCAAGGGAAGGGAAAAGAGTGGAATCTGAGATTTTTTTTTAATTGAACCTAAATCAAAATTTTCTTTACAGACACCCAAGACATGATGTAAACAGTCTCACACACCAGGATATGGGAGCTTTAAAGTAACATAGCAACATGTTTAATATAATTTATACTTTTCCTTGTTATATAAATTTGCATAACTTTCTAAACTTTGATCTAATTAGATAGTCTGCTGTTTTGCTGCTTGCAACTGTCTTTGGAAAAACAGTCACTTCCTATGTGTAATATAAAGCCACATAGCACACGGCAGCTCTATCGCCTCTGTTTCCTCTTTTGTTGTTTTGAGGAGGCCACAGTAGTTTTGCAGAGCCATGCATAAGACAATCCCACCTACCTAAAAGAGGTACTATCAAAGAGCATTATGCAGTGGAAATGTAGTTGATTGTAAATTGCACAGGACTGAGCCGAGTTGAGCAGTTACCATGGAAGGAAAAGAACCATAAATTCTCTCATCATTACCACATCTGGACATTCACATAAATTTCTAAGTCATATTTTTGTCAGTTCACACTGCGACAGCTTAAAGTTCACATGAGTGCAGGATACAGCATGTGATCCCCATAAGGGCGTCACAGGGGGGTGAAAATTGTGGCTTGAAACATCAGTGGGAATGTGGCTAAAGTGAAGTATTTTAGGTTTTTCATAACAAATGAAGTTATCTTGAAAAAAGTAAACTGTTAGCAATTCAATCAGTATCAGGCAAACACAACGTAAGACAAAAAAAGAACAAAAAAGGATGTACCGGTTCTAAAGGCTAAGTTCTTGTTTGGTTTTCTGTCTGATGATCGATTAATAGGACACAGAGACTTTTGTACCTACAACTTTCTGCATTGGCCAAACAGAAACGAGGAAGCTAAAAAGAAAGATAATGTTGGATCCTCACCTTCACAAAGTTTTTGCTCCATGGAGTCTCTGATTCGTGCCATTGCAGTGTAATCTTCAGCATACAGGACGTAGGTGGGTGATGGTTTATTGGCGATGGTTACCAACTCTGAGGTGGTGATCTCACTACCAACTCCAACAGTAAACATTGTAATGCCCTGAGCTCGAGCATCCATGCTGGCATCCACCTAAAAAAGTGCCAGGTGGTGGTCAGTGGTTAAAAAAATTTCCTCTTACTCTCCTGATGCTGCCATTGGGGGTTATAAAGTGTCGCTCTAGCCTCTAACAGTGAAAATGGATATTTACCACATCATCCTGAGATTTCCCATCTGTCACCACCACAGCAATGCGATGTTTGACTTCATTGTGTCTTTTAGAAGCAGCAAACACGTGATCCACAGCAAACCTGATGGCTCGACCAGTCTGCAGAAACCAAAAACAGCAGTTGTTTAAGTTTTTTTGTTAAAGGAGACATATCATGCTGATGCATGATTTAATACTTACATATAATATAATAAATTTGAAAACAAGACCTTACACCCCCTTAATTTTCAAAAAATTAGATATTGTATTTTTTCTGATATCCTAGAACGAGATTTGATGCCTCTGAAAATAGGTCATTGCGAGATGTCCGCGAGATTTCAAATGTCGTGACATCAAGAGGTACCTTTCTTTTTATTGGAGTAATCTGATAAAACACTTTCACCTCTGTGATGTCCGTCAGCCCCAAACCCTCACCGAGGAACACATCCACCAGCAGGGGTATAAAACTCCCTAGCTCACACTCTCTCATTACCAGCTCTGGCCTGTAGGGGGACTCAATACGCGGTCGCTGCATTGAGCCTGCCGGAAAATACAGTAGAAGAAGAAGGACAGGCTGGCTCAACTCCCGATAGAACTGACCAATCAGAGCACAAAGGGCTGTGACGTTGCGAGGTAACTTTAGGTCATCCTTGAGACCAAGCGTTTCAACAAGCGCTTGATAATGGCCTAAAATGAGGACATTGAGAACGCTATTGTGGGGCAATGAAGGAACTAAATGACTTGTACTGAGGGCAGAAATGCTTTACAGGCATCCTAGTCTGGCATAGTGAAAAGGAGAAACAAGCATGATATGTCCTCTTTGATATTAATAATGTTCTTCACGGTTGGTATAAATTTCATCATATGTTATAAAAATATTTGCAGCTGTAACATCTGGTGTATAATGAAGACTTGGTAATGATTTTAAAGCAGCTGCATCATTTCACCTGGCGTACACACATTCAGGAAGTGATGAACATGAAATTTGTGTTTTTTTTCCCCCGTCTTGTATTTTTGACCTTGAAGAAAAATCAAGACTTAATGTTTCAGTAAATGATGAAGATATTATGTTTTACATTCTTGTAGCCTACATAAAACAAACTAAGTCTAAAAATGATGTCTGGATTAACAGTAAGCAGTTTTGTAAAAGGTTATGGCCGCTATCACGCCCCCTCTTCTCGCTAACCTGTTAGTGGAGTGCGGTGTATTAGTGTGAGCGAGCGTGCAGACACAGAGATCTTCAGGTGGATTCAGAGCAGCTGTGTGAGGTCTACAGCAGCCAACTGCCCTGCGAGCTGATCTCCAGACATCCTTATATGAAGAAAGTTTGTTTGACTTTCTGTTTGGTTAGAAAATCTTTGTTAAGGGAGAGATCTTTGTGCTATCCGTGTTTCTATTTAACAGGTCCTGTGAGGAAATGTCATCAGTTCGATTGTTTATTTCTGTTGTTTGTAAACCTGTTAACCCTTTTGGAGATTTTATCTTTGTTTATGGATTTTTAGGTTTTATTGTAGTCCTAGTAACTGAATTTCAGTTTGTGAGCATTCTATATTTACTAGTGTTTCTTAGTTCACCCTTTTCTTAGACTTGCTTCCTTTGTCTTTGATAACAAATAACTTTAATTTAAACCATTTAAAGCTGTGGTCTACGATTTGAAACCGCAGCCTGCCCCCCCTTCCCTCACCTCCCCCCCCGTGTTCCAAGATCCCGCCCCCAGCTCGTGTCGCCTCGCCTCTTATCAAGCCCCCTCGGACAGAGCTACGAGCGACTAGCACAATATATCAGCAGCAAACTCAATCAAAAACAGCTCAGCTCAACTGAAAGTATCAAACCACGACAGACATCCCCTTGTAACACACAGCAGTAGCCATTTCAATTGGACGGCGGCAATGCGGGTCTGGCGCCCGTCAGAGCGGAGCCGAGTGTGGGGAGGATTTATCTTTCTCAGCCTGTCCTCCCAGCTCAGCTTACAGTGCAAGCGATTAGCGGCTAACAGGCTAACCCGCTCCCCCTACAAGTTATTAGCCCGTACAGGCACAAACTAACCAGAGTTATTCAGCAGACATCTCCCACTGTAGTAAACAAAGCCATTACCTGATCAACCAGGGGCGAAACGGTCGATGCTGAAGGTCTGACGGCCAGCTGAGGCTATTCGTTAGCCGTTAGCCGTTAGCCGTTAGCCGTTAGCCCGCTAACAGGCCTCAACCCGCGGGCAGAGCTCCGTTGGGCCCCGCGGGAGAGGGAGGCGGCTTCGGTCTCGGCGCTAGGCTTTTCCGGGTCCATGATAGTTCAGTAGCTAACGCTGCTAGCTGCTCACGGAGGTAGAGGAGAGCGGGACCATGGCCACTACGCGCGCATGACGATGCGTGAGTGAGAGACAGGGGATTGGATGGACTCACGGACCAACTCACGGACCAATTAATAGTCGCAGGTTCTTAGGTTTGATTGGTCAGCTAGTATGCAGCTTTTCAGCGGATATACTGAATGGATTATTTTCATTCTTTTTGGTCTTTATACTGTGTAGATAGGACCATAGGACCATAACAGCCTTATAAACGGTGTTATTAATATGTACAAAGCTTCCAAATCGTAGACCATAGCTTTAAAATTTAGGTTTACATAAGTTGCTTCTCTTTTCCCCATCAAGCCAGGTTGTAATAGTTATTTTGGGGTGTCATTGGTGCAGTCTGATTGCATACTTGGTCAATAGTTAGAAGGTTTTAGGTCCAATCCCAGTTCTTACAGCCACAAGCCGATGTGTCCTTGAGCAAGACACTTAACCCCAAGTTGGTCCCACTGCTGCATCAGTGGTGTGTAAATGGGCATGAAAGGGCGTGAATGTGTGTTTGTCAATAGTGATGGACAACTGGCATAAAAACTCCATCTCCTGCGGTGCAAATTTGCTTTAAGTGGATAAAATACTAGAAAAGCACTATGTAAGTTCAAGTCCGTTTTTGTATTTTTGTATTTTTCATGAAATGAAAGTACCTGACCAGTTTGACCATAACATTTAATATACAACCGTTGAAATAGATGCTAAAACTATTTGCTCAGAGACAGCCTAGGTACGTCCATCATATTCTGGATATATGCAAAATCACAGAAATACAGAGTTATAGTCACTACAGAGCTACACTAAATAGCTAAGAATAATAAATGCTGCATCCTAATGTTTTGTCATTTTTAAGCAAAGTTCCACTGGAATAATCATTTCCATGATTAACGTCTTCAAAATCAAGAAATCAGACTCCGGGTCAAAAAAGTGTAGAACCACCAGCTTTGGGACAACAAGCTTTGATTATCATGACTCGGCTAAAACAGGAAGAGAGTACTTTCTTTGAGGATAGTATGCACAAGACTATATGTGATTGCCCATGTTATCTTGATTGGGCTCATCAAACCAATTAGTGTTTATTTTTTCACAGGAATAAATAAAGTTTTTTGTGTAGGTCCTGAAGGGCCTTGAACCTTCTTGAGTAATACCAGGGGGGCTCAGAGGAAAGGTGTTTGGGAACCACTGCTCCAAGATTAGATTACATTCTGCTATAAATACCATTTACAAGAATATTAACAATTTTAACTTTTACTATTGCCACTTTTCTTTTCTTTTAAACATTA
Source organism: Scarus forsteni (assembly GCA_036419115.1). Classification (NCBI taxonomy): domain Eukaryota; kingdom Metazoa; phylum Chordata; class Actinopteri; order Labriformes; family Labridae; genus Scarus; species Scarus forsteni. The sequence goes on along the minus strand of JAZDUH010000323.1, from coordinate 6,301,133 downwards.
AAAAGAGTTCCTCAATTTTGATGCAACAAATAGTATAGAGTATATAGAGTAAAGCAGCAGATCATAAGTGTGTGGAATCCAAGTGTTCCTGTTAAAAGAGTGTGCATTAAAAGAAAAGCAGCCAAACTTTGTATGTTTATTTACCAAGTCTGTGATTGTGGTGTTTCTCTGTGGTCATATTTCTGCAGATGCACCTGCATCTGGTAAATGTTGGCACCAGTGGGTCCTTCTAAATGCAGGCCCCTTCCTTTAATCAGCAGCCTCAGTCTGTCTTACTTTATTAGCTTTGTGCTTCTGGACGGAGCACTTACAGCAGTGAACATTTATGAGACATGTGGAACACTTGGTTGTAAAATTTAAGGGTTACATCTGTGTTATTCTTACACCACCCGAAGCCGCATATTTTAAGTGCTGAATGTCACATTTTTGTTTGAAGTTGTTAAGCGAAACAGCAAAACTTACTGAAAATTGGTTTAATTTAATACAACAATAACTATTACATTTCATGTGCAAATATCCAGAGTTTTCTGTGGAGTTTTAAAAATTGATCAAGATGTTCCAGTTAAATCTGGAGCTTTCTGGAAAGTTACATGAATGTTTGATTCTTTTTTTGTGCCAGATAATAAACTAACATTTGCCATTTAAAGTTTTAACTGTCCTGTAAGCTTAGTAGTTTTTAGAATTTCTCACTTGTCTGTCTATTAAGACAAAAAGAGAGGGTTGTTCAGAGATCCCATACCTGTGTGTTTCCTCCCAGGTAGTCGATGCTCTGAATGGCTTCAATAAGCTCTTTTCCACTCTGATGCTTCCCAAGAGGAATCTCCAGACGAGGAGTGTCACTGTACTGGATCACAGCCACCTATAAAGGACATCATGGAAAATAATGAAAGTAAAAACAGGTAATGAACTGAGGTTAAATGGTGCTGGTAGCATAATCTCGGCATATTGATTTGGCTGTAACAGATCTCACCTGCGTGTAGTAAGAGCTGATGTCAAATTGGCTGGTGATGTTTATGAGCCACTGTTTAGCCGTCTCAAAGTCGGTGGTTCCAACACTCCATGAGCCATCAACAATATAGACCAGGTCATTGACCGCAGTGCTGCAGCCTGAGAAAACGCCATAGGACAAACAAAATTGCATACAGATGCAGCTATTTCCATTTTGAGCCCTTCAAGCCAAATGCCAGCTGAGTTCTAGCCAGTTACCAGCCAATTAGAGTCTTAATAAGGATATGTTTGTTTGGTTTGTTTCTGCTCTCAAATTATTTACTTTGTGAAATTTTCTATGGTAATCAATCTTTTTCATTTATATATCCTGTAAAATTAAGTAGTAAGGGTCAAATGTTTATCTCATCATCGTCTTATCATAGCCATGAGGATGGGAAGGTCCTTCAACTTTCTGCCAAGGAAATTGGGGAAAATTAAAGTGGCTCCATCTGTATGTATGAAATATGTGAAAATTATACATCATGGACGATAACAGGATAGAATGGTCACTTTCCCCTGAAATCTAAAGTTGATTTCACACTTAAAGTTCAGTGGACTCCAGTTTGGTGGTAAATTTGTGACAGTCTGCCACCCAGCTAGTTACTTAAACTGTTTGAAAATATATTTTGTACAATAAAATAAAGAAAAAGCTGTTCTTACACTTTATCCATTGCATCTTGCATGTTGACTGTAACAATTTGTTGTAACCATATTCTGTACGGATTTGTAAATTTTACCCTGTTAAGAGGACCGGCGGTTGGCAGTACTAGAAATGCTAATGTTAATCACACTTTGCTTGATTTTATCTGTGAACACTACTATAGGGCCCGAACGCTATATTGTCCGGCCGATAAAATTGTTCAGTTTTAGGCCTTTTCGAAGTATTCGACATCAGAGTTTTGCCGATGTAACGCTGATATATTCATTAAACAGTAAACACTGTTCAGCGTCCAAGCTGCACAGAAGGATGACGTAGCGAAAGATGGCAGCGTATGAGTGTGAAGTGAATGGGGCAAAACTCGCCTACACTTACATTGAGTTGCTGAATTGTTTTGCCTAAATGTCCAACATAGCGAGCGACTTTCAGTGCTCGAACAATATACCGCTGGACACAGCGAGACCACCAGGCTCTCTACTGGGCTACAGAAGCAGCCTCACACACCGACACTGACAAACTCTTTCTGACCATCTGCCATTCACAAAACGGGCAAGTTTGACCTTCTGATGGCAGGGTTTTGATTTATTTGTGACTGTTCTCTGATGATTATTACAGATACCAGGCTTCACCCTTATTACAGATACCAGGCTTCACCCTCTTGTCCCTGAAGCTGCAGTTGAGCTAACTAGCTAGCTAGCTAGCTATGCTTGCGCTAGTATAGCTCATGGATGCATTATTAGAACTGAATAGCGTGGCTCTGCCTTCTACCATGTAACGGATTTGAAGCCTAAATATCCCCTGTCAGGGCGCCGCCATTGTGCAGCCAGTAGAGAATTTGGGCCATAATCCGGACGCAGCTGTCGTAAACGGTCGCAACACTCCGCAGCATACGCCGTACACAATCATTGTGAAGCTGCCGTAAACCGCGGTTATTTTTAAAGTCTAATAACTTATAAAAAAGAAACTTTTCAGAAAAAAGAGGACTTGGAAAACACGCAGCCCAATAATACTTTCATATCACCACAGCATACAGATGGGAGAAATATTTGTACGGGGTGTATTAATTTTTTGAAGTTTCACTTCGGCCCGTCCAGATGAATGGGGGAGACGGAAATTTGACCTATACTGCAGCCAGTCACCAGGGGGAGCAGTTTTCGTGGAGGCTTCAATTTGAGCCCAGCGACATGGCATCCATGTTTTTTACAGTCTATGGTATAGCTCCCTCGGAGCTCTATGATCCCATTAGCTGGCTGCAGTGGACTTATCCAGGGGGGTCCTCATCATAACTTGGAACTTTAATCAGGCCTGTTCAAAGTGGTTTGTGCAATATGTGCAGTGTCCCATAAATTATTTTGATTCGCTCACACATATTACCTCATGTTTAAAATAAAATAAGTGGCTCTACCTGCACTAAAACCTACTTCTGAAGTACCAATGAGGACTCTGGGACTAAAGGCAGATGTGACAAGTCAGAGTTAGCAATTCATCTATGTATTTACACTTTAATAAAATGTTATTTTATTTTACTTTGCAGGAACTGATTGCATTTTTGCCCACTATTTTGTTTTGTACTTAAAAGTTCTTTGTTCTTGAAAGTTGCAGAGAAGAAAAACAAAAGAGGCTTGTGAAATTGTTGCTTTCCTCTCAATGACCTGTTCACAACTTTTTAAAAGTATGTCTACCTGTTCTATAACCTACCTGTTATTTTCATAAACAAGAAGAACAAGCACGATACAGAGTGACTCTGTTTTAAGGTTTTATAATTAATTTCTCAGAGGTTTAATGCTTTTCTGCATGTTTTTTTACTTGAAAACTCCTCTCTGCTGAAAAGTTAAATAAATACTTAGGGGCAAAATACTTTAAAACAGGGAAAAAGTTCTGCCTGCAATTCATATATTCGTTGTTGTGAGTGTTTTGAAAATTTCTAAAAAAATAAATATTCATATATATATTTCTTAAATTAATTTGCAGGTTCTCAGTAACCAACATTTTTTTCTGCCAAATATTGGCATCAGTCCAACTTTAAAATAATCGATATCGGTCCGGCCCTAAATGCTACACAAGCTCTTTAGATTGCTTGCCTTGCTTGGTCTTTGTTTGGTTTAAATTGCTTTCAAACCCACAAGGAATCAAACTCTGAAGTGAACCATGACCCCCTTTTTTAGGGGAACCAGTTCTTCCGTCCACACCATGAACATGTGAGCTTTCACACCATCCCAAATCAACTGGACTTTCTAAAAAAGCAAACCAAGATTGGGATAAAATGTGAGAAAGTCCCCTCAAGCAGTGTTCAACCCTTTAAGGCCCAAGAGCATAGATTATCGCCTCAAAATTCTATTTTTTCTTGGAACTGAAATGTTTGTTTCACTTTCTGCTAAAATCCTAAAAATATCAAAATGTCCATAAAATTCAACATATAGATTTTTCGTATCTCATTTGATATATTAGGGGTTTTTGGCAACTGATAATCCATTTGAGGACATTTTTATCTTTTATCTGATCGTATTCAGATGGTTATTTTTGTAATTTGTTGATCATATTGAGTACATGGAGGTAATAAAAGTATGTATAAAATATGATACAATTGGCTTTATAGGGTTAAAGCAGTCTAGTTTGGATAAGCTTGTAATGGATTGGTAAAGTAAGCCCTAACCCCCATTGTGTTTCCACAGATAACCTTACCCTGACTTATGGGCATGGGGTGCAGGCAGATGATAGTCCTTTCAGCTGTGATTGTATGACATCTCAACAGTGCAGCAGAAGCCTTTTTCACACATAAAACTGTGGAATTTACTAGAAATTAAAAGTTACCAACCAAAAAAACACTGAAACTTGCTTGTTCAACCTCACAGCAGGAAGTTTTCCTCCCCTCAAAAGAGGGGATGGGGGACTTTGTCCATCCATATTTACCTGCTGCCTCTGAGGTATTTTCCCCCTGTCCTCACTCCTCCATTGACTGACATAAAAATTGCCCACCCTCATGTCTACAGTGAGACCCTCCTGCTGTGAGGGCCAAGTGTAATCAAGAAGGTGAAGTGATTTCCAGGTCAGTCACCTTGATATTTTCAAGGAAAATCAGGATTGCATGTGTGAATTTTGGATGAAAGCCTGCTGTTTGCATTCACACATGCAGCTCACTCAGGTATATTCAGGATCATCCCTGCCAGCTGGAATAGGGTTGGAGTAAAAACTAATAATCAGTGATATCCAGCATTTTGTGATTCCTCTCTCTTGTGTCTGACTATTGATCATAACAAGATGTTTGGCTTTGTTTAAAGGAAGGCTGCAGGCTGCAAGGAAAGATACAGCTAAAAATAAAACAGGAATGTTTGGGAAGCAATATTTAAGACTTTGGATTAGAAAGAGACAATTCTTCTGACAAGTCAGCAGACTGCATTGTGTCCAGCTCCACAGTTTGGGGTTGAATCAGAACAGCTGGTACACTAACAGATGGGTCCAGAAATGGGGGACTGTACAGAATAGATAATGAGGTATCTTTCCAACATTTACAGAGAATACATAAAACCTAGTCGAAAGGACTGTTTGGTGGAAACACTATAAGATAAGGAAAGTTCAGTTATATATTACATAATTTTGTAAGCAATGCACAGTGAAAAAGTATTTGTTTTCTTTTAGATATTGTTTTATGTCTTAATAGTTCACAGTAATTTATTGTGTATATGTGTGGTGAAACAGTGTATTTGTTTATATCTTTGTGCCTCCTCTTAGTGGATGTACAGTTGATGCTAAAGTTTATTTCTGGTCCTCTGTATCACCATTTAAAAGGCCATGGAGGCTTTGTCAACAGACTTTACACCTGGGGTAGAAGTAACAGCAATGTACCCTTTAAAAATATACATGGAAGAATCATTAAAAAGGTTCACAGCTGCAAATAACCTCTCATTTAGTTCTCTTGAGTCTGCACATACTGCAAATACTCTCTTGCTATCTGGTACTCGAAGAGCTCAACCTGGTTGTTGATGTTGCTGCTTCCCTATGTTTTAATAAGGTGCACTGAGTAAGAATCTGTTCAAATGTACCTGCTCTGACGTCGTCGTCCTCTGCTGCCTCCAGCTGGTTCAGTAGTAATAATGCACTCCAAAGTGACCACAGCAACATGGCTCTGCTGGAGAATGTTCCTCCTCTCTCCAGTCCAACCAGACTGTCTGAATTTGGAAACAAGAAGGTTTTTTATGTAAAGCAAAGTGTGATGAATGGACAACGGCAAAAGGTGTTGTGCAAGACAAAACAAAACAAAAAACAACTGAAGAGTGACTAAACCTGTCCAAAAGGACTTAAGGAGTCTTGATACCTCATAGGGGACTAAAAGATCTGACAGGTATTTTGACCCAAGACTGTTAAGTGCTAAATAAACCAGGACACGGATTTAAAATTCTATCCTCTTACTCTCTGAAAGCTACTGTAGTGATGTAAGGAGTGGTATCTTGTGGTCTTTTCCTATTGTTAGTCTCTAGCACCAAGCATCCTCTGACCACCATATCCAACAGAAAAAGTATGCTGTTGTCAAAAACAGCTCTAGGTTGCATGTCACATTGACCTATTTTCATCCATTCGCTCTCACGTTCACTGGCTGACATAAACACTTACGCATACTTTCATACTCATTACATGTAACTGATGCAGCAGTCAGAGCAACTTGGGTTTCACGACCCCTTTACCTGTCAATGAAAACAACAGAAAATGGGGAGTTTTGGTGCATTAGCACCTTAAGTTTATATGAGAACAGTGCCTAGAGTGCCTTAATCTCCAAACTATTGAAGCCAGGGTCCAGAGTGAAAAGTTTAGGCATGTGGCACATGTGCAGTACTCTTTCAGATAAAGGTTGTGTGCACACCAAGGAAAAACAACAACAGCTATGGAGGATTACAGAGCAACATGCGTGCTGCAAACTGTATTTATTCTGTTATCACTTTTCCAACAAAACTCTGATTTTGCTGCACCAGTTCTCTGACCTGCAGAGATGCACTCACCATCAGTGATTGTGAAACTAGCATGTTGTGACAACAGCTTTTTCACTGCCAACTTACATTGCCTGGCCTGGCATGCATGCTATTGCATATTGTCATTCTTGCAGATCCATGCGAATGTGGAGTGCTTTTGAAACTGCAAAGGAAGAATCTTTTAGTTTCCAATCACTGACCAAGCACACAATCAGACTGTGCCACCAATACTTTTCACTCTGGACCCTGCTTCAAAAGTTTGCAGATTCAGGCAGTCTGGGCACCATTGTGGTGTCAACTGAGGGCACAAACGCAACAAAACTCTGTTTTGAGCTGTTTTTGCTGTTGTGTAAACAGGCCCTTCACCTCCACTTCGGCTCTTTCTGTACAGGTGCACAGCTGGTCTCTATCACAGCGGCCAATTTTCAAATACATTCACCACCACCTCAAAAATCCCAAACTACATCTTTTATAACGTCAAGACAACCTGTCATTTGTCAAGAGAGTAGAAAAAATTTGGGGGTAAGAAACAGTTAAAGGTGCTATGAGGAGAATCTAGTTCGAGCAACATAAAGACTCTGCTACCCATGAGCACGCGCGGCGACTGTCGTAATGCTGCGTTCCAGTAACCTTGGAACTGGGAGTGACATCATCTACGACTAATCAGCATTCCAGTTGAAGTCAGAAAAAAAATGTTAGCTGTTGTTAGCACGCCCTGCGTTGTTGTTCACAAATATAACATGAAGAATGTGATTATCACTATGGCAGCATTTTTGTAAATATAAGTCTAACAATACGATGTATACAGCTGATCTAGAGCGACACACCCCAGTCAGAAGTGCAAATAAATTGATTATTACAGGAGCTACATAACTGTTCACACTGGGGGCATTCATCTTCCTCCTTCCTTCCAACTTGGGGGTGGCGAGATTTCACCGAGTTCCCAGTAGGAAATTCCAACTTCGGGGAATGTTCCAGTTGCAGTTTCCTACTCAGAACTCAGAAATCCCGACTTCCGAGTACAACTGGAACACACCAATAGACATGACCCAAGCTAAAGTGTGTGTTTGTTGATGCTAATGAATGCCGCTCGGACCTTCCTCAGAACTCTGCATTGCTTTACAACTTCTTTTTTCAACAACTTACAGGATGCAAAGCGACGAGGTAATGTATCTCTTTCTAGTTACGTAGCGGTAGTTTTTGATGTGTGACAACAAGCAATTTTTTTGGAAAACTTAATATCGTAGTTTTGTAGCCGGCTGTCCGACCTGACCACTTAGCTAAGGAATAGCATTTATAGATAACCTTTTTTGATGCTATAAAACTCTTTTAAAGTGTGTATTTTGATCAGGCATATATCTAAAAGTGAGACTTTTTTGTAGTTACTTGGAAACTCCTCATAGCATCTTTAATGGCAATAACTTGTGCAACAGAAATTTTGTTCACCATTTTACATAGCTTCCATACACTGTTTCCACATATAAAGCTCTCAGAAGTCTCAAGGCCCATAGCATAAATAAATGCAGGCGTAAATATCAGTCCAAATATAAATTACATGTATATGATTTAATAGATATTACAGATCCTCTGCAAACAGTTCATTAAAGTCCAATTCATTGTGCAGTACTCAGCTGGCACATGTATGAAGGCCTGAGATGACGTTTGCCTTCCTCATGAAATCACCGCATGTCTCTCTTTTCCTCTCCACTGTTCCTCGTCCCTCCTTTTTCCTGTAAAATGTTTTAGCGAGTCTTCATGTTGTGCCATGCGACATCAGTCTGCTGTGGAGAGCTCCCTGTGTTCAGTCTGCAGCTCAAACATGGCTTCACAGACCACAAGGCTGGGGTGGAGAAAATAACAACGTGAGCTCAATGCCGGGCTGGGAAAAGTGAAATCTAAACACGGAGGAGCAGGCTGTAGTGTGCTGGCAGGGGCTTAAGGAGGACGAGGAGGATCAGTGAGCTGAGGAGCAGCTTCCACCTCTTCTCAAAGTCTCCTCTCATCTCATCACTTTTTAAAGCCTCTATTGTTCAACTTAATGACAAAGAGCAAAGTAACTTCAAATACTCTCCCTTTATGCTATTGTTTTCCTTCAACAATTGACAAAGAGCTTAAAATTAACATTACAATACACCGGACTTAATCAGAAATAACCAAAAAGAGCAGTTCATTATAATAATATCCATATATAATATTTGATGTAACAAAATAATGACAAAGAGGTTCACTGATATAAACATATCCCAGCGTCTTAGTATCGAATCACTGTGCACATGTGTATCTTATATGAGCAACATATGGGTAACAAGTGGGCCATTGGCTTGAAGTGGGCAAACTGTAAGCCCTGCAAGGCTAAATGTGTATGTGGTCAAAAACTTGGGTCACACATGTTGAATGTTTGAGCCTTTACTGGTTTTCATTTGGGGAAAGAGAAGTCTTTGAAAGATGAGTTTCTGCAGCAGAGACCATCCTTAGATTATTTTATAATAAAGAAAAAATGAAAATTGTGAAAATGTAATTAACTAAAGGCATTAACAAACTACACATCTTTGAAAACATGGAAAATAATGTGTTGGGCTTTTGAGAGAGAACCAGAGAAACCTCACAGTGGCCCTCATTTATTGAAAATGTGTAAAATCAGTCATTTAAATGCACAGATCGGTATTAAATCAAGTTGGCTCTTTCAGTAAAGGTACAGAGTTGATCTCTGTCACAGAGCTACATGCTGATGCTAAACCTGTAGTCTTCTTTGGTTGTAGGAAAAAAAATTGAACCTGATTTGAATGTGTGCAGTCAAATTCCACATCAGGCCTGTGCTACTGTATACACATTAACATTCAGTGTGGACTCATGCTGCGTGAAATATATAGAAGAAAAATCTTCATATCACACTCACTGTGCATTTATAGACTGACAGGTTCACAGATTTAAAGATTCATGAGTGCTTTTAGAGCCATCCTAAACATGTTTTCTATTTTAGGCCACTTCACCTTTAAAAAAGTATATTCTTTGAAAACAGAGGCGAGCAGCACAAACTTCCTCCTTTGTTGATATTTAATGAACAAGTGCATATTAATTTATTTTGAAAGGAAGGAGACTGCTTCAAGTATTCATGATTATTCTTTCTACACAATGGCAGTGAATATTGTTGACGATTTTTGCAGAGAAAGTAAAACTGTAGGATTTTAAAGGAAGGGTTGAATTTGCTGAGTGAATCTCTGCTTGGCTCAGCAGTCAAGATCTACTACGAAAGGAATCTGATCAATTAAACCTGCACTGTTCATAGCTCTTTTCACACATGCAACCCTGACAAATTCAGACCTTTACCCTTGCAGCCCACCCAGGTAATTCACTGACATGGTTGTTTACACTTGCTCCTCTCAGCAGGGAGTGTGCTCCACTGAATGGGGGAGAGGTGGTAGAGGGGGGTGGGGGGTCAATAGGCAGCACACAACTGTAAGGCCCTGTTTACATGGAGACACTTGGACCTAAGTTTTCCTTTGCGTATTCAAACTCATCAGTGTTCAGATGGAGACTCGAGAAATGAATGAAGCTGCCAGTCCAGTAAATGGTGATGTAGGTTTGGAGAGAAACAGCGCTGCTACAATACACAGAAAGAAGATAAACTTTTCACAAACAACAATCGCAAGTGGACGTACAAAATGTACAAAGACACAGGAGCTTCTTGTTCGGACAACAAATCTGTCTGGATAGCAAACCGAGCTCAGTAAGAGGCACACATGCTACTGGTAGACGGCCAAAGCTGTTGTTGTTCCTGGTATGCACGCACTTCATGTGAAAGAGTACTGCGCATGTGGTGACTGCAGTGTTTCACCCTGAAACGCTCTGACTCTGGTTTACACAGGGCTGCATGGAAGAGCGTTTTAAAAACTCTCCACCCTGGACCCTGGTTTCAAAAGTTTGTGGATTCAAGCACTTCATATACAGTTCTCATGTAAACAGGAGGCCAAAACGCAATGAAAACTTGACGGATTTGCTGTAATTGGTCTTGTGTAAATGACCCCTAAATCAGCATAAAGGATTTTGATTTCCCTTCTTTTATTGTGCCATAATACTTTTTTGTGCATTATTCTTAGCTGGAATAGTACACGTTAGGTAATCCTCTTATTTTGCTACCCCAACTTTAGCAGCTCATTACTGGAACATGTCTATCTAGAAAGTGGCGTATTTTCAACTCTTCTTTTCGCACTTTCTATGGAACAAACCAGTAGAACCCACAGGACGCTGTATGATATTAATGTTAATGCTCAGATTAAAGTGCTTTTCTCATTTAAGCATCAAGAAAGTTGATTCAGACCAATACACATGGGCATAAAAGCAGGAGATTTAGGTCAGTGCTGTGTGAAAATCATTTCAAATATGTGTGTTTTTCTTGTTTCTGAGAGTATTACATGAGTAGCATACTGAGGAGCCTGTTTGTCTTTCAGCTCTCTGTGCAGTCAGAAATTTTAAAGTAATTTTTCAAGCAAATGTTCTGATATCTCCAAAGAAGTGTTGTTGTGCAGCCCATTTGAGGAAAACAAGGTCAGTAAAATTAGTTTTTTAATTTTTCTGAAGAATTAGCTTGACTACCTTAACAAGAAATGCTTCAGTTTGTTCATAAAAAAACTTCCTTGCATTGATGTTTATTGTATTAGGGCTTTTTTTCCTCTAGTGTGAATTAAGTAGGGATGCATAATATTGGATTTTTGCTGATATCAGATATGCCAATATTTCTGAAATTCTAATCACCTGTACTTGTATGATATTTTTAATCAAGACCACAAATGCTTTACCTCAAGAAAACTGTCTAAAGCAACAGATGAACAACAACAAGAAACAAGAAAAACATTTCACTCTTTAAAAAAATGAAACACCTGATTTTAAATGTACCCATGCAGTGTTGATCAGGCAGAGCTTTATGGTTCATTAATGTTTATTACTGTTTATGTATGGCTGATATATAGACTGTAAACATCTGCAAAATGTAATAGCAAAAAATACTAATATTTAACGTTTTAGGCTAATATCTGCCTACAATTATATTGCACCGATAATATAGTGCATTCCTATTTAAAATCATGATAAATGACCACTTAAAGTGTATTTTTGCATCCTTAAACATCCTCTTCTTTTAGTGTAATGGACATAACTTACTTACACTATAAGTAAGTATATATATATATATATATATATATATATATATATATATATATATATATATATATATATATATATCACTGAAGATAGTATTTGGATGCATTTTTAGTAAGTCTGTCAGTAAACTAATGCATTTAAAAAAAATCTTTTTTACCTGAATGCCGCGAAGTAGCTAAAAAAATATCAGCTGAAATTGTTTATTTTGCACAGTATAGAAGTGGTTAAACAAACAAGTCTGGAAATCAACAGAAAAAAGAGAAGAAATTCATCACTGAGGCTTTGCTGTAATTAAGAATCATTAAAATGTTTGATTGTTCCTGTAAACTCCTACAGGATTGGGATACCGACGCCTCATTCTCCTCCCCTAGATCGTCCATACATCATTCTATCATTTTAAAGCACGTTACTCATTACACACACACAGTGTGGATAGGTGGGTGGTGAACCTGAATTCCTCCAAACCTCACTCTACATTTGGAAAACCAGAAGTGTGGTGGACTGACCACATCAAGAGTCTCCGCTGGCTTCAGTATCACAGAACATTCCTTGTGTGCAGATGTTGTTGTGATTGCTCAGCGCCTTTGGCTGCAGAACCAGAGATGACAGAAGAAGTGTGTATATTCTGTATTGATGACTGGGATCTAATACAGTGAGATTAAAGGCTGTGGAAATGTAAAACAGTGACAGTGGGTGATGACATGTAGTCTGGCTGGATGTTGTTTTAGCCAGAAATGTAATTTATTGTTTGTCTGATTCAGATAAGACAGATTTAATTACTTGTATGCACTACTCTGACCCAGAATTTAAGCATTATGCTTTTATAGATACAAGATCAAAAGTCATAGGGTCCATCTTTTTCTTGATAAAGGAACATATCCAGAATGCATTAGCTTTCTGTCAAGCTTGGCACAAAGTCCTCTCTCCATTTTTATTTTTTAAGTTTAATATGCCCCTTTGTGTGTTTTTCATGTTCCCTTCACTTGACAGAGCACTTCTGTTCAAAAAGCAAAAAGACTGCAGCATAAGGACTTCTTCATCTTTCCCTGTAACAGTGCTAGTAGCTGCCTAAAATGTTTTATCCCCACCTTCCTGAATAGATCTATCACTGTGTCTCTCCATCATTGTTTTGTCAACAGATTAAGCCCATCAGCTTGAAATGAACAACCCAGTGCAAAACACATACAGTTGAACGATACAGAGTCCTTGACAACTTGACGCCAACCTGCCCCTGTGGATAAGGGAGCAGTAAAGGGGAAGGAGAATTAACAGAGCATCCCAGCCAGACTGTAAACACAAGGAAATCAAGAGTATCCAGTATGTGAAAACGAGAGGGTTGAACATCATTGTGGACATTATTTTCTAATGGCAATGGCCAGATTGTATTTGCAAGCTCTTTCTGATCTCAGAATAAAATCAACCAATGGAGCTTCACATCATACTTTAGAGTGTAAAGTGAATGAGCCAAGGTACAAGAAATTCATTGTGATGGCGAAAATAATCAGACACCACCCACAGATATGTCTGTGGATGGCAAGACAGTTGCATTACAGATTGTTCTGCACTGGCAGGTGATCAGATGAAGAGAACAGTTTCATATTTATGACATTTATACTAATTTATGAGGAAGATAATCATTTTTTCCCCATGCATATTAGAAGTGGACTGAGCATAATGGTTGCCTCTGGATTGCTTTCTCATTCCACACCTTTCCAGAAGTCCTCCCACCCCACACTTTGAAAACCACTGGTCAGTTATATTTAATGTTCACTTTGTTCCATCATAGAGATTTCAGGGACCACATAGCATGCACATGCAATAGTCATGTAAACAAACCAAACAGAAAAACAAAAGAAGGGTAAAGTTGTCTCTCTCAGCTCCTCAAACAACATCTCTGCTTTTGATGTGTCAGATTGGTGCTACCACAACAGACTGAAAATAGAAAAATGTCTTGATCTTAGTAACTGGTGAGTAACATCAAGCTGGCATCACTCATCATAATGTTTAGAAGACAAAAACAGCATAGCCCTGTAAATACAGTATGTTTGTTTGCTATCTTTGGTGTCACCCCTCAGTCTTCAAACATCATTGCATCTATTAAAAGTGTACTCCAGTGCAACTGTGCAGTCATCATGTCTGCCATCAAACTCAGAGCATGATTTTAAGGTTCTGTAGTCACCAAATCTGAAGCAATGACCATTATTACAGAAAACAAAGATGGGTGGTCTGACCAGGGGTGCCACTAATAACTGAAGGCCCCAGGAAAATATCACTACAGGCCCCCCCACCACAGCTCACACCAGTCCCACATCACTGCCTAAAACTCACCTCACATCATACCAACATATCCTAAACTGCTAAAATATTGAAGTAAAAGATAAACATGAAATTTTTCCAAAAAAGTTACCTGAACACATAATTATCACTCTTTATGTGTAGGTTAATAATAACATGTATTTTCTTCTGTTTAGAATATTTAAAAAGTGGAGAAAAACTTTTTACTTATTTACCGACCATAAATTTTGCAGATCAGCAATTTATGACATTACATAATGTCTCACAGAATATGACTCATTTGTATTTTGATATGTGTTCATATGTCAAATTCAGAAAATTAATAACACAGTGAATACAACTTTACCTACACTTGGCTACATGTTCTAAAGTTCTGATTTAACATACACCATCTTGGTTAATGACTATTATAACAAATGAATAATTAAGTATTTGAAATTCCTTAATGCAAACCAAAGTCCCAATCAAGTTAATAAGTTGTGTAAAAAGTTAGTATATAAATAAATATAAATATACAAAAAAACATCACAAATCCATTTTGACCTACACTTGACTTAAAACATTATAAGAGCAGGAAAGTTCATGTTCAAATTGATAAACTTCATTGTTTTATGCGAATATTCACTCGTATTGAATTGGATGTCTGCAACACATTCCAAAATAAGCACAAAACAAGAGTAAGTTTACCCCTGTGTTACTTCACCTTTTCTTTTAACAACACTCAATAAGTGTTTGTGAACTGAGGACACTATCTGTTGGAGCTTTGTAGGTGGAATTCTTTCCCCTTCTTGCTTGATGTACATCTGCAGTTACTCAACAGTCTGTTGTCATATTTTGTGCTCCAATGTGTGCCAATGGGAGACAGGTCTGGACTGCAGGCAGGCCAGTCTAGTACCTGCACTCTTTTACTACAAATTCATGCTGTTGTAACACGTGCAGAATGTGTCTTAGCACTGTCTTGCTGAAATAAGCAGGAATGTCCCTGACAAAAGATGTCAGTTGTATAACAGCATTCATTGCTCCTTTCAGCATCAATGTTGCCTGTGCAGATGTGTAAGTCGCCCATGCTGGGCACAAGGGCATGATTTCCAAGAATAGTTTGGAAAGTGAACTTGTCAGAATCTGGTACTCTTCCATTTTGAATCAGTCCATCTGATGTTGGTAATGGCCCAACTTAGAAATCATTAGTATTTGGTGATAATACCTATTTTTGCCAGGATGAAAAAATAAATCCCAAAATTTAAAAAAAGTTCAAGAAATTCACATTGGGCAGACGTTTAGAAAATCATATCGCTGCTGTTATTGAATGGATCCACTTCCAATGTCATTGGATAATATGGGATTCATGTCTCTATCATCAACATAATTTTAATCTGGATCTGATCTGGTATCAACATCACAAAAAAAAACATTGAAATTTTAATAGGAAATCCCATTGACAGCATTCAATAATTCATATAAAATCTTGTAGGATGATAACCTCCATGTATGTGCTGAGTTTGGTCTGCACCCTGGCACTATTCTGGATCTGGTGAGCCAGAGTTGTATCGTTTACAGAGGTTGTGGTAAAGCCACTGCTGGAACTGAGCTGCTTGGTTGAGGTCTGTTCTCCTCGAGTGCTTTTCCAGCGATACATGTTCTTAAACTTTTAGACTATTTGCTCTCACAGTTGGTCACAAAGTGGTGAACCTCACCCAATCCTTGCTTGTGAATGACTGAACCTTTTGGGGAAGCACATGACACCCATCCATTTCCAATTAACCTGTCCACCTGTGGAATTTTCTGAACAGGTGTTTTTGAGCATCACTTAACTATCCCAGTCTTTTGTTGCATCTGTCCCAGCTTTTGGACTTAATTGTTAAAGGCATCAAATTAAAAAAGTGTGAATATTTGGGAAAAAATAGTTTGAACATTTTCAGTTTTAGTATCTTGTCTTTATAGTGTACACAATTAAGTACAATTAAGTATAGGCCAAAAAGGACATTTCATTGTATATTCTGTTTATTTATGTTTAATGCAATTTCCCATTTTAACTGGTTTTGGGGTGCGTAGGAAAATGTACTTTTAATTCAGTATTTTTGGGACTTCTGGCAGTCTTTAGGTGTTTCCTAACGTGTCTCTCTATTATGTCACCCATGGGTCTGACCTCTGTATTAGAGGGGAAGCCAACAGGACATTTTGCATCACATTTTCATTTGGCCTGTGATGGCGTAAAACCCAGACCTGAATTATAATCCCAGTCCACCCCTGAATACAGGCCATAATAAGTAGCTGCTCTGATGATACAGGCAGACCTATATTTGATGCTGACCACCACTAAAAAAAAAAATATCACAAATTATTTTTTGGTCCAGCAGATGTCTGTGTTTTCAATGACATTTTGATAGTATGAAATGATACTATTTTAAAGTGCATCTATGGAACAGATTGAGACCAAATCACAGGATAAGAAGCACTGAAGTCTATTTTACAGTATGTTTGCTTACAGTATCCAACATCAGCCAACACAAGCTAGGCTCAGAAAGTCTGTTTCATCACCTCCAAGTTAATTTTTTCACTTGTAAAGAAAACAAGCCATATGTCTTCATGAAGAACCGATACATTTAGCTCAATGTATTTAAAGAGAAACCTCCATTTAGAGCAAAAATCACGACAGTACCTACTATATGTATTTTGGCTGTAATGTAAAACCTCCTATTGACACATGATTAGAGAGTACCTTTAAAAACTCTGCTGACATTTGGAGCTGAAATGATCTCGTAAAACCACATACCTAAACTACAAGAATCATCCTCTGATTACCCTCCACCTCACCCCACACACCCTCTGCATCATTTCCACTTCATTCACCACATTTATGTACAGTAATAAAGACAGAGGACAAATTTATTTCAGGCTTAAAACTTGCTAACAACATATCTCAGAAATGCCAGCAGACATACCAACTGGGAGAGAGAGACTTGTTCCATGAGCTGAGGCAGAGGAGACCTCACTGACCCATAATCACAGAGGTTCATGTACGCAGTTACACAGTATATTTAGCTTTAGTCTTCTCATTGTCCTGATGGTTTGCCACTTGTAGCCAAACCAAACTCATGCCACGGCAACATCTAGTTTAGACGAATAAGTTACAGGAATGAAAGCAATGAGAAATACACAAAACAGTTAGAGAAGAATTCAGGAGAGAAAAGGTGAATGGACTTCACATGATCAGGCAAAAAGATTTTACTCAGCAAAGGTCACAGTCTGGGTGGGATCACAGTAACCCTTTAAACCCCCAGCTCAACTGTTTGACATAAATATTTAATGTGTTAGATTAACATAACATGTCATTGTTTGTTTCTGTCAGTGTTTTAGGATACAGAAAAAAACTGCGAACAAACCAAAAGAACTGATATTTTCTTTGTATGGGATTAAAAGTTTAAAAATCCAAAAGAATCATTATTAACATCATTCATTTTTTTTCTAATGTATTTTTTGGGCATTTTGTGCCTTTATTGATAGGAGAGAGGCAGTGGGCGGGACTCGAGCCTGGACCGGCAGAACCAAGTACATGGGGTGCCTGGTTGCCAATCAATCCACCAAACCAGCACCCCACCATCACTCATTTTAGAGATACTTATCCATTTACTTATATGATGATTTATACATAAGTAATTATTCATCAAAATATTTTTTGTGTTTGTAAAACTCTACATCATCTATTTACGTATTTTTTGCTATTCTATTTACAAAAGTTTCTGCCTTTTCTAACTTTTTTGTCCCAAATGTTTGTGCATTTTAATGTCATCAGGTAATCGACTGTTAGCTTTTCAAACCGTTAAGTGCCACACTGGGAAAATATCAGATTTTTGTTTGTGGACTTCTCTGTTCTCTTAAGAACTAAGTGAATCAAAAAAATATTTGATTTGTTCTGTGCTTTAAAACATTAATTACCCCTGAATTTATTGATGGCCTCTGCCAAACAGTTGAGCCAGTAGCTAATGGGGTAATGACCTGGGCATGGGTAAGAGTCATGCCAAAGTCTGCTCCGTTTGATCAGAGCTGGTATTTTTGAAGAGCTGGGATCTGGTATGTTTCAGGCAACTGTGCATATGAGATGTGTGGGCATAGGAATTATATGATACTATTGATATCAATGCCATTAACGATTCTATCTATATGTTTGATTCCTTATCGATTCCTGCTGATGTTCTGTGCAGAAAAGAGTTGCATTGTGAAGATTTATAGTGGCAGTAATATCAAACGTGACATCTTTGTGCAGTAAGCATCTTTTTGTCAAAAATTAAGACACAATTTTAACAATTTGATTAGTCCTGCTCCTTGTCTGGCATGATTTTTGACTTCTTTGTTGTTTCTGCTGACTGCCTCTAAAGAGACTGTGCTGTCCTTCATTTTCAAAGCATGCAGAATACAGTGGAAGGAACAGATAAGGAAATTGATGAGCATAAAGACTAATAATATTGATTCCTGAAGGGGTTTGTCATCAATTCTCATCCCTAGAAATGTGAACAATCCCATGTTGTATAGGCAGCTGTAAACATCACATTTATCATCAGAGATGACTGTTTTATCCTCTGAGTTGCACAATACACATATGGCCCTTTTCCATTAGCCTTACTCTACTCTACTCTACTCTACCCGGCCCTACTCTACTCGCTTTGTGCTGCTTTTCCATTAGCCCCAGTCATCTGCCCAGCAGGGTGCAGTGTCGCTGTAAACAGCTGAGCGGCACTGTGGTGACGTCATTTTGAGCGACAATCTGTGTCTTTTTGTCACAAACCGAGTAAAAAAGGAAAGCAGAAGAAGGCTGCGGGTGGCAAGAAGAAATACCCCTTGAGAAGCACAGGAGAGTTTTGGAAGATATACAACAGAATGAAGCCGAGGACGAGAGCAATCGAGCTGCAAAGAAAAGACGTATGAGGGTAAGCTAATGGCAGCTACCACTAGCATGCTAGTTCGTCACGCTCATGACTCATCGATGTTGTCGACATTGTCTGACCAATCAGTAGCCAGCAGTCGGTGAAGTCATCTTTTAGTATTGACTCAGCTTGCTTGGAACCAGAGCGGAGTAGGTACTAAAACTAGCTTGTTTTAGGAGGTACCAGGCTAGTGGAACACGCTGCAAATCGAGTAGAGCTGAGTAAAGTAGGGCCAAGGCGTGCTAGTGGAAAAGGGCCATTAGAAACAGGGAAAGAGTCATTGTTGGCTTTCATGAACAAAAAAGAAATCTATAGTAGCCTAACATCAGAACATGGCTGTATTCCTGATTTTGCCAAAATGCAGTTTGTGAACATTTAGTAAATCAGCAGATTTACCCAGATTTCATTATCATTTGGAAAAAAAATAGCGGCATGCATCAAACCAATCCACCACTATATAATACTTTCTACATTTTAAGTACCAACAGGTCAGAGGTCAACAATGAGCACAGCTGGGGTCACCATGTCTTCAGACCTCATAACAGTGACACTTAAATTTAGGTCGAACCTAAATGCATGAGCTCAGGACAAAAAAAAGGATTTTTCATTGGTGCACCTATTAACACCAAAACAAGGTGGCAGAAAAAGAATCAAATCATCAAAATCAACGACATGTATTTGACCAACAATTTCATTACATTTTATTGGTGTTGATTGGTAAATTATTATGATTATTCTATTGTCATTATTTCTAGTATTATTATCATCAATGTTGCAGTCATGACTTTATTTTCCTTCTTATAGTTTTTATAATTGCTATGATTCTTTTCAAATTAACAATATTATTAAAAGTGTTGTTATATAAAAATTCAGATGCCAAAGCCAAACACTGCTCTGTTTCATAATCTATTGTACAATTTTTAAAATTTTACATTGCATTATTACATATTATAACTTAATCATTATATTACTTCTTTTATACACATAATACTACACTTTCATGAACAAATTTACAATATAATTTTCTTGTCATTAAGATATTAATATATCTTTAAGCAGACACATCAGTGCTGCAAGCATGGCAAAATGTTTTGGCATTTTATTTTATAACTCTGGACACACTAGCATTTTTTGGTAGTTCGTTGGGACACAGGACACAAGGCCTGAAACAGGACAATTGTGGCTAAACTGGGATGTCTGGTCACTCTGTGGACAGCACCAAAGTGGACTTATGGCAATAGCATTATTAGCATTATTTCTGTGTGTATTTACAGTGAAGCATTGAGATTAAAATCTCTGTAAATCTACATTTATCAAGTTGTAACCAAGGTATTGCACATTTACCAGAGAAATGTTCAAAAGCTAAATATCACTCAGTGAAAATAAAAAACGTGAGCAACATGATGTGGCCTTTGATAAAGTTTATTCACATGAGTGTATAATCATGGTAAAATTGTGAACAGTTTTTGCTCTAAATTCCTCTGCATTTTGTTACAATTTTCACCTGGCTTAAGGGAACTGGATTCACATGTTAAAAAGCTTTTTAATCTCTGATCTGTGTGTGATTTGCTGAAAAAATTGTGTGATTTATATTCTGTTTTGAGCCTTAGAATGTCTCTAGGGTGACACAGCTTTTAATACAAATATCTGACGTCACTATAGTATTACTTTTTTTCTGACAGCAGACAATATCCTGAAAATAAAGGTGTATTTAGCTTAATTGTGCTTGAAATGACTGAGGTTCTACATGTATAATTACAAGAAGTCTAAACAGACAAAAATAACATAAAATGGTTTAGAGTTGCAAGGGTGAACCCTAACCACATAGCACCAATGGCATCTGATATTTTGTAGTTTCAGTTGGACTTTATGAATTATAAAAGTCCAGTTTTACTAAACTGACAGAATAATTCATCATTGTGTATGCTAACTCTGAATTTTAGTTTTCCTCTCTAATACATTTACACACCACTGATGCAGCAGTGGGAGCAAACTGTGGTTACTGGTCTTACCCAAGAACACATTGACATGTGTCTCAGACATGTGCTTGAGGAAGCTATGGATCCGACCACCAATCTCCCAAATGAGAGCCAACTGACCCTGCCACTGAACCAAAGCTGCCCCAAACCATAAAAACTAGAAGTGCTCCAGCACCAAAATTTCTTGATCCACATTCCGTTACAAATCACCATCAAAATCATATCACTTGCCCCTTGTGCTAGGACCATCATTCTCTGAAAATCTCTTCTCAATTAATTCAAAACTTACTGAGTTTTTAAGAAAATTAAAAAAAAACAACTGCACTGTCTTGCCATGTTAACAAATCCTTGAAAAAATCCCTTGATCCCCATTTGGATTTGGATAATAACCCAAAAATAATCAATTGCCTAACACTTTTGATGCTAAGACCTATATTAGCTGAAAATGCATCAAAACCTAAGTTATTTTCAAAAATGTGGAAAACTGTTCCTTATAAAAAAAATGTAGATCAACATCCAAATCAACAAAACCACTGCTTTCTTGTTCTATGACCAACATTCCCTGATAATTTCTCTAAAATCTGTTCATTATTTTTTGAGTTAGTTATTTTTTATTAGTCAATAATTCTTTGCATGGGGACAGTACGAAGCAAGAGAATGCTGTTGTACACTGCAGCACTTATAGTCCGAGCTAATTTGCAATGCCAATAACTAGTTGAGCCTTTAAAGACTTAAAAAACAAGAAAAAACTTGGAGAGTGCAAACCATCAAGGTAGCTCACATATTGCTTGAACATCTACAAGCAATTGTTCCATGATAAAGTTTCAACATTATATGATTCATGACCCTGAAAACTGACACCTAGCACTCTGAATCATATTTATGTCATTATTAATTAGACTGTTATTGAGCAAAAATGATTGTTCGTGAATGGTGCTTATCTGGATCACCACCAAATCTTATCAAATTTAAGTTTGGCTATACCAACATCTCCTGAATTTCAGTAAAATCCACCCTGTAGTTGTTGTGTAATCTTGCTAAAAACAAACAAACATACGCTGACAAAAACATAACCTGCTTGGCGGAGGCAACAACACGAAATACTGTTAAAATAAATAAATAAACTCAATAATCATAGACAGAACAAATGCATACAACAATACAGAAACAGGTAAAACAGGAACCACAGATCTGTAATTATCAGTTCGCAAACTAAAAACAACTAAAAACAGCTAAAAACAGCAAAACTTCCTTGGCATAGCAACATTAAAATAACACATTACCAACCAATAACGGTAACAGAGAGCAGATATCAATCATTGTGACTTCTGTACATTCATTACTTTCACTTTGACTGACTGTCATCTCAAAATTCTTCCTCTGTCCCATCAAATAGCTTAACGTCCCACCTCAGATCCACAATAACAAATCTGCCTGTCTAGCCCCTAAAATAATGTATAGGGTAAAGAAGACATGGCATGTCCTTACCTTTCTGTGTGAGCTGCAGTGCGCAGTGATGAATGCCACTGTGAGGAGAAAGTGAAGAGCCTGAAGTCCTGACTCTGGAGTGACAGTCCTCCCTCTGGTTGGCAGAAGGAGTGGTGGGAGTGTCAGAGCAGCCTTCACAAATTGTGGTAGGCCTCACTGCAAAATGGGACACAGCACAGACCAGTAGGCATACAACAACCACACACACACACACACACACACACATACACACACTGGTGACACATGCTTCACTGTTTGTGTATGTAACTGTGTGATTTCACCTTTAATCCACTTAATTTATCAGAAGACTGTGTCGGTCTAACCTAAAGGATTTCACAGGTTTCTGGATGCTTTGTGATTTAAAGAGCTGTGATGGAGGTTTATGTTGGTAGGATAAGAGCTTTTGAAATATAAGATATGTGTGCCCTAATGAAAGGATAGGAGTTCAGCAAAGACCCCTAATCTGAATTATGCCCATATGTGCTGCTAAAATGACATCATCAGGCCCTGGGTAATGCCCCAATGCCAATACTACCTTTCCACAACCACTATTTCTTCACACGACTGAAGGTGCACACCAGTTATTAGTGATAGTAAAATAAAGGGGCCATGTGTGAAGTCTCCCCATGCATCTTGCTAGAACATGATTGGTTGAAGACGCCGCATGTTGTTTTCGTTCAGGGGCTCGGCTAAATTACAGATCACAGTTTTCTTGTGGCAACAGCCAAACAACCGTCTGCAGCACATGGGGACCCCTTTGATAAGCTGTATAAGCAGTGATTAACTAATCACTATCCATCCATTACCTCTGCCATGGACCATCTAATTTTGGGGGATCACTAAGGGATGCTAGGGAGTTAAAAAGCTTTGTAGAACAGAAGCCTCAGTGACCCAGAACTCTAAAATATTCTGATTTTACTTTCAAGTTAAAGTGCACAGTAAAGTCTTCAAAAGCATTTATGAGGTATTGTTTTCACAAGAAAAAGATATGCATGTAGCCCACAACCTTGATCTGTCACTTCCAAAGTCTAATTAGGTCTCCCTTTAGTCAGTAAACAATATCTGTAGTATATTTATCTGTCTGTTGATCTCTACAGACATACAGAAAACATAAAGCCTGTGGAGTTGGCCAATGCCAGAACTAAGGGAAACAAAAATCCACAAAAAACATCCATCAATTATCTAAACCTCTTATCCCTTTTGGGGTCCTGTGGGGGTGGAGCTTATCCCAGCTGACACTGGGTGAGAGGTGGGGTACACCCTGAACCTGAACCACAGGCACTGCATACTGTCTACTACACTTGAATGTAGTCTGTAATATGACTGTTCTGTTTATTCTGGTTTATTTGTAGTATGATACGCTGGTTTCCAGTTTGAGCAAAGCAGAAGTAGGCTACAGCTGATTTATTTTCCAAACTTAATTTTAATTGTACAAAATAAACAAACCATGAGTACATGTTGACATTTCAGTTCGTAATTTGTAAAGATATTGCCAGAAGCAGCATTTTATATGAAACAGTCAGTGATTGATAATACGTATTATTTCAGAGAAGAATTATTTTGTATATTTTTGTGTGATGGCGTATGACGGAGCACTTCAAAGAAAAAAAAACAACAAGAATAAACATCACACACACAATGCAGTATTAAGAATGAGGAGAAGCAGGAAGATTTAAGGTGGTGGAAATACAGAGGAAAAACATATAACATAATGGTAAAATGTCGAACTTGTCAGTGGTTTACACTAATAATGGCGCAAGTATAGGACGGACTTAACACCACCGTCCACCTGTTACGAATTGCCTGCCAATTGCAGGGCCACATAGAGAGCGACACAACCATTCATGCAAACACTCATACCTTTGAGCAATTTTGAGTCATCAGTAGGGATGTATACCATGGACCGGTACTTTCATGTACCGGTCCCCAATTGGGTCGGTATCCGAACACCGTTAAGAATCTGGAAAAATGGTACCGTTAACGGTACTTAAACGTCTCTACAACTGTCACGTAGTTATGACACTGCCGCCGTCCGGCTCAAGCATGTTGGTGAGGGCTAAGCGCTCAAAGGTTTGGGCTCACTTTAGCAAAGTTAATGAAAACTCGGCCCGATGCAATCTTTGTCAGAGAGAAGTTGCGTCTAGGGGGGGAAATACTAGCAACATCACCAAACACTTGGAGCGCACGCATAGTATAAAGCTAAAGGAGTGCGGGCTGTTTGATTGCTATAGCAACACGAGTAGAGTTAGCGGCACAGCTAACACTGAAGACTGCAGCACCGACAGAGACAGAGACTTTATTATCCGCCCCTTCGGTAAAGACCCTGCCAAAAACAACACAGTCACACGGAGTTAAACTCTTGACGAAGCTCCGCTGCACTCGGCCGTATAACTTGAATGAAAAGCCGGGCTCCAGTACAGATCCTTGGGCTCTTTAGTCAGGGAGCACATATGTAATGGACACACAAACAATTAGGTAACCATTTTGGTTCTTAATCAAAATTTTGTAGTATATGAAAAGTGAATTATTCATTTTGCTCTACCTGGTCTGTTAGAATTCTATTAACCCCATGTCAGGAATGGTTTGACACATTTATTGAGGCGCCATATGCTGTATATTTAACTGCAGTCAATAATTTTAATTAATCTGTACCTACTATTCTATGTATAACTTGCACTACGGATCTTGTGCTGTCAGTGGTTAAATAGACTATTTTTATTTACCCCAAATCTACACACTAATGTGACCATACGTCCTTTTGTGCCAGGACACGCCCTCCTTTTTTGTCTTAAAATTATGACCAGGGGATTTTATAAGATTCTCTAAAACGTCCGGGTTTTGCTCAGCTTGTTCTACAGACAAAGCTGTCACCGATGACAGAAAAGACATGCATGATTCAAACTAATGTAACTCTTCAAGCATCCACATTATCCAAATAATTCCTTAATTAAATTAATTACTGATTCTGAAGTAGTGAAGTTGAATGTTCCAATGATATATGGTACATTACAGTAAGGGCTAGATTGCCTTAGGGGGAGGTACAGGAAGTGAGCTGACCGGAGAGAGCAGATAAAGTATTCAAAGACAAACATGCCAGTCATTTATTGGTGGTTTATCTGTGTTTTCTGTGTAAATAATTTAAAAAATAATATAAATAATGACACTGGTATATTTCTAGAGTGTTTTCTTGCCCTTCTTTTACCGTATTTTTGCCAAGTTAGTCTTTTTTGTCATCACCTTTTCTTTATAGTTTGTGTTTTATGGATTTGATCAAAAGTTACATAATATAATAATATAAATATAGCAACAACTAATAGTATAAAATAGGTTTAATTTCTGTTTTTTCTTCTCAAAAGAGTTGTGCATGTGCTGTACTTGCCCACTGGCATTATTCCAATGTACCTACCTGTAAAGATGTTGAGTGTGCATGCCGTATGTGTCATGATGCAACTCATGCTACTGATGGTCCTCTATTTGAGTTTTCAGAATATGTTTACCTTACCATTCACTTTGCAAGAATAGCAGTTTAAACTTTCAGCTCTTTGGAGCAATTTCTGCATTTGACCACTTGTTTTGGGGGTGCTTTAATTACTTTGTAAGTGTAAGTTTGTCGTCTTGCAGTTCTACTGCTTTTTCCTGTTTGAGTTTACATGCTGGCAGCAGACTCACATTCTTCTGTAAGAGGCAGTCAGAAATTTAAGGTAAAAGCATTGTGTGCTTCAAGACAGTCAGTTAAAGGTGTAGTCAGCAATGTGGGAGAAAATGAGTTGGGAGGTTTTTGATAAAGGAATTTAGACCAGCTATTCCCTTCATACCTCACCCCTGGCTCCACCCCTGAAAGCTGATGGACGTGCATCGTCATGGAAACGGCCGTAGAAACTGCGTAGCTGACCAATGTAGCTAAGGTAACCCTGACTCGTCAGACAACTCGACTGCCATTATTGATAACATCACAACAACAGTACATTCTGGCAGATTAGACAATAAGATGAATGCCTGACGGCTGTTACTGTTATGTGAAGCACCACAAAGCTAATGTTGCTTACCTATCCAGCAGACAGATGGCGACATCCGCGTCCGTTTTCAGGTCCCTCAATTTGCGGAGTTCCCTCCACCGTCAGAAAGCAACATCAATGTTGACCTTGGTCTTCGCTCTTTCATGGTCATAGCCCTTCTTTTTCACTTTTCACCCCTCTGACCTTTTTCTTTTGGGCTGTTTTTCAGCCATTGCTACTGCACATATTGTATCTCTCTCTTATGCTAACTGCGCACGCTACGCAACCTACTACTCCCCCTCCCCCCTCCATCTGAACTGCGCATGAGTATGATCGCCCCCTGGATGTGGGGGGGTGTACTCTGTTTTGGTAAGTCGGCCCGAGCCTCAGTATTCACCTGCTTAAATTCAGAGCCAAGGCTGTGTATTGAAACAAGACTTTTTTTTCAACATGCTGTCAGTGGTGACATCTTGTGGATGGAGAGGAGAAATACAGTGATTCTGACAAATAGTGCAGTAGATTAGAAGATTAGAAGATCGCTGACTACACCTTTTAAGTAGTTAAATCATAAATATCTCACAACATAAGATTGGTACAATTTAATATTAACTCATGAAAGTTGTGTTGATTTTGTTTAGAAGTCTGAAGATTCTTTGAATGCTTAATGCTAACCCCTCCCAGTCAATCAGGCAGGGTGGTCAACCTATTTGTCTTTTGTTTACCCTTCATTGTTTTTACATTGGTTTATAACGTAAATGTTTTCTTTAACAAAGATGTGCTATTTTAATAGTAAGCATTTTGTCTGTTTATATCTATTTGTCTGTAGTTTTAGTTCTGTATTTTTTATCAATCATAAAATAAACACCAGTGTAAAAGAACCTGAGTCTAATGAGTAATCAATGGGCAGCATACAGTATATACCACATTTCATTATTTGCTGATGTTATGAAGGTTTCTTTTATTGAATGCAGTTTGATAGCTAGCCCTCAAAAAGACCACATGATGTGTACACTGTCCATTTTCACAATCTTGCTCTTGTTTTCTCTCAAGTCCATCAACAGCACTTTACAGTAACTGCACACAGAATTGTTTCAAGCACTTAACTGCTCCTATTTTTGATCTGTGTTGTCGTATGAATTACATGTTTAAAGTATAAAGTATGTGAATGACATATGTTTTAGAGCATGATAAGAGAGACAGAGCTCAGGGTGTTTTCAAAATGAAAAAGCTTTAAAAGATGAATAATATTTATTTAGTATATTTTGACTCACAACAGGCTGGAGGAGCACCCAGTGCACATCTTTTGACTGCGAAGCCTGAATCATTGGTGCCCCCTGTTGGTGCAGCTTATCATGACAGGGAATATTCTCTAAGCATCTGGTTAAAGCTTTGCCACTGTCACTGTTTTTAAAGCCTTATTTTAACCAGGGCAGGAATCTCGAGTGTCCTGGCACAGATAGGCAGCAGCACCATTTATAAATGTGCTGACAACAACCAAAGTGCCATACATACAAATAAATTGCATAAATAAAAATAAAGGAAGGAATTCAGACTATGTGCCTTGACTTCCAGACCACAAAGACCACATGAAGCTGGACAACAGAAAGAAAGAGCTCCAGGTCTTTTTGTATAACAGAGTAAGCCTACAAGCAACAAGAGATCGGCCGCTTTTAGTTTGTCATGCAGCAGTTTATTGAAACTTGATTCACAAATTTATTCTACAGCACTCATCAACTGGACGCCCCTGGGCTACACCTTGTCCAAAATATTATTATAAATTCTCAAACTGTGAGGAGGAAAGAGTGTGCTGTGGTTTTATGCTGTCTCTATTTTACTACATCACTTTAGATATCAAAGCAAAGCTGGAATCAAATGATACACAATTATAAGGAATGACTACGTTTTAACGTTTTTACAGAAATGCACCTATTAGCAGATATTATAAAATTCTCAAGCATACTAATGTGCCAGTATATTTGTGTCAAACACAGTGATAAGCAGCATGACAAAATTGCATTTGCTCCCCTGTGGTTGGCAGCAGCGTGGGTGATAGAGACTGAGATATTTAAAGGCTAAGACACATTTCTGTAGAAAAAAAACATTCAAGCAAAAACATGTAAATCAGACTTGAGCATTTATTACCTCTGCCAAGGAGGTTATGTTTTCGGAAGAGTTTGTTTGTCCGTCAGTCCGTCCATCGGTGAACAAAATAACTCAAAAAGTAATGGATGGATTTTGATGAAATTTTCAGAAAATGTTCAGCATGGGAAAAGGAAGAACTGGTTCGATTTTGGTGTTGATCCGGATCAGCGTCTGGCCGCCATGGCGAAAAATGTGATTTTTGTGAATAACTACTGAACTAAAATAGATATAATTATGAATCCAATTGCTAATGGTATGTTTTCATGGTCAAGGAATCTAAATATTTAGATGAAATAAAGGTAGGAGTAATATTTATGGGGAAAATTATGAGTGAGGACTGTGGTGCTGGCGGAGGTCTGTGCTCTCCAAGTGCTTTTCTAGTATCCATTTGTTTTATCGATCCCCCACAGCATCTCTCAAGACAAAGCTGACTCTTCTAAAATATAGTCAACAATCTCTGTTCTAAAGATGTTTTAATATTGATACTATTCATGTTAATGGATCCAGCAGTATCACAGTAATTTACATAATCATTGTGAAATATTGAAAATGTAAATAGAAAATATTCACATTTGTGAAGTGGCTTGTATCACTGATGATCACAACCTTGATTCAAGGGTCTTTTATAACTGTGGAGGTCTCCTGCAGCATTCCCTCATTAAAAATCTGTGAAATTGTTATTCAACCCTGGCAGGAGCATATTTGTTCATATCAGGGATGTGTAACCTTGGCTATGATGACCACATTTATTTATTGTACTATTTGAGAGGCAAAGTTATAAAAATGAAGGACAGTCACAGCAAGACATTCAGTAAAAGTTATTTATTCAGAAGAATGAATAAAAGCTTTAAACAACTTAGAAAGTAAATATTTGTTTTAAAGCTCAGAAGAAAACAACTAGACTAGGTTTTATACCTCAAACAGAAAAATGAAGACAGTTAAAAGTGCTCTCGCAAAACAACAAAGTAGTATTTATTTGTTAGTTTGTATCACTTTCTTTTTCTCAAATGCACTTAGTAATGCTTCATTTAAGATGGTTATGAAACCCATTATTGCAAATTAGATCATCTAATTTCTCTGGAGAACAAAACAAATTCAGTTATCAAAGATGATACCAATTTGGTCTAGTCTGCTTTATAAATTAAAGGAAGACAGAATGTCCTGTACCAGCCTGCTAGGGGAAAATACACAAGCCATGATTACTTTGATGGGTAGGAGGGCGTATTAATAAGAGTGCGGAGTGCCTCTTCAGATCATCCACTGTGAGAATTACATCCAACGCTTAAGATGGTGATCGACACTGATGTCATCATTGCACAGAAACTCTGCCTGCTAACCGTACTTCTACAGGGACATTTGACCTAGAGATTAACTAGGACCAGGACCAGGTTGCATTTAAGTACACAAAAGGGGCTTTTCCTCTATGTGGTACAGTGTCTGCTTGACTCAGCTCAACTTAAAGATGCTATGAGGAGTTTCTAAGTAATTACAAAATAACATCTTAGAGCACCGGGCTGTAAGTAGCGATATATAGCCAGCTACAAAACTACGATACTAAGTTTTCCAAAAATTGCTTGTTGTCACACATCAAAAACTACCGCTACGTAACTAGAAAGAGATACATTACCTCATCACTTTGCATCCTGTAAGTTGTTGAAAAAAGAAGTTGTAAAGCAATGCAGAGTTCTGAGGAAGGTCCAAGCTGCATTCAATAGCATCACAACAAACACACGCTTTGGTTCGGGTCAAGTCTTTACGACAGTCACCGCGCGTGCCCATGGGTGGCAGATTCTCCTCATACCACCTTAAACTCTGCTGTTTTGGTTTTCCATTAGGGATCATACCTAATACCTGACACAGCTTTTCTTATCACCTCCAGAAGGGTTTCAAGTGAGCTGAGCCGAGACTAAATGTGACGTGAAGACACTAGTGCCAGAGTGTGGCCAACAGTCAAGGGTATTGATGTAGAAATTAAACACCCCATTGTCAGCTCCAGGATGCTGTATGACTTCCTAAACTCTCCTCCACTTAAAAAGCCTGTTGTGTTGCTGCTTGCAACCATCTTAGGAACAAAATTCATCTCAAAACTGTTACAAAAGCCTGAAAGGGGCAGGCAGCTCTATCGCCTCTCCCTTTTGTTTTTGTGGGAGTGCCACTGCAGTTTCACACAGGTAGTAGTCGTACACAAACCATGTTAAAGCAGATACTACAAATGGACACCAAATTGTTTGTTTTATTTTATGTGCTATCCATAATGCTTCACTGCTGCTCTGAACCTGAAAAGAAAACATTTTCTCTCCCACCCTCAGTCTCTTCATCCACAACAATACAACGATGAACCTTTAAAGATCTGGACCAGGCAAACAACTTTTTACATCGAGAGCACCAATACGGTTTCTCTCCAGTGTGGCACCTTGAGTGTTGATTGTAGCTACTCAAATAAGCAAATCTCTTCCCACATTCTTCACACTGATGTGGCTTCTCACCAGTATGCATCCTTAAATGTGAGTTATAGTTACTGGCATCAGAGAATTGTTTTTTACAGACCTCACATTGGTATCTCTTCTCTCCTGAGTGGATAAGCAGGTGTTTTTTAAAATGACTTCCATCACTAAAGGTTTTCTCGCACTGCTCACACTGGTACGGCCTTTCTCCAGTGTGGATCTTCCAATGCGCCTTGTAGCTGCTGTGGAAACGGAAACTCTTCCCACATTGATCACAGCGGTATGGCTTCTCTCCCGTGTGGATTCGCAGGTGTTTTCTGTAATTACCTAACATACTAAAATCCTTCTCACACAGATCACACTGGTATGGTTTCTCTCCAGTGTGTGTTCTCATGTGTTGTTTGTGATTACTTAATGTGCTGAAACTCTTCTCACACTGTTCACACTGGTACGGCTTCTCCCCTGTGTGTATTCTCAGGTGAGTTGTGTAATTACTTGAGCGAGTGAAACTCCTATCACACTGATCACACTGGAACAGCTTCCCTCCTGTGTGGATGCTCTGATGCTGCTTGTAGCTGCTTGAGTAAGTGAAAGTTTGCCCACACTGATCACACTGGTATGGCTTCTCTTTGGTGTGTACAAGTTGGTGTCTCCTGTAAAAGCATATGAACCTGAAAGTCTTTTCACAGTGAGGACACTGGTATAGTTTGTCTCCACTGGGAGGCTCTGCCTTCTGCTCATCTGGAGGAATGAAGGCATCACCACACTGGTCAGGCTGGTCAGTTTCTTGAACTGTGAGTGAGGCCATTATTCAAAGGAAGTCACAGATTTCTGATACTTCTGACACTGATATTGTTGTCTTCTCTTTGTTCCACCTATAGAAGAGAAAGAGAGAGAGACATGGAGAAATCTTTTTTAAGTAGCTGTAATACAGGCAACAGAATACAGACCTGATCAAAATCTTAAGGCCAGTTGAAAAATTGCTAGAATATGCATTGTGCACATTTGGACCTTAGTGAGGTTTTAAATAGAGCTACAATTTGCAAAAGCAAGAAGGGAGAGTGTGACAGAAAGCACTCTGAAAAAGTAATTTATTGAAAACAACAACAAAACTGATCAGCTGATCAGAGTTTAAGACCACAGGCTATTAAAGCCAAAATCCCAAAATTTTCATTTTCTGTCAGGCATTCACACGGTCATGCCCTCCTGATGGCTAAAGCTAAGAAGCTTTCTCTTCTTGAACGTGGTTGGATCATTGAGCTGCATAAGCAAGGCCTCTCGCAGCATGCCATTGCTGCTGAGGTTGGACGCAGTAAGACAGTCATTCTACATTTTCTGAAAGATCCTGAGCATTATGGAACAAAAAAGTCAAGTGGTAGACCCAAAAAAATTACACCTGCGCTGAGCTGGAGGATCCGATTGGCTGTCTGTCAAGACACCGGGCGGTCCTCAACCCAAATTAAGGCCCTTACTGGTGCCGACTGCAGCGCAATAACCATCAGACGGCATTTGTGGGAAAAGGGTTTCAAAAACAAAAAACAAATTCAAAGACCTCGTCTCCTTCAACGCCACAAAACTGCCCGTTTAGACTTTGCCAGGGAGCATCAGACATGGGACATTGAAAGGTGGAAAAAAGTTTTATTCTCTGATGAAAAAAAATGTAACCTTGACGGTCCAGATGGCTTCAACGGTACTGGCCCCACAAGGAGATCCCACCTGAGATGTTTTCTACCCGGCACAGTGGAGGGGGTCCATCATGATCTGGGTGCTTTTTCATTCAGTGGAACACTGGAGTTTCAGGTGGTGCAGGGTCGTCAAACGGCGGCTGGTTACATGCAGATGTTGCAGAGGGCATCCCTCATGACTGAGGGCCCTCGTCTGTGTGGTAACAGCTGGGTTTTTCAACAGGACAACGCTGCAGTTCACAATGCTCGCTTGACCAAGGACTTCTTCAGGGAGAATAACATCACTCTTTTGGACCATCCCACATGTTCCCCTGATTTAAATCCCATAGAGAACATTTGGGGATGGATGGCGAGGGAAGTTTATAAAAATGGACATCAGTTCCAGACAGTTGATGCCCTTCATGAAGCCATCTTCACCACTTGGAGCAATGTTCCCAAAAGCTTCCTGGAAACACTCTCATCAAGCATGCCCAAACGACTTTTTGAAGTGATTAACAAGAACGGTGGAGCTGCTCATTACTGAGTCCTACTGAGAAACATTTTTGTTCTGGTTTGGAGAGTTTTTTTTGTCATTTTTTGAGCAATGGTCTTAAACTTTTGATCAGCTGATAAACAGCCTATTTCAGTTTACTTATTTTCAATAAATTACTTTTTCAAAGTGTTTTTTGTCACACTCCCCCTTTGCTTTTGCAAATTGTAGCTCTATTTAAAACCTCATTAAGGTCCAAATGTGCAAAATGCATATTCTAGCAATTTTTCAACTGGTCTTCAGATTTTGATCAGGTCTGTAGATGTAAGTGTTTTATAAATAGAGTATCTACTGTGGCTGCAGTTGAATATTCACCTCCTAAGCCCTTTCCTATCTACTTTTCCTTAACCCTGATAGAAAACATCATGAGGTTAAGGAAGGGTGAAAGGAGAATTCAGAAGGACTTAGGAAAGGAAAACTGCCATGCAGAGAGAATCTGACTACCCTTTCACTACGCTACGCCGTCATGTGATGGCGGATGTTACTGCTGCGTTGAAACTACAATTTTCCGAAGGTAGACTACAGAAGACGCATCATGTATCATGACAATGTTGTTCCTTTTAGACAACATTGAACATAATAACCTGGTAAAAATTAAATCTGCATAACCAATGCTGGAAGTGAGGATTTAAATAAATCTGTCCTCTCATTATCAACATGAACACCAATCAGTGCATAAAAATAAATGGGAACTGAATGAAAGAAAGGCAGAGACTGTTAAGACCACAATCTAATGGTGTGCACATTATTAATATTGAACCATGTTTAAAACAAAATCAACATCAAATGTATTATATCCTGCTCTCTTCAGAGAATCAAACTACTTGAAAGTTAAGGCAGGTTTTTAGTAAACTTTTGAAAGGATTGATTAGCAGTGGTAACTCACATGGTCTGTGTGATTTGTTCGTCATTTTTTGGTTGAATTCTGAAGCAGCTGGAATACGAGCTGTTTACAAAAGCTGTTGCCGCGGAGAATTGTGGGACAGAATATTCTCCTCTCCTTTTGTAAAGGATGGTCCAGTGTATCCTATGCTAAAGGAGATAATAAAGGAAGCATTGAGCCACCTTTCCTATGCATTTAAACTATTCGAACAGCTCTTATCACTAACTACTTCCGGTTCATTTTACTCTGTTAGAGACCTTCCTGAGCAAAAATGCCTATTCAACTGCAGCCTGAGTCTAAGATGCACTGCAGATTATATACTTTCATATGGTGTCAAACATGACCCTTGTTACTTGTGTGGTGAGCAACACTGGGGCTCCTCAGGGGACGGTTCTGGGTCCGTTCCTGTTTCCTAGTCTGTGTATTACCACTGCTATCAAGTGGATACTCAACTTTCCAGTAGGGGCTGAATAAAATATCTCTCTATCTATCTAACATCTATCTTGAGTGTAAACCTTAATGTAAATGGCTCACTTGATGTAAATAACACTTCCCAGGTCTCAATGACAGCATAACACAATAGCTAAAGAAAATTACAAATATTGTCAGTATGAATGATAAATTTAGAAAAGTATGGCACTAATTTATAATGAGCAAAATCATTATCTTGAAATTATAGCGATGTACATTATTTATTGGAAAAAATGTCACTATGAACATTTTTCAAATTTACAGAGATACTGGACATACGTATCAAATACATTGGCTGTAATATGACAATATGTAATAAATGTACCATAATGGTTTACCTCATCATCACAGAATGTCCACTTTATTACTCAACAGTATCATTTATTAAAAAGTGAAATGTCACTTTTCTTGATTCACATCTGTT
Source organism: Scarus forsteni (assembly GCA_036419115.1). Lineage (NCBI taxonomy): Eukaryota > Metazoa > Chordata > Actinopteri > Labriformes > Labridae > Scarus > Scarus forsteni. The sequence goes on along the minus strand of JAZDUH010000323.1, from coordinate 6,266,113 downwards.
TCTCACTCAAGTAGATTCTGACCATTTGAAGACAGGGCTCCAGACTTGGTTTTTGCATTGGTTGCAACAGTGCACCTAAATTTTGTTCTCAGGTGCACAGCACAAAAAGTAGGTGCACCCAAACTTTTCAATGTCACTTTAACACAATAAGGTCACCATTTTATCACTCTCCATAACTTTAACATAATGTTAATGCTTTTTAAACAAGAATAAGATGAAAGAAATACTTGTCTTTATTTGAAGCAAAATTATATATTAAAAGAAAAACCCAGTGTTTTAAGTTCTTCACTGAATGAAATTTACAATTTCAAACTAAAACATTAAGTAAAAAAACATTACCAAATAAAATTGCTTTAAGTGCTTTACTGAACTGAACTTCAACATTTCAAACTCAAACATTTGGAGTTAAATAAAATGTTTTGAAACAAAACAGCTTATGTTTAAGGTGTTATACTGAACTAAAAAATAAAATAAATATCCAGATTTTAACAAGCAACAACATAGCATTTACCTGGATGGTTTTATTCTCCAATAAATTTGAACCTAGAATAGGGCTTCACACAATATATTCATTATTTACAAAACTGAAACTATGGTAAATAGTAAAAAAAATATTCTCAAACTAATTTATAATAAACAACATTTAGGGCAGAACATTTGATGCTTGTGCGACCAAAATGGTTGCACTCTGGAGCCCTGAAAGAACTTTTTATTCTTGAAAAAAGATGTAGGATTTGTACTCTTTATTTAAAAAAACACACACAAAAAAAACATTTGTGTCAATATCAGCATTGGTGATCAAGTGTAGAAATATCAGCATATCAGAAAAAAACAAATAGCCTATTGTACATCTGGATAAAACTATGATAAATTATTATGATTTAACAAAAAAATGCTGTGTTCTAACTACATGGTGTGGTTAATTACTTGTTAATCTGAGTAACTATCCTTTTTTCTTGAGCGTTTCTTTGGTGTGACTTAAGTTTTCGTAATGGATCTAGTAAATTCATTGGACCCCATATATTTTAGACCAAATGCCTTGAATATTTGGTCAGTTAAAGATAAAGTGATTAGTCATTCATTTAAATAAGAAAGATAGAGCATTTGTGAATAAAACCTTTTGATCTTTGAAATGATAAATGTCCAAAATACACACATTACTCCACTAAGAATCACATTAATCTTGTAAAACATAGCAGTCAGTATGAAACCCTGCATGTTCTTGAATCAGGCATCTTGGATGATAGATAAATGTCTGATGTTTGCGATAAAACAAAAAGCTTTAAAACAGATAAATAGACGCAGACAGAGACCTCCCACAGTCATACTTACATTATTTCGAACGGTCACCCCTCTTCAAAATGGCGCCCGCTTAGACGCATTGCTCCAGTGAACGGAGACAGCCGTAACGCCACCTCTGTGTAGGTCTGAGAGACAGTTAACTCATCGAATGTATCAACGGCAGATGTTAGCCGTTGTTTTAAGGTTTACGAACGAAACAGATAAAATATATATCCTATCATTTCGCATTTAGAGCATTTTAACAATAAAGGAACTGCCATGAAAATCGACTCAGCTCCTCTGCTGGTTCTGTTAAACTGCGCATGCGTGAAACAACGGGCTTCACGTTCTTCTTCTGCAGGACAGACGCAGACGAAATGTGTTCTGCCCACCAAAGCTTTGTCTTGGTAGCACAAAACTTTTTTTTTCCATTTTCAAGAGTAAACCTGGTGCAGATATGAGCAACATATTATTATAATTATCAGTGACTGCTTCTGAAATTCAGGATTTTCATTTACTCTCCAAATTAAATGCAGAACCATGAAATACTGTATCTGTAGTATAGATGCCATGAGGTGATAGGCTGCATCTTTTTTAGCAGGTCCTGCTGTATATGGATTAACAGAACTGGAGTGTGTGTACAATTATATAGTAATATCAATCTATCCAAGTCAAATTCAATTTCAGTTGATGGCTACAAAAAAGTCAACAACATGCATGTCATGTAATTATTAAAGCCAGTTTTAACCAATCAATCAACCAAACTTAATTTGGATAGCACTTTTCATACAAAAATGTGTAGCACAAAGTGCTTCACATAATAAAATAAAATAAAATACAATAAAATAACAATAAATGACCTGAAAAGTAGAAAATGGTGTACAAATGAAAATAAAGGCCCCACACACTCTCGCAATTCACATACAACACACACACTTAAAGGAGACATATCATGCTTGTTTCTCCTTTTCACTATGCCAGACTAGGATGCCTGTAAAGCATTTCTGCCCTCAGTACAAGTCATTTAGTTCCTTCATTGCCCCACAATTGTGTTCTCAAAATCCTCATTTTAGGCCATTATCAAGCTCTCGTTGAAACACTCGGATCTCAGGATGACCTACAGTTACCTCGCAACGTCACAGCCCTTTGTGCTCTGATTGGTCAGTTCTATCGGGGGTAGAGCCAGCCTGTCCTTCTTCTTCTACTGTATTTTCCGGCAGGCTCAAAGCAGCGACCGCATATTGAGTCCCCCTACAGGCCAGAGCTGGTAATGAGTGAATGTGAGCTAGGGAGCTATATACCCCTGCTGCTGGATGTGTTCCTCCGTGACGGTTTTGTAGCTAACAGACATCACAGAGGAGGAAGTGTTTTATCAGATTACTCCAATGAAAAGAAAGGTACCTCGTGTCGTCACGACGATTTAAATCTCGCGGACATCTCGCAATGACCTATTTTCAGAGGCATCAAATCTCGTTCAAGGATATCAGAACAAATACAATATCTCATTTTTTGAAAATTAAGGGGGTGTAAGGTCTTGTTTTCAAATGTATTATATTATATGTAAGTATTAAATCATGCATCAGCATGATATGTCTCCTTTAATGAAACTCACAAGACATAAAAAATAAGGAAATTTTGAACAGAAAACGGAATCAAAAGATTGTGTAAGATTTGTCCTGTTTTAAGACCCCAAATGAGCTCCAAACAGAGGAGAAAATGCTATTTATTTGAGGATTACACAATAAATACAAACTTAAACGATGCACTGTACAGCCTACTTTCTAGCAGTATTTCTATTATCAGCAGTCATGTTTTTTCCTCCACCAAGGAGCTTATGTTTTAGCCCATGTATTTTTTTTTGTTAGCAAGATTACACGAAAAACTGCTGGATAGATTTTGCTTAAAATTTTCATGAGATGTTGGGAATGGCCCAACTTCAAACTAGATTTTGGTGGTGATCCGGAGCATAAGCAAACAATCTTTTTTTGCTCAATAACTGTCCTAATGATAATGATATCAAAATGATTCTGAGTGCTAGGTGCAGGTTTTTAGGGCGAAGGAATCATATTATGATGCTTACTTTTCATGGAACTATTTCTCATAAATGCAACAGCAATATGTGAGATGCCTTAGGGAGGATTGCGCTCCGAGTGCTTTCTAGTGTATAATTTTCTTTTAGGATATAATCTGACTTCATGAATGTCTAGTCTTTTAACCCTGTTCAAGATCTAAAACATCTTCAAGTTATACTTTTGTCCTGTTCAGTAACATGTAATTTCAAAGATCAAAATATTTCAAAATGTCATTTAGACTTGTGGATGTATCCAACATACATAACCAATATATCGTCTCGTAGCCCACTGGGGAACCAGGGAGGGTGCTGGTAATGGTAACATGCAGCAGCAGTGTGTGAGTGCTTGCTGATTTTAACAAAAGTGCCTTGTAATGTATTTTTATGAAGTGAGCTTCAGTTTTTTTAGACATTTGAGCCAACTGTACGGAGCAGTCAGGGTGGCAGGTGGTCATGATGTTATGCCTCATCAGTGTAAACATGGTGTACCTTGACATTTTGGTGTGCCCTTAAAAAAGTTTGAGACCTACTGGTGTACAGCAGTTTTATTGAGGGATAAAAGCAGACTAAGTTTTGTAACAGTTTAATTCAGTCTTATAAGATGGGTTTTGGGAACAGAATGTGTTTTAAAGCCTCTGGGAACATGACTTGAATGTTTTAGAATTTAAATAGAATATCAAATTCCAATGTCATTAAGCATCCTTGAAAACTTGAAAGAGAAAAGCTCTCAAAGTTTGATAAACTCTTGTCAAAAAAAGCTTGTTTTACAGTTAAGTTGATTTCCAAGGACTGTATGCTTTCCTTTAATGAGCAGAGGCTGACTGAGAGGAGTAAGAGTAATTTTGTTACCACTGAATGGGCGGGACTTGGCGTTTATTTTTTTATTGGCCAAGTTATTAATCATGTAATAAATGATGACCCAAAGTCCACACACTTTACATCCAGTTTTTGACAGCCTCAAAACTTAACTGCAGTCATTTTTAAAAATAAGCAAAAGTCTTAAGAAGAAAGTTTTTGTACATTTGTTCCCAGGGGCTTTAACAATGATTCAACATAGTTTAAAGACAGTAAGAAGAAACTGCATTGAAGCACTGAATGCAAAATTGAACTTTTAACATCCTTATTTTGGTGTTTTTTTAATGATGATTCTATCTTCAAACATTTTCATCCTTCATTTGAGTCTCTTCATTGACACCATTACATCGATGCACCTTCCACGCTGTGCACCAAGTGAACAACTTTTTACATCCAGCACACCAATACGGTTTCTCTCCAGTGTGGCGGCGCATGTGTTGGTTGTAGCAGGTTGCAGATGGGTATCTTTTTCCACAGTGTTCACACTGATATGGCTTCTCACCGGTGTGCGATCGTAAGTGTCTGGTACAGTCACTAGCATTGGTAAACTGTCTCTCACAGAAGTCACACTGGTATGGTTTCTCCTCACAGTGGATGAGCAGGTGTCTTTTAAAGTGACTTCTACACCTGAAACTCCTCTTACACTCCTCGCACTGGTACGGCTTCTCTCCCGTGTGGATTCGCATGTGTCTCTTGAAAGCAAAGTGGGAGCGGAAACCCTTCCCACATTGTTCACAGCAGCGTGGCTTCTCTCCCGTGTGGATCTGCAGGTGCTTCTTATAATTAGTCAATGTACCAAAGTTCTTCTGGCACGGCTCACAGTGGTACGGCTTCTCTCCAGAGTGAACACGCAGGTGTGCCTTATAACGACACAAATAACTGAAACTCTTTTCACAGAGTTGAAACTGGTGTGGTTTCTTTGCAAAGGGAAGCAGTGTTGTTTGATCATCTGGATCAGGTAGGTCTCCACTTTGTTCAGACTGCGGTGTGAATGAGTCCATGTTTCAAGCAGGATTTCTTTCTTTTGTGATCTTGTCTGCCTCTCTTCTGTTATCTGAGAAAACACCCAATTCTATTATATTTTGAGGAGGCAACACAAATGTACATCACAGCTACCAGCATCCTGTTCTGATGTTCAGGTCAAAACATATTTATGTATATGTATTTATATACACTCACTGGCCACTTTTTAGGTCATCATTGTGTATCACCATTTGTGAGTAGCTGCGGTAATCTCACTCACCACTGTGAGCTTTATGCCAAAGCTAAGTGATCCTCCTTGAGTCCCCAGAGGTATATTCACTGGATACTGTTGATTTATAAGTCTCATTTTGGACTAGTTCCTTCGGATCTAAGTTGACTGTAACTGCTGTAATTGGGGAGCACCTATGGCTTACATTGTTGTGCAGTCTATCACTTAAATATGCCCAAAGTCTTAACTGAATAGGGGAAAAGAGCTTTTTTGTTATGCTGCCCCACTGCTTTGAACATGATACAGACAGAACTGGAAATTGGTTGTGTAATTTATTGGCTAGACCCTTTTCTTTAATTGGTATTATTTAGACATGCGCTGCTCACGTCTTGGCCGGGTTGCCCCTGTAAATCAAACCCTGATCTCAATGAGACTTATATGGGTAAATGAGGGTTAAAGGAATAATAAAGATCTGTTTAACTTTTCATTAATGCTTATGATTATCTGTCAATCACACAGGAGCAACTCAGTGCATTTTTTTCCACCTGCTGAGGTTCCAAGCATTAGCAAGGGGAAGAAGGGTGATTAAAGTGAATTGTTTCAAGACAGGCTGGTCTGAGAATTTTATATGCTATTTTTTTTTCCAGATAACAGTCAAGTGGACACTTCAAAATGCCTAAAATATCAACATTTCAAGTTCTTGATATTTTAAAGGGGGCAAACCTTCCACCATGGTACATTTTCCATCATTTTGAGCTGTTGCTACCCCTCTTCAAAATGGCGCCCACGTAGACGTATTGTCCCTTTAAACAGTAGCATAAAAGCAAGACGGAATCCGCGGGAACATTCATGAAATGAAACGATTCTAATGTTTTAAGCATATTAGTAAAACGTTTGTAATCATTACACTGGTCAGTTTGAGTAACTAATAAGCATTAACGGTATTGTAACAATAAAAAGGGATTTTCACCTCTCCACAGCTGGCTGACTGCCGTCAAACTACCGGAAATGACTCTTCTTTGTTTTCATTTTCCGGCAGTCAAGATGACTTGCATCGCATTGCTGCCTCTCATTGACCGGTCCTGGTGATATTTCTATTTAATTTCTACTTTTATCAGCTGTTCAGGCGTAGTTTGGGCTGTGATGATGTGACCCGCAGTGATATAAAGTGTTAAACTATTTTACTAAACCACCACCCAGAGCGAGATGTATGCTACACCTGCCTCAAAATAACAGCACATGCAATTACCAGTGTCATTTTTATGTTTCTGTAGAGGTCAGTAGCCTACACCAGTTTGTAGAAGCTCATTTTAAATGATAAAAATGAAGACTTGCTGATTTTTTTCACCCCCGTCCAAGAACAAGCCACATTATTATTTCTGGATTAAGATGTCAAGTAATTATTACCTTCCTGCACCGAAAAATCAGTTTTAGTGTTTGTGCTTGATCAATTAACTTCTCAGAGAAGCCAGTAAGACGGCTCAAACTTAGATGTTAAAGGGATCCAGTTTGAAATTCCTCATTTCTGTTCAAAATGTTTGTCCAATAGAAATAACATTTTCAGTTTTAAGCAAGTTTAAAAAAAATAATAAGCACTGAAAATGAACATGAGTGAACTTTTTTAATTACACTGGGTGAAGAAATTAGGGAAAGACATTTCTCTTTAAGTTGTGCAGTTCAGGAGGGAGAAAAATTAGTATTATAATAGTTAAGTCAAAATTTAAAATAAATAAATGAAAAACAAGGAGTATTTGTCATAATTTCATCATTAGAAAATATGAGGGGAAGTTACTTTTTTGCCTGTGACCTTAGAGAATTACACTGGCAAAGTAAATAATTTCAATATAACAGTAAAATCCAACCCGATATTTATCATATTTATACACAAAATTTAGAGTTTAGAAAAAGCCAAGGGCTGTGTCATGTAAGTTTGTTCTCCACGTGATGTGTTATTTGGTCAAATATATTTCAGAGGGATTTAACTGGCACCATGTCCTTACGTTTGACTTTGTGTGTCTTTGCAAGCTATTAAAAACTTAATACAGAATAAAGAGAGCTTTAAATAACTCGTTCTACTAAATGTCACAGCTTTGAATCAAGGACACCCATGCCTGTTTCTTAACCTTTGTAATTTTTATTTTTTCCTGAGGATGGCAGCATTCACCAAACAACAATCCTTGGAACTTTAAATTTCGTTTTTATCACAGACATTTCTTTTTGCCCTGAGGATGGCAGCATTAACCATTTCCAAAAATCAGTGAAGCTATAATGATCTGGTGTTTTTTATATTCCAATCACCCTTTTGAAAGTGTTCGTAAATGCAAGGATAAAAATAGTCTGTGATAAAATGTTGAATCTTTTTTTTAAGAGGAACAATGTTGAACAGATTCTATAAACAAAAAACATAAGAAGCCTAACATTCTGTATAAACATTAATATAACAATTGAATTGTTGATTCTTTAATTTAACTATTCACTTGTTTTTTTTTAGTAATGAATTATAATGTCTTGATTTACTGGATTTCATTCTCAAAAAACTAACAATGAATATCTTAAAACAGAATTTTATAACAATGCATTCATGAGTCCAAGATTTACTTTATTAGCTATTTATGTATATTAGTTCACCATCAAAGACAAACTTGAAGTGACTTGTGATGAGCACAGCTGAGGAACAGCAGGTCGTGCACATGCCTTACAGCAAGACCTGCAGGTCAGGGTTTTTCTGAGTGGAGTTTGCATGTTCTCCATGCATGCATGGGTTCTGCTGGGCACTGCAGCTTCCTCCCACAGACCAAAAACATGACCATCAGGTTGGTTGGTGACTCCAAATTGCCTTTAAGTATAAGTGTGAATTGCCGTCTGTCTCCCTATGCTGCCCTGCGATTGACAATCCTGCCTCTTGCCCAATATCAGCTGGTAAAGGCTCCAGCCCCTCATGACCCTAAAAGGATAATAATGGGTAAAGATAATGGATGGATGGGTTATTGGAGAAAGTTTTACAGAATTATTATTTTGTTTTGCACTATTTTTTAGTTCATTTATGGTTTTCTTTTTTTCAATTATATATCTTTTTCTAAAATGTCTCTAACTCTGTTTGAAGGCCTCTTCCAACAACATTAAAATCAATGAAATGTGATTTTGACAGATATGGGAGCTTAAATAGCTGTAGGACTTTTGTTGAACAATGAAGTCTATCCCTCCATTTTTGTTTTTATTTGAATACATATCCATAACCCTGTTTGTCTAAATCTCATATTGTTATATTTTGAAGTGCTTTTACACCTGTCCACTTCACTATGATCAAAAAATAGATTTAAAAAAAAAACTTGCATAAAACTGAAAATGTCATTGTTATTGGACAACCATTATGAACATGAGTGAGGAACCTCAAACTGAATTCATCATTTCATACAGACATTTATTATTGCTGAATCAAAGGGTGTCTCTGAGAGGTCAGAAACTAACCAAACATAATAGTTGATCATTAATATTTTTTTCTGTTTAGCGATAAGTAAATCACTATAATTATGTGAAATCTTAGTCATGACCATAATTATTGTGTGTACTTTTTCTGTGTTTTTAGATGCAACATTATCAAATGTTATAAAAAACAAGTGCAAAGTTTTATTTCTAATATTTGAACATGCAAAGGTTAGGATTGCACCAACTGGTAGTTGGACATTGATATCAGTATCAGTAGATTAAATTTATTCCAAATATCTGTCTACTGTAGTGGGCACTATGCATGAAAGGGTTAATAGCTGTAGGACTTTTGTTGAACAATGAAGTCTATCCCTCCATTTTTGTTTTTATTCAAATACATTTCCATAACCCTGTTTGTCTAAATCTCAGATATTGTCTCTTATATCCGATGCTTATCAAATTTATTAGACCACCTGCATAAAAATGAGAAAAAATAGATTTAAAAAAAAAAACTTGCATAAAACTGAAAATGTCATTGTTATTGGACAACCATTATGAACATGAGTGAGGAACCTCAAACTGAATTCATCATTTCATACAGACATTTGTGAAAACTTGAGGGTGTCTCTGAGAGGTCAGAAACTAACCAAACATAATAGTTGATCATTAATATTTTTTTCTGTTTAGCGATGGAAGTAAATCACTATAATTTGACATTTTAGTCATGAATAATTATTGTGTGTACTTTTTTCTGTGTTTTTGTTTTACAGCAAATTATCAAATGTTATAAAAAACAACGTTATCTATAATTTGACATGCAAATTTAGGATTGCACAGTAATATTGGTATGATATCAGTATCAGTAGATTTTTTTGGAAAATGTAAAAAAAAAAAATAGATTATAGTGGATATTTTTTTTTATTTATATTATTTGATATATTGCAATTAAATACCATATATATATATGTTATTGTATTTGTATTTGTTATTGTTGATTATTAAATTGTTGTTATTGTTTTCATGCATCCCAACTGAGAACATTATTTTGTTCAAGGAGCTTTTATACTGGTAAATTAGCCAGTACAAAAACATAAAAAGTGTTTTGGATAATTATCAAAAAAATAATAATAATTAAAAAGTGATAAATTGGTAAGCAGACTGTACAACTCCTCACTTGGAGGGAGAGGAAAAGAAAAGGGAAGGCAGAGGATGGGAAGGAGCAGTAGCCAGCCAGCCAGTAGCCATGTATTTTTCAATGTATATATTTATTTATTTGTAATTATTATTATTATTATTATTATTGTTGTTGTTGTTGTTGTTGTTGTTGTTGTTGTTGTTGTTGTTGTTGTTAATGTTTTATCTACTTTAATATGAAGGGTTTTTTATTTTGATATCCTGTGTGCTTTTTTACCTGTTATCCATTATTCAATGCTACTACAATCTTAATTTCCCTGAAGGAGTCTTCCCAAGGCATCAATAAAGTTCTAACTAATCTAATCTTATCTCATCTCACCTCTTAAAATTATCTAATAACATAACATAACATAACATAACATAACATAACATAACATAACATAACATAACATAACATAATATAATATAATATAAAAACTGTAGATCAGTTTCATTATCCCAGTCCTCAGGTTCATTGTTCAAATGTTCAGCCAGTACAGGGCGATAGCAGCTCCAACAGCCGTCGCTCGGTGGCAGCACTGAGCCGGCTGTGCCCCGTTACTCTACCGGAAATGAAGGAAAGAAGAAGAAAGTAGCTTAGGAGAGAAGCTGTAGTACTGTCGCTTCGTCCTATGATTAGCTAATAGTAAAAACACTGTTAGACGACTGACTGTTCACCTCTGTTTTGAACATCAAAAAGCGGCGTAAGTTGTCAAGAATGTGTCGTGGTTCGTGATTCACACTTTGAGGCCTTCACAGCAACGCTGAGAATGCTGAAAATGAAGCTACCGATGAAAACGGGCGAGGAAGGAGGCGACGAAGCGGTCGAGGACGATTCACTGGAGCAGCTGGAGCAGCGACATTTTCCCCGGGCTGTGCCTCGCTCATCGGGCTCCGACGGGCTGGAGGAGCCGCACAGACCTAACGTTTATCCCTCCCAGCTGGTCAAGGAGACCGTGTTCGAGTGGTTCGGCCTTCATCTGAACCCGGCCAAGAGGATCGAGTTCATGTGCGGACTGCTTCATATGTGCCAACCCCTGGAGCTCCGCTTTCTGGGGTCCTATCTGGAGGATCTGGCGAGGAAGGACTATCACGTTTTAAGGGACTTCGAGTCCCGGGCAAACAGTCCGATAGATCTGGGGGTGTTGACGGACGTGATAGACCCGGTGGTGAGGTCCAAACTGCTGGTCTGCCTCTCCCTCCTCGGCTCTGACAGCAGGGAATGTGCTGGAATACTGTTTCGGATCCTGAACCAGGTCGACCCGGGCTACTTCTACAGGAGCGGAAAGTAAATACGTTTACTGGAGTTATAACTGAGAGTTTGTTAGAGCTAAGGCTACTCCGAGTCTTTACCAAATTAGTAATTTACCTTTATTATATTTTTATTAATTAAAGGAAATCATATAAGGAGATTTTAAGCTTAACTGTCCAGATCTGGTCCCGACAGGTCCAAACAGGGGCACAGACTTTAGACCAGGGGTGGGCAACTTCGACTACCAAGAGGGCCACATCACTTTATTTCCAGTGCCTGTGGGCCACACTGTAGCATATTGTTGGTCACTCTCAATGAAGATAAAAATTAACACAATAAAGCAAAAATATATCTTAAAAAATTATAATACCAGCATTACCAGATTCTAACTCAAACATAATTACAATTTAATGAACAGGACACAAACCTAAAGCCAATTTCAGCTTCTTTTTAAAGCAAGAAAATAATTAATGTTTAACAAATTAAAAAGCACATATATATGACCTAGAAAAGAGTTTTTACTAATTTCACATATTATTTTTGAATTTCTCATTAAATATATTTAAAGTGCAATTTAAGTAAGTAAAGTAATAAGTTGTAAAAACAACAAAAACCTTTACCAGCAATCTAAGGTTATTAAGAATATCATATGGGATCTCCTGATTTGTGCATTATGTAGTGCTGGCTATGAAAGATTTTTATTTATTTATTTATTTATTTATTTATTTATTTATTTATTTATTTTGTGGGCTGCAGCCTCCAAACTGCCAGTTGCCCACTCCTGCTTTAGAGGGAGGACATGATGTTTATACATACATTTTGTATATTCATATATTTGACTGCCAACATACAACTACATAATAGTTGTTACAGTCTTTTATATATTTTTGGACAATTAAAGGTGACCCAGTAGAGCTGAAACAAAGTAGCATTTGATAGCTAAATATTAGGAATGCATAACATTAATTAGAATGTTAGCTGTATCTGTAGATAATTGCTTGGAAAGCTTGGGATGTGCCACTTTGGAAACAGATGTACGATTTACCGATATTTCCAAACTCCTTATCACAGGCTTTTTGTTTTTTATCAAGAGCACAAAGGGCTGAAGAAAAACAGGCTTGCATTCACTGTGACAGTCAGCCTGTGTAAGGAACAGATGTAAAACAGGACAATCAACATATCACTTTCCAGAAAATGAAACTCATAATTCCTGATGTAATTCTTCAGTGATGATTGGTGAAGCATTATGGCACAGTTTTGTATTTTTCAGAAGTCACAGCTGATATAAAGAATATGTTTGGCTAATATCTAAGGCTGATATATTAGTTGTTAAAATTGTATATTTACCTATAAAGACATTTAACGATCCAGGGCAATATCTGTCAATATAAGGGCTGGGTAAATACAGCAACCTCACTGTACCACACATATCCCTAAAAACTAGGGCCGAGCAGTTCATCAAGTTTCAATTTTGATTCTAAGTCTGACCTCCCACAATTATGAAACAAGGTAATCTGGATTATTGTTTTGACATGTGTGATTAATATTTCAGTATTAGTTATCTTTTGACAACAAGAGTTCTTCACCACTACCTCAGGCACAAGTTGACTTAGTTTATCTCATTAACTAATATTGAATGTCATGGGTTTTAATTATGGTTATTCTTTCACTTTTGCTTATTATTGTGTGTCAGCACCAATATGCTCAAAACGCATGATCTCAATATTAATCAAGAGAATATAAGTTATGGTATTTGCTAGGAGTGGGAGAAAAAATCGATACACCTAAGTATCGCGATTTTTTGTCTGCCGATTTTAAAATCGATATTTTTATTCAAAAATCGATACCCCCCCCCCCCCCCCCCACACACACACACACACACACGCACACTCACACTCTATAGGCGCTAAAGTAGCCAAACTGAGGCAAGAGACATTGTTGGATAAAATAGGCCATAGCTGTTAAAATAGTGCTGAGTAGATTTACTACTTTTCACCAGCAGATAGTGGACAGGTGACTGGTTTCTATTCAAAGTTTTGGCGTATATTTATTTTAAAACACACACACCGGACCGAGGGACGCGAGTGTGGCTGTAGAGGCTGTGGAGCGGAGCAGAGAGAGAGACACAGAGTGATAGAGAGTACTCACGATGCCGAGAGTACTTTGTCAAGTACTGTCTGACTCTGAATCTGAGGAATATTTACTCTCTGAGGATGACGGTCAGTCGTCCAGTGAGGAAGAAACTGGCAGCGAAAAGGCCAAGAGCGGAGCTCACGCCATTACAGTCCCGGAGCAGTACATACCGAGAGCTTTTCCTCTCCTTGGCCGGGGACTGCCTAAGAGGGTAGGCCTACATGGTCTGGGATGCAGGGAAGCTCAAAACACCGCGAAAAGTGACGGTGTTAGCGGAGAATGAGACCGCGGAGCTCTGGTCAAACGAGGGAGAAGCCGGGGGTAAACAGTGCAGGCAGCAGAGGCGTTCATGCTCGGCCCGTAAATTACAGTGATGACGAAGGCTGGGAATACTAACCACTTTGAAACTATAGCCTTTTTAAATCTTGATAGCAAAACTGAATATTTCTTGAAAAAACTCTGTTGGCTGAAGGGATAATAAGCTACTTTTTATATGCAATCCAGGCTTTTGAAGAGAGGGAGCATAACCAGCTGGTTAAAATATATTGCTGAATAAATCCTAAAAACAGACTCACATGTGATGTGTATTTTTCCTGATATAGTCTGTAGGCATCATCATTGTTCATCTTTTTCACTGGTTTTAAAAAAGCTAACTAAAGATTGCAAAAATCGGCAATATCATAGAATCGCAATTTAAATCGTATCGGCACCTAAAAAAATCGCAATAAATCGTATCGGGAGAAAAGTGAATCGTCCCAGCCCTAGTATTTGCCATATTGGAGCAGCCGTACCTTACACTGAGGTCATGATCTGAGAAATAACGCAATATTGGGGCAGAATCCTTGGCAACCTTTACAATTCAGGACACTGAAATTTAAGTTCCTAAAAGACCTAAGAAATAATTTAAGTTTCTGATCTTGTGAGTCAGCTTAAGGTTTGACTTCTGCTGCTACCTTTTGTCCGGTGTCTTTGGGAACAATGCCATAAGTGTGTTTAACAACTGCTGTTGTAGCATTTGGAGCCCATTCAGATATACAATCTGTTTTGATTCGTCCATCGGCAAGGAGTAAATGACAATATTTTGCCTTTTTTTCTTTTTTGGTAAGGGCTTGTTGATAATGTAAGGATAGCATAGTGCAAACCTCATTATCAGTGTAAGTTTTGGCAGGTTGGAACATATTTGCAGAGGTTTACAGCCGGTATTTGGTCTGCACAAATTGGCCATAAATTTTCAGAATACTATGGCACAAATGTACTGTTAACCTCATCACTAAATTTCCACTTTTATAAATCACACATCATTTATTGATTTATTTATCCTTGCTTCACGTCTGTTCCCATCAAAAATGGACCTGAACCAGGTCCGGACAGGTCTGTTGAACTTACAAACCAAAGTTCCAAAAAAAGTCAGGACCAGGATGTGTAAAACAGAAATAAACACAGGACAGTGGTCTGCAAATCTTTTCAACTTACATTCAGTTGAATACTTTAAAGACAAGGTACTTAATGTTCAAATTGATATACTTCTTTTTTTGTTGCACATATTTACTCATTTTGAATTTGATGCTTGTTGTTCTTAAGGAGAGACGACCATCCTGCTGGCCCGAGCTCTAGTCATGTTCTCTTGACCTGTTGTGTTGACTGTAAGAGGAAGTGTCCTGCAAACTTTCTGCCTCTTATTGAACACTATGATGCAGTCTTCCTTGGCCCAGTTGTGGCCGTCACATGGTTAGTTCAGGCCAGTGGGGACATTGTATATACAAACTAGGCCAAGTATGAATGCACCCAAGTAGTGGATTTATGCTGAACGTCCAAATTTAAGTCACTACAGAATTGCTGGCCAATTTCTGAATGCTTGTAAATGTATGTATAATTAAGACAGGGATGTTCTAGCTGTTAATAATGGACTTAATATCTTGTGGTGCAGTCTTTTGAAATAGATTTGCAACGCATTTCTCTACAATCTGAAGTTCAACATTTAATTAAAATACAAGCAAAACCTCCAAAACAGACAGCTTTATATAAGTTCTGACTGACAAACAGTTGAGATGAATTTTGGACAGGTCAACTCTACAGTTTTTAAGACAGTGGACACAACCTGACTTCACTTTATGTGCAACCAGTAAAAAGTCAGGGCTGATGCAGATACTGATGTTTAAGCAGTTGTAGCCAATTCTGATTAGGGCTGAACGATTTGAGAAAATAGTCTAATTGTGATGTTTTCCCCCAATATTGCAATTGCGATTTACTCTGCAATTTTTTAAATGTTCCTCATCTTATGTATTCTTAAGCAGTAGATCGTTTTATAGTATAATAATATAAGTATAAGTAATATAAGTATAATCTAAGGATAAAGGTTTGAGAAAAAGTGGAGAACAGAAGCAAAATAGGTATGAAATTGTAAAAACTGGTAAAAATAAATGGTACAAAAGCGGAAAAAGTTAATAGGTACAAAATAGGTATGAACTTGCAAAAAAAAAAAAAATGGCAGAAAAATTCAGAAGTGACTAAGGAAAATTGATTATAGCAGCAAAGTTGGGATAAAATTTCAAAAACCATGTAAAAATTCCAAACATGGTCTGACAGTGGCCAAAAAAAAAGATGAATGGGAGCAAGATAGACATAAAGTTGTAAAAACTGGGTTAAAAAAGGTTAAAATAGGCATGAAATTGCAAGAAACTACATCACAATGCCAAAATGCTCAACACATTCTGGATAAAAGTACTGCACTGTCTACGATTTGAAAATTACAACAAGCCAAATTGCGATTTAATCTAATTTGCAATTGTTCAGCCCTAATTCCAATGCAGACACAGATGTTCTGTCTAAATAGCCAATATTTTCTCTCCTGTTTGATAATGAAACTGGATCACAGTTTGTCCAGCAGGTGATTTTTGCAGCTTTACATAAAGAATCTTCTTTAAATCAGCAGTCACATGTGCCAGATGTCAGCAGTAAATTGCTTTGGCATAGCAAACAGCTGAAACTGCCTGCTTGTTCAGCTTTAATGTGCAGGCAGATGATGTTAGTAAGAGGCAGATATCAGCTGTTGCAGATGTTGAACTGATAATGATGTGCATCCCTACTCACAGCGGAGAATCATGTTGTGAGTCTTGGTCAGGACCCGTCTCTATGGTGTTATAAACTCCCTGAGTCTCTGTGTTCTCTGGTGTCTGACCACAGCCAACAAAACACTCTCAGAGTTTTTGTTGTGTTTGTGTCTTCCATTAACATGAGACCGGTGCAGAGAGTGCCTGAATCTGCAAGCTTTTGAAGCCTGGGTCCACCATGAAAGTTTTGAGAACTTTTTGTAACCTCCGTGTTAATAGGAATCAGCGTGTTGGGAAAAACAGGGACACACAGAACATGCACAGCACTCTTTCATTTAAAGGTAGTGTGCGCACCTGGGAACAGCAGCAGTGGCCGACTACAGAGCAACGTGAGTGCTGCCAGCTGTGCTAGGTTTGTGTAGCTCCTCCAACAAAATGTGGATTTGCTGAGTCAATAATCTGAGTAGTGGAGACACATTTGTTATATGCTGCAATAGAGCTGGGCAAAAAATCGATTAAATCTATTAATTCAAATTTTTTTCTGGAGAAGATTAAAAAAAATTAAAAATCGAGATTTTTTTTCTTCCTTAGTCCAATTTTTGAAAAAAATTACAATTTTCATGATGGTTGGCCTCGTAGGGTTTTCACAAGCACTTTATAGGCTTGTATTTGTTATTTAAGTAGATAAAATATTGATCAGAGAGTTTCATGCTAATACTGTAAAAATAACTCAGCCTTTTAGTGTTTATGTAGACAAACCTGCCTACGTTTGTACTACATAACCAACCTTTTATGACCCAGACTTTGACTTTAAGAGGGAAACATTTAAGACAAATAAAGACAAAACTTGATTTGTTTCATTTTTATATCACTTGGAGTTTTGTTTCTTTTAGGGAGGGGAAAATCGATTAAAATCGTAATTCAAGTGTTGTGGAAAAAAATCTAGGATTTTATTTCTAGGCCATATCGCCCAGCCCTATTTGGCAAAGACACTACACACTTACATCGCCAGCTGCTGGCCTGGCATGCACTCTGCTGCGTTTTTAGTCATTCTCGTGGATCCGTGTAACGCACATCGTTATCACAACGTCTCCGCATGAAAGAGGAGTGCTTTTCAAACACAAAGGAAAAACCTTTCCATTTCTGGTGACAACTTTGTCACATAAACAGGCCCTAACATGCTCACAAGAGTAATCGCTGGTTTCTTCATGTCAGCCTTGTGATTGCAACCATCCCAGGCCAGTGTGTACCTTACCAAGACAGCAGGGATTGGCTCCAGCCTCTTGCAACCCTGAACTGAACAAGCTGTAAGGATCATGGATGAATCAACGAGTTACTGAGTGAAAGCTGTCAGAGCTGAACGATTAAGGGAGGAAGGCCAAGGCTCTGTCAACAACATGAGTCTGCCCGGCTGTTTGGTTCACACATGACTGATAGTACAAATCAAATGATAGAAATTTTAACATCTAGAGTTTCCTGTTGATTCAAAGGGCGGTAGTCTAGTTCAATGATCTGGCAGGAGTTTCTTTGTATAAAGGAGAGATTATTATATCCAAAGTAAAACTCAGTACTAAGGCTGAACGATTTGACAAAATCATCTAATTGCGATTTTTTCCCCCAATATTGCAATTTACTCTGCAATTGTTTTAATGTTCCTCATGTTATGTATTCTTAAACAAACATAAGCAGTAGATCTTTTTATAGTAAAACCAATATGACATTAAATCAATCTAAGGATAAAAGATTGGAGAAAAAGTGGAGAAGTGAGGAACAGAAGCAAATTAGGTATGAAATTGAAAAAACTGGGTAAAAATGGTATGAAAGTGGAAAGAAGTTAATAAATACATGCAAAATAGGTATGAAATTGAAAAAAAATGGGGGGAAAAAATCCAAAAGTGGCTTAGGAAAATTGGTTATGGCAGCAAAATTGGGAATTAAATTTGAACGTAAATTTCAAAAACCATGTTAAAATTCCAAAAATGGTTCTGACAGTGGCCAAAAAAGATGAATGGGGGCAAA
The DNA here is from genome assembly GCA_036419115.1 of Scarus forsteni. Lineage (NCBI taxonomy): Eukaryota > Metazoa > Chordata > Actinopteri > Labriformes > Labridae > Scarus > Scarus forsteni. Next base: position 6,247,661 of record JAZDUH010000323.1, on the reverse strand, counting down.
ATAGGCATAAAGTTGTAAAAACTGGGTTAAAAAAGGTAAAAAAAAAAATTGTCCAAAAGTGGGGAAAAAAGTGTCTGAATAGAGGTAAAAAATAGGCATGAAATCGCAAAAAAGTACATCACAATGCCAAAATGTTCAACACATTTTGGGCTAAAAATATTGAACCTTCTGCGATTTGAAAATTGCAACAAGCCATATTGCGATTTAATTTAATTTACAATTAATTGTTCAGCCCTACTCAGTACCCACGACTTTCCCATGAGTGGATTTACAGGCCAGTAATTTCATTTCTGCTCGAGTCATTTGAAAATAAATTAACTATACTTCTCCCAAAGCACAGTATCCCTGTTCTCTTTCAATCCTCTTTGTTCTGCTGAAATTCTGACCAACCTTTCCCTCCGTTCAGGGACCCTCTCCACCACCCCTTCCACCCAGCATGCCATGATGGGGTTGTGTACGGGCGGCCAGAGCAGACCTGTGGCTTCTCCTCCAATGACACAGCAGCAGGACCTCTGGAGCAGCTGGCTCTTCTTTTCACCATGGCCTCCTTACACCCAGCTTTCCACTTCCACCAAAGGGAGACGGTCCGAGGGCAGCTGGACAAAATAGAGCTCGCAATGGAGGAGGAGAGACGGAGGAATCATCTAAGGATAAGCGCACAGACAACGGTAATCAGTCATTTAAAGAGCTCCTGAGTTTTAAGTTTAATCAGAATTTATTCAAACATGATGTAGAGTAAGACAGTGTTGTTTATGTTGATTAACAAGAATAGATGCCAGCCTGAATCTCTGTACAAAGATTGCATGCATGAAAACCTGATCATCAGTGAAACACGATCAGTCAAATGGGGAAATTATGATTATTTGATATTATTTTAGGAGCAGTTCATATAATCAAAAAAGTCAAGTTGTATTATTATCTTGTTTGATTCTCTAGGAACAGAAAAAAAATCCTATGCCAGTGATTAGAAAAGTGGATGAATCATTGACACAGATCCATCCGCTCTTTTGCCAGTTGTATTTGTGCAATTCAGTCAGTTGTCACTCTTCCTTTTGGTTAAAACATGTCACTAAAGATCATCAAATTTCTTTACTTATGGATACCAGAATAATGGAGATTGTATATGTTTCAAACTGTTTTTATGGTTATAGGAAACCTGTCTTATTTGATTTATGTCAAGCTTAAAAGAAAAAATGTTTTTTTCTTTTTTAAAAATTTGAGATAAATAAATAAATAAATAAGAAAAAAATTAAAAGTTTATAGAAAACATTGACAACCAAAAATATCTTAATTTTTGCTGCACTGTTTCAAATTCATTAATACTGAATATATAACATGTTAAAAATATGAGGACACAGGTTGTGTCATCTTTCAGTTAAAATATGTCAAGATGTGATATTAAGAGTCAACAAATATCAATAATCTTTGCCAAAAGCTTAGAGGTGTCAAGATTAAAAATGTAAAATAAATAAGTAAATAAATAAATCAGGTCCCTCCAAAATCAGGAAGGAGCTGATTTAGAGGTGAGGCTATTCAGAGCTGCTGATGGGGCCAAGAGAAAAGTGTGATTAACTGAATATCAGTGAGAGTAAAGTAAACAACATTATTGAACTGGTTGCTTACTGTTCTGAACACATTTACAGTGCTTTACGTTTGTGTTGGCAAACCCTGTTGTTTTGATTCACTTTCTTCTCAGGCTGAAGGACTTCTAGACTTTGGCATGTCAAAACTTTACCAAACAAAGACTCTAGAAGTTAATCATTGCCTCCACCAAGGAGGTTATGCTATTGCCAGCGCCTGTTGGTTTGTTTGTTTGTTTGTTTCTCTGTTAGCAACATAACTCAAAAAGTTATGGATGAATTTTGATGAAATTTTCAGGAAATGTCCAGATTGGGACAAGAAACAAATGATTGGATTTTTGGAGTGATCCGGATCAGCGTAAAACAGCCAGGACGAAAAATGTGATTTTCGTGAATAACTACTGAACTAAAATAGATATCATTATGAATCCAACTGCTAATTGATGTTTTCATGGTCAAGGAATCTAAATATTTACATGAAATAAAGGTAGGACTAATAATTATGGTGAAAATCACAGTATGGGTGAGGACTGTGGTGCTGGCGGAGGTCTCTGCTCTCTGAGTACTTTTCTAGTTGTGAGTGTGTTCAGTACTGTATACAATCACCCCAGTGCTTTAAATATATTTCAACTAGTGCTGTAGGACGATTAAAAAATTAATCTAATTAATTACCGGATTTATAATTAATTAATCTAATTAATCACATTTAAATCTCATATCTGCTTAAAGTACCCAAATAAAGAATTTGAATTCTAGGATATTATAAAATTGTAGTGCATGACTAATCAGATGAATACACTAAGAAGTGAAGATTTGTAAATCCACATTTTTATTGGTGACTAAATAAAACCAAAGTCAGGGCAACTTGTCCAGAAAGTTCTAAGCTCAATCAGGCAACTCACATTACACTTTAAGTGTGTTTCATAAATCAAATTCAAAATAAGAAAAAGGTCGAGGACATCCAGCAAACCAATTAGGCCTGATGCATTATTAAAGAATGCAGTACAAATATAGATAAATAAATTCAAAAATAAAATAAGACTAAGTCTGAAATAGGCCATTCCTGTTGTCACCTGTGCTTTGTTTGGTTTGACTAGAGACGCATGTGTGAAGTGACGTGCCACTGCCATGTACGGGTCCTTCAGCTGGCCAATATTAAAATGTTTGTGCAGGTTATCAATCCAGAAACACTTAAGCTTCAAACATTGAATGAACAATAAATTCATGCTTGATCCATTTTACATAAATCCAGCTGTTATTAGAGAGTATTCAACTAAGAGTCTGTATATAGTTGACAACATGACAGCCCCAAACAGAAGTATTCAAATATCTCAGAAGCACCCTTATTTGGCTGCCAGCTGAATTAATGATAAGGACTGATCCCACTTTTAACTGCTAGGATTGACCTACATTTAGGAAGTCCAGCTTTGTTTGATTAGGATGTTGACACGCAAGAGCGAAATCCAGTTTTAGCCAAACAAAGTAATTATTACAACTTAACATGAGGTGGAGCCATGCCTGAGAACCAGAGCATGTGTGAAAAGGACTGTATTTACAGACCAGGAGGGGTCCTGCGTTTGATTTTGGTTTGCTAACAGCCAGGCGGGGTGGAGCTAATGAAGGAAAAAGCAGCCTGTGGGGCCGAGGTGGAGACACCTGCAAAACATGCGAACAAACTTGCACTTGGACACACATATGAGGTTAAGAATTCAAAAGCTTGTAATACTTGCCTCTGTCATAGATTTTATAGAGCAAGCATTAATTTGAAAAGTGAGGAAACTCAATAAAGAATCTCTGTATCTGAAATAATGGCTCGCATTGAGGAAAATGTCAGTTTCTTCTCAGTATTTCTGAATTAGGTATGCACTCGATCGTTTTATCATGCAGGGTTTTATATGTTGGTTTAAATAGTTCTGTGGGGTTAGAAGGGTAAACAGTTTAATTTGTTCAATTCCAACCAATCAGAAGTGATCTTCCCTCAGCTTGTTGGGAATAATCAGTTAATAACTAAGACCTCTGAAAGGTTGAAAATACGTAGAGTCATGCTGGAAAACTGTGCGGTAGTTCACAGAGGGAAGGATTGATTGTTGTCTGAAGTCTTCGACCAAAGAGAGCTCGGGGTTTCCCTTCAGAAGTTTGTAAAAGATTTACGTCCACTGGCATTGTTTGAGGCCGATTGTTTCATCACACTGGTATTATGAACAAATAACATGTGAGGGCAAATACAGTCCCTCTCACAGGTGCTCTCGTTTTCAGAAATGTCTTCATCTCATGTTAGCGTGTGATTTTATGTGATTAAAACAAACGAGCATCTTGTGACCAAAAGGCAACAGCTTAAAGGATAACTTCGGTTCCTGCAGCTTTTACATTGTTTATAGAATGAAGAACAACAATATACTCACCCAGAAGGCTTTCCTGATGCAAACGGTGCTTCGGGAGATATTTAGATCCAAAATCGAGCAGCGGACACCGATATAATGGTAGCCTGTAGGGCATAGATCGCCGCTCCTAAAAACTGCATTAATCGTCCAAAAACTCATGTTTTTCACCAATATTCCATCATGATTCGCCAATGGACGGCCATTGCAGCCTGTGTCTTCCACACAGCGCTGTGTGGCTGAACAAACCTCTAAACATACGAGTCTGTTTGCATGCCCTTCACATGCGCAGTACTCTCTGGAGCGCTGAGATCGCTTCCTCATTTCTATCAGCTCCTTATCTGTATAATCTGGCTCCAAACTGTAAGGACGCCCATCATATTCAAAGTCCTCCTCCACAACATCTTCATCCCATAGATATTCGGCCCATTTTGCACAAAACTGGAAGAAGAAAGTCGATTTGTAGCTGCCCTGAAACAATGAGTCGACTGCGCATGCGCCAAGATCATGTTAACAAACTCGTTGGTTCAGCCACACAGCGCTGTGTGGAGAGACACAGGCTGCAATGGCCGCCCATTCGGGCGCTAATCATGATGGAATATTGGTGAAAAACATGAGTTTTTGGACGATTAATGCAGTTTTTAGGAGCGGCGATCTATGCCCTACAGGCTACCATTATATCGGTGTCCGCTGCTCGATTTTGGATCTAAATATCTCCCGAAGCACCGTTTGCATCAGGAAAGCCTTCTGGGTGAGTATATTGTTGTTCTTCATTCTATAAACAATGTAAAAGCTGCAGGAACCGAAGTTATCCTTTAACATGGTAAACTCACTCATTATAAGTTTGTCAGGGTTCTCACGCGTCCTGGAAAACCTGGAAAATGATTGCCCAATTTTCCAGTCATGGAAAACAAATGGAAAATGAGGAAAAAAGCGAAATGTCCTGGAAAAGCTTAAATTGTCCTGGAAAATTATTTGTCTTCCCCCTAGATTGAAACATAGGAAATGAAGTAAAAATGTAGTTGGTAACTACATGTGCACGTGGCCAGAAAATGTGAGTAGGTAAAATGATGCAAGTTAAGGCATAAAATATAAAAACTCAAAACAGTGGGGACAAAAAGAAATAATAAAAACTGACAAACTAAAATTTAGGCTAAATTAACAAAATTTATTCATAAAAAGAGTAAATAAAGATTAAAAATATGTATAACCATAAATTTATAATAGTAAGACACATAAAAACCAGACTAAACAGATAGCTAACAGACAATGTTCGTGCTGGAGAGTTAGAAACAAAGAAATTCTAAGATCAATAACTAGAGATATTGTTCATTAAGCTCTAATCTTGTTTTTCAGAAGGCTAACTAGAATTGAAAACTGCCCACAGCATCAATGTAACTTCAGTTGGTTATATGACACTGGAAAAAGTCCCGGAAAAGTCCTGGAAAATGATTTCTAGAAAAGAGTGGGAACCCTGGTTTGTAATAGGCAGGCAGCAGTTGTGTAAATGGTAGCATGGACTTGAGCTTAAAGCACCTTTCCAGTCTCTGCTCCTCAAAGCAGCTTGCTGCCCAGTCACTCTCACATTTATTTACTGATGGTTGGAGTATGTCAGCTTTCCAGAAACTTCAGCTCACAAATTCATGCCCTTTCATACCAATTAACATGCCACTGGGGGTAGCTTGGAGTACAGCGTGTCTTGCCCAAGGACTAGGGCCCGCCCGATTAAATCGTCCGATTATAGCCTTTTTAAAGTATTCCACATTGGCCAGAGTTTTGCTGATGTAACACTGATGTATTCTTACTTTCTCATAAAACAGTAAATGCTGTTCAGTGTCAAAGCTGCTTGGAATGATGATGTTGTGAAAGATGGTGGTGCTCGTAGTTCTAGCAGCTCTGAGCTCTGTACTGAAAACTGAATGTTGTTGTAGTTGAAAATGAAGCCACAGTTTCAACCACTTCTGTCCCCTTTCTGCAGTGAACACATAAACTTATTTTTAATTGTTTGTTTGTTGTCATGAGAGCGTGGTGCCTTGATTATCCAGGTGTGCAGGACAAAGTGGAAAGAACTGATAAAGGAATTGATCATCAAAAAGACCAATGATACAGATTAGTTGAGGGAATTGTTAGAGATTCTTAACTAAAAATAAATAACAAACATAACCAGCATTTGCTTATTATCAACCAATAAGCCACTTCAGTGAATTACACAACGCAAACATAACAACAGAATCATAAACGTGATATTATTCCATGAAAATAAAAAACATGGCACCCTTATGATATGGTACAGAATAGTCAAAAAGTCAGAAACAGTAAATATGTGCCCTTTTCCAAAGTTAAATTTTGCATGATGCAGTGATTGCAGATAAAGTCATTCATTGGAAAAAATGTCCGTATCTCTTCAGTGATTATTTCATTTTCCAATATTTTTGAAACTGGATATCACGCCATATTTTTTGCAGGAGTTGCTTCCTATATAGCAAAAATACATCTTATATATTTCAAATGTAGTTGGAACTCACCATTTCTGTACACTTTTCCACATGTCACCATTCCTATCATCTGGAAGGAGCAGTAGCCAGCCAGTAGCCATATAAGTTTTTTTTGTTTTTTTAATTATATTTATATTTATTTGTATTGCTGTTTAGATCTATCTCATCTTTTTAATCTGTCATACTAAACTGCTTCTGAATCCCACTTTCCCTGAGGAGGATTTTCCAAAGGGATTTAAAAAGTGTTAATTTAGCTAATCTAACTATTTTCCAAGTTTGCCCATTGTCTTTTATATTTCAAAGACATATTGCACTGATATTGGATGTCTAGGACTTTTTGTGTCTGTTGTATCAAACAGATACCATAAATATGTAATTTATGTTTCTGACAAATGAAATCCTCTTTAAATCACACAAATTCATGCAGTTATGATCCCCAGTTTGGCTTTACATTTTTGTAGTTTATCTTGTGTCTGTATATTACAATATCAAATATTGGTGGTTCTTGTAGACTTTTTTTCTTTCATTACTGAGTTATTTTTCATGTTGATTCATTCATTTCTCTCACTGCTAAACAGGGAAAATCAGCAGAAATTTTATTCTAAAGCAGTATCCACAAAGTCTCTCCCTATTTCTGGTCGAAGTGTATTGATTTAAGCGTCTGTATGTGTTTCTCTTGTCCTCTATTTTAGTGTTTTAGTTTCTTAAAAATGGGAAAATCCCTCACCTAATCTAAACCTAAACTTAAACTCAGTCATGCCAGGAATGTCAAACCAGCTCTTGAGGGTCAAAGCTTCCCACCAGCACATAAAAGTACACCCCTCCCCCCTGGGCATTATTCTGTTTTGTGAACGTCTCTAGCTCATCTATATATAGAGCACATGGCAGTTTACATGAAGAATATTATAAATCAACAGTAGTAAATGACATTAAACCAAACAGTCGTGAAGAGGAATAAAATCTATTCTGTGTAAATATTCTGCTAAACTGACTGATCCTGGTTTGCTCACCTATTAACAGTCATCCATACAAAACACCCTGCAGGGCTGCCCCCGTTCTAGAAACATCCATGAGGATGGCATCAGTGTGAGTCAGAACTTTGCCTGCGGACGATGTTCTGCTCTTAATAAAATCATGTCGTTTTTGCCCCTGGACTGTGTCAAATTTAGTTAAAGAAGGAGGAACAGTTGGTGAGATGATAGCTGGAAACAAACAGTGGCTGTGCTGCCGGAGTTTCTGTGCTCACTGAAGTCTGTTTCTTTCCCTCTGAAGGGCAGTTAAGCTAAAGTGTTTTTTTAATACACAAGTTATTTTTACATGGCTGATGTAGCTCAGCTGCTGTCAAACAGTTTTGCCTCCACGTAGGAGGTTTTTGAGGCATTTATCTGATGGCTTGTCCGTCCAGCTGTGAGTAGGTTGGTCATGACACAGAGGAGAAGAGGTTTGATTTTGGTTTTGATTCAAATCCAGATGACGATCGAGACTTTAATAACATTAACACAAGATGAGAGTTTCCACATTTTTCACGATAACTTGACAAGCAGTGTAAAATGCCTTCGCGAGGGTTTGTTACTTTGCAGTACAGCTGGATCAGATCCATTTTGCAAAGCTCCAGGCTTTAACATTTGAGCTCGGTCTGCAGAGGCACAGTCCAATTAGTGTCAGTTAAAGCAGGAAGAGGTGGAGCCACGAGCATGATGGCAGCAGGAAGTGACTGCACATACAGGGATTAGCATAGATGCTAACAGCTTCAGGAGCTGAGTACTTTTCTTCTTTAAATGAAAAACAAATAACAAAACTGAAAGCTTTCCTTGGTAAGAAGTAGGGCTGAACGATATGGGCAAAATTTCATATCTCGATATTCCTGTCAAATAGCTCAATATCGATATGATACAATATGACTAAGGGTTTGGTGAAAACCAAGTGGTGCAATCAAGGCAATCGTAAAAAATATTTTTTTGTGATTTCCAGAGCGGTACATGCAGGGCGAGTGTGGGGGAAATCTATATTGTTTATATTGTTGCTTTTTCAGCATTAATATCTTAAATGTTCATATCTCAATATAGCTACGATAATGACATATCTTTCAGCCCTAATAAGAAGGATAATTTTACTCCACTTGTGACATGTTTTGGTGGAAGTTTGTGGTACAAATTGGTTCATGTTTTGTACTTGTGCTGCAGCAGTAATGCCTGCCTTCTCATCATCTGATTGGCCTGTAATGAATGTGGTTATTACATTACATATGCTTGATTTTATCTGGCGCAGTGTAGGAGGTTTGTGGTCTCTAAGATCTCCTAATAACGTCTGTTTATATGTGGTTTGTTTACTTAAACATCCTATTCAAAAATGTGGGTGGACCATGTGATAACTGAAAAAAATATATCATTTAATTACATTAAATACTTACAGTTTGCCACTTTATGACTAATTAATCAAAACTTTATTCTAGTTCTCCCTAAAATTTCCATCAACTTGCACATTTAACCTTAAACCTGATGTCTTAAACAAAGCTAGAAATCCTGAAAAAATAAGGATGTTTTTTTTCAGTGTGTTCTGTGATGTACCTAAAGGTCAAAGTTGAAACAGACCAGGAAGGAAGTGTCACTAACGTGTTGTGTTTTTGGTGTGCAGGAGCTGCTGAATCAGAAGTCAGATTACCTTCCTCCTTCAGTGCTTGGACTGGGAGATTGCACGGCCTCACATCCTCCCTGCCAGAGCCGACGCTCCAGCAGATGGGCAACACAAAGAGAAGGTGAATTTAGGGATGGAATAGATTTGTTCCCTCTTTAATTCATGCATTTCTTTATATTTGAACTTCCTGGATGTGCAACAGAATGTGAGAGATTATCTAACGAGGCTGGAAGATTTTTGACACTAGAGAATCTCGTTATGTGTTGTGCCCATACATTTCTGTGTTTAATGATGTCAAATGGACAGATTTGAAGCAGTAAATGGTCTCAACACTGAACCCTACTTAATTAGCTGGAGATGCTTTAATAACCCTGATTATTACTTATTTCAAAAGAAGTCCTAGATATTGTTTTTCTTTAAAACTTGAGCAGCATCAGTCCTCTCTCTCTCTGAACTCAGTTTTGTTACTTGATTTTTTTGCAGCTGTGCACATAGAAGCAATAATGCTCAGGAGTATTTCTCGGACTCGAATAGACAAGGAGTACAACTTTGAGGTAGGTCACAACACTGCACACAAACAAACTCTAACACACAGCTCTCTTCAAGGTTACAATGCCTCATGGAAGTGTTGTTTTCACAGTACTCTGTGCTTGTTGATGAAATATTAACCTCTTTCAGACTGTAATCATTGTTTAATGTCTGAAATGCCCTTGTTGGACATAACACACTTATACATCCTGATCTCAGCATTTCCCAGCATTTTTGTCCTCAGTTATTTGGAAAGTAGAACAGCTTGACACTGGATCATAACTGGAATAACTTGATGATAAACCATAAAGAAGAGGTTGCCCTGTGCTTTATCCGTAAAACTGACTTACCCATGCATGAAAAATCATCTCTCATGGGTCTAAATAAGAGGCACGTGAATCAAGGCAGTGATACAAACATCATGTTACAATATTCTTGCTGATTGGAGACTCAGTAATCAAAGCTTTAGTATTTTCTGTCAGATAATTAACAAATAGTTGTCATGAGGCACAAAGTTAGGATTAACTTTTCTATGAATCTGGTCAAAATTAGTACTGATGCCTGTTCTAGATCACTAGGTGGGTTTTTTTGTTGTTGCTAGTATATACAGAGCCTGGGTCCACTGAATGGGATGATGCTGTTTGGCCATACGGTCAAGCCGTTAAGATAAAAACAAAGAAAAGGAATTTGCACTGGCATGTTGGGTGCTGAGCAGTGGTGGGCAAAGTCCTCAACTCCATTACTTAAGTGAAAATATTGATTCTCCTGGTCAACTATTACTCAAATACAAGAGAAAGTTCAGTCATTTTTTCACTTAAAGGGACTGTGAGGAGTTTCTTAGTAATTACAAAAACGTCTCACTTTTAGATATATGCCTGATCCAAATACACACTTTAAGATGAGTTTTATAGCATCAAAATAGGTTATCTATAAATGCTATTCCTTAGCTTCACTGTCGGGTCAGACAGGGCTGGACTGGCCTGGATACTCAACTTTGGGAACAAGACAATTAAAAGTAGAGCAAATTTATATTATTCGGACACGTCTTAGAGCACCGGGCTGTAAGTAACGTATATATAGTTGGCTCCAAAAATTGCTTGTTGTCACACATCAAAACTACCACTACATTACTAGAAAGAGATACATTACCTCGTCGTAATGTTGTAAAGCAAGCAAAAAGAAGTTGTAAAGCAATGTAGAGTTCTGAGGAAGGTCCGAGCTGCATGCTTTATTAGCATCACAACAAATGCTCGCTTTGGTTTGGGTCTTTTGGTGCATTCCAGTTGTAGTCAAAAGTAGGAATTTCGAGTTCCAAGTCAGAAACTGCAACTGGAACGTCCCCTGAAGTCGGAAATTCCTACTGGGAACTTGGTGAAACCTCGCCACCCCCGAGCTAACAACAGCTAACAATAGCCTGGTAGATCGGCATGTTTTTTTCCGTCTTCAACTGGAACACAGATAAGTCGGAGATGATGTCACTCTCAGTTCCGAGGTTACTGGAACGCAGCATTACGACAGTCCCCTCACTTGCTCATGGATAGCAGAGTCCTAATGTCGCCGGTAATAGATTCTCCTCATCGCACCTTTAAGTTAATGTACTGGAGTACCTGCTTTTGAAGATACTGAAGTATTTAAAGTACATTTTCGTTTTAATGTCAGTGTGTTATTGTATTGTTGCCACAATGAATTTAAAGAACCTAATGGCTGAAACAACCTACTGAATGCATTGACCTGCTTACAGAACCTGCAGAACAAAAAGCTTGTAAAAACTGATGCCTGTAGAAATGCTGATTGAAACGTGATTGAATTGGACTTCAGATTTGGCCATGGGTGCTCTGCTGTAGCCATCATTAATGCCAAGATGAACCGCTATCTGAGCAAAGTTAGCTCAACTTTTCCCTGCCCGATTTCATGCGTGAGGTACAAGTACGTCTTCACCGCTTCAACAAATCACATGCAGATCGCATTTTAGAGGAGAAAAGAAATTTCATCCACTGACTTCAAAGTAACTAGACATACTTAAAGAGACTGTGAGGAGTTTCTAAGTAATTACAAAAAAGTCTCACTTTTAGATATATGCCTGATCAAAATACACACTTTAAGATGAGTTTTATAGCATCAAAATAGGTTATCTATAAATGCTATTCCTTAACCTTCCGGTCGGGTCGATGTGGGCTGAACTGACCTGGATACTCAACTTTGGGAACAAGACAATTAAAACTAGAGAAAATTTATATTATTTTATTATTTATATTACATGTCTTAGAGCACCGGGCTGTAAGTAGAGATATATAGCCGGCTACAACTACGATAATAAGTTTTCAAAAAAATTGCTTGTTGTCAAAAACTACCGCTACGTAACTAGAAAGAGATACATTACCTCATCGCTTTGCATCCTGTAAGTTGTTGAAAAAAGAAGTTGTAAAGCAATGCAGAGTTCTGAGGAAGGTCCGAGCTGCATAACAACAAACAAACACATGCTTTGGATTGTAGACGTCTTTTGGTGCATTCCAGTTGTAGTCAGAAGTAGGAATTTTGAGTTCCAAGTAGGAAACTTAACTGGAACGTCCCCTGAAGTCCGAATTTCCTACTGGGAACTCGGTGAAACCTCGCCACCCCCGAGTTGACAATGGAAGATGGATGCCCCCAGTGTGAACATTTATTTAGCTCCTGTAATAATCAATTTATTTGCACTTCTGACTGGGGTGTGTCGCTTTAGATCAGCTGTATACGTAGTATTGTTAGACTTCTATTTACAAAATTGTTGCCATAGTGATAATCACATACTTCATGCAACAACGCAGGGCGAGCTAACAGCAGCTCACAATAGCCTGGTAGATCGGAATGTTTTTTTTCTGACTTCAGCTGGAACGCCGATAAGTCAGAGATGATGTCACTCCCATTTCCAAGGTTACTGGAACGCAGCATTACGACATTCGCCGCGCGTGCTCATGGGTAGCAGAGTCTTTATTTCACCGGTAATAGATTCTCCTCGTAGCACCTTTAAAGTAATGAGACCCTTCATTGATATGTTGTGTTAAAAGTACAACATTTGTCCTCAAATTTAGTGGAGTAAAAGTCACAAATTTACAAAAATAATAACATTCAAGTAAAGCACAGATAGGGCGGCACGGTGGCACAGCAGGTAGTGCACGTGCCTCACAGCAAGAAAGTCCTCTGTTCGATTCCCGTGTGTCCCCATGCATGCTTGGGTTTTCTCCGGGCACTCTGGCTTCCTCCCACATACCAAAAACATGCTCATTAGGTTAATTGGTGACTCTAAATTGCCCTTTATGTACTGTATGAGTGTGAGCATGAATGGTTGTCTGTTTCTCTATGTGGCCCTGCAACCAGTTCAGGGTGTACCTCACCTTTTGCCCAGTGACAGCTTGGATAGATTACTTTTCTGTCGTGCACTGAGATGTTAGTAAGGTTAGGGGTCTCTTTGCTAAGGGCTTATCCTTTGATTCTGACAGAAGCACTGTTTATTTCTACAAAGTTACTAATCAGTCATTGCAGAAAACTCCCACACACTGTCAAGCCGTTGGCACTATTTTAATAAATTTAGGCTGACAGAATTTTCTTAAGTATTAGTGTGTTTAAAAATAGAAAAATCTCTAGTTTTACTGATCAGAAATGTAACTATTTTTAGTTATATTTTTAACCAAACATGACTGGGAGCACCGTCTAAAATGCACAAATATAGTAGCAACATATGATAAACTGTGTCGAACTGGTTCCGGATGCACTTTGCCAAATGTTTCCAACATACATCTCTGCTTTTTAAACTGTGTGCAGGAGTTTCCCAACACTTTTAAAGTAAGATAAAAACTCTAAGTGAACAAATATTGGGTCACTAGGACCTCATTTTTACCACATCAGCATTACTTGATTGTGGCTAATATATCAAATTATAAAGGCTCCATAAATGAACTTCAATAAATAAAAAGTTAACTCCTCATTTTTACAAAACCTTTCAAATGGATCATCTTGTGGTCCGTGAGTTTACGACTGTAAGTACCGTAGTTCTTCAGGTAAACAGCCCTTTTCGCCTGTGCAGTTATTTTTAATCAGCATCATTTTAATCCATGTTGATGTTAATGATTGTAAAACTCTGTCTTAGAAACAGTATATGTCCCAGTGGAAATCTTTTTTAGGCACTGTGAATGTTAAAGCTAATTAATTTGGTTGAATCTGGGGCAGATCATCTTTATATTCTTCATTTTTGCACCAGTTGGCGTTTGCACGCTTATCCCTGGCTCCTGTACTGTTCTGAATCAGTCTGGTGCTCAGCTCATGGCAGCACATCAATGCTGATGAGCTTGTCTTCTGAAACGAGTGTTTTCCAAACACAGATTCACAGTAACAAATGGGTGTATTTAGTGCTCATTTACAGAATAAAATGTATTAAGACAGATGGAGAGGAACAGCGAACAGGCCCGTTGGCTTCACTCGGTTTGTACACTCAGGCCAGAAGCGTTCACAACAGTGAGCTGTGCTTCCTCTCCATCTGCTTATACTGGACCAACACACTGAGGCACAGATAATGGGACACAAAGGACACATACACTAACACATGCTGCAGCAAAGCTTAACATTTCAGCTTCATTTCATGTAGCATACTATGCAGGACAATTATTTTATTAAGTTAAGACTCAATAACTTTAAAGAAGTTCATGTTCTTGAAATAAATAACCAAATTTTATCATTTAGTCAGTTTATTTACTTTCCTTCTGTGCATCATAACACACTTATCTTTATAAATGTCTTCTTTGCAAGTCTAATGTCACTATCATAACTGTCATGTGGGTGATTACTAAGTCAATAAAACTGATTCATGGTTGTTTTAAAAGTATAAAATATGCCATACTTCATACAGGAAATTAGGGATAGAAAACTATTTCCAGTGATTAATAACAAATATCTATAGGAATCAATATGAGTAGTCTTTTTGCTTAACAAATCCCTTAGTAATTTCCTTATCAATTCTTTCCACAAAAGTCTGCATGCCCTGTTTATCTAGGAATAATAAAGAAGTCAAAGATGTGAACAGACAAAAGCAGTCAAAATGCTGGCTTAATTTTACACAGTAGGATGCTGACAGTGCAATGTCCAGTGTCTGTTAATTTAAGCTAAGAAGGAAAAAATATTTATTTGTTGAAGCTTTTCATCTAGGCAGTGCAGCGTAAGACCTCAGGGAGTCCATGTGTTTGACTTGGTTGTCACTGGAAGACTGTTTAAACCCTTTATCCGCATGGAAAATTGACAGGAATCAAAAGAAAGTAAAGATGGGAATTTTTGACAAAAAAAGGTGCTTAGCGCACATTTTTAAAAAGGGAAAAAACAAGCAACATGCAGATGCATTTATCTGTGCAGCACAGCATTGACGTGTTGGTGTCATCTGTTTGAAATTTGTTTGCACTTGTAACGTCCTGTCCACACAGAGATGAAAACGTTTTCCTGCTGAAGACGTTGTCTGTAAAGACGGCATTGTTTCAGTTATTTTGCCTGTCCACATGAAAACTCTGTAAACACTAGCCAGGTTTACGTGCAGACTTTTTTTCATTCTGATTGAAGATCTCAGGTGGACTGTTTACATGTGACGTGATCTATTCCAATCTGGTGTTCACATGTGCCACAACATTTAATCAGAACAGCTGTTTTACACACACGTAATAAGCGCAGATCTATTTAACCGTCAAACTGGTTCTTCACAGTCTGACATAGGTGTTTTATTGAATGATTTGAGGGTTGTGCTGTTTAGCCTTATAGTAGCCAGCCTTCAGAGTTTTCCAGCGGTTCCTTATTTGTTTGACGTTTTGGTCTATCCCGGCTTTGCTGAGTTTTTTGTGGACTTTTTAAATAGTTCGGTATTTCTTGTTTTCCTATCGTCTATGCGTGCGATAATGTTTAGTTCTGTGAGAGTTTGCATTAAAACCAAACTCTCCAACGCAGACCAGTGCTGTGTGCTCTGTTTGGAAGCTGCCATGTTTCAAAAGTGAGTAAACATCACTGCTCGTTTACGTCAAGACTGAGCATGTGCAGACAGAACCCAGCCTGACAACTTTTTGATTCACCGTTTACATGATATGATTTTACTTTTAATCACTTTGGGAAAAGGAATGTAGTACCACTGTGAAACCGAATGAAATTCTATTTGGATTTGGCCAGTTTATTCTGATTGAGGTGTTTATATGGAGTTTTTTTTATTCAGTTTGGGCTTCTAACCGGATTCTAATCGGAATATTAGGCTCCATGTAAACCTGGCTACTGTCGTATGTATGAAACATCAAACACTGGCCCCCGATGTTCTGTGTCCTCTTGTTGGTCACAGTGGATGTTAAAAGCAGAGGATTTTACTGTTTAAGTCAAAACAAGCTCAGTAGCTTCTGCAGTACAAACGCAACACCGTATTCCACAGCGTTTTTGGCATTTTCAGATTTATCCACCCTGTGACCTGCTTTCAAAATGTGCATTTTCAGGCACTTGAAATGCTGTTTCTGTGTGGACGAAACGCCTATACAACTTAAAAACAGATACACCTGAATTTGTCTGTGTTGACAGCCCTGAAATCTGTGTAGGACAACTTTCTTTCACTCAGGAAATCAAAGAAATCTTCCAAGAATCAGTCTGATAAACAGAACCATTAATGTCACTGGTATCAACAAATTCTTAGCAATTTGCTTTCTTACCAAATTCATGATATTGTACAAACTTATTCTGTTTAATGTCTTAAAAGTTCATCATTTCAATTCTTTGTTGTAAATGTCAGTCAGTATTGCTTACTTTCCATGAGTATTAGCTCTACTGTTCACATTCTGGGGCTATTCCAGCCCTTTATTAGTGTTTACCAAAGGCTGATGCAGTTAGTCATGGTCACAAGTAATGAAGAGCTCATACCGCTCAGAAAACATGCCACATCTCTGTGCCTCAACACAACTATTCTGTTTATTTAAAGTTGATTTTATGTACAGAGAAAGAAGAATTATAATTAATAATAAAAATCTACAGTTTTACAAAAAAACTGAAAAATAGTAAAGCATATTATTATTTGTTGATAAGGAGCCAGATTATAGTTACAGACTTGTCTTTCTGTACAAAAAAATACTTTTAGTGGTTTAATGTTCTGCTTGATTAATTCCTGTCTTCTGATAGAAGTTCATTGAACGGCTCAAACTTCAGTATAAAAAGGGGAAATCAGTTTAAAATTCCTCATTCCTCATCAAATGCATGTTCAATAACAATCACATTTCAGTTTTAATCATATTTTGAAATAGTTCTTGCATATTTTTGTTTTTCTGGCAGGTGGTATAATACATTTGGTCAGCACTGTATGTTACATTATGGTGTGGTCATGGTTTTCTACATCATAATGATTTTTTACTGCTGTTTGGAACAGTATAAGCATGTTGTTTAGTTAGTGCTGCCTTATTAAGCATACACAGCCATCTAGGATGAAATTGCACACTTCAGAGCTAAGTAGACTGATCAACTGCCAAACTGGATGTTATAAATAAATATTTGTTAGGCAGAGGTGCCACCCAACCCCGATATAGATCATCAATATTTGCACCTGTGGCAGAAAACATCATCAGGGATCCCTAAAAGACTTTCTGTTGTCGTGTTGATGTGCGGCTAAAACTGAAAATTAAGTAGCCTTTGTTTTATTATCTGCTTGTCAGTTGATAAAATTCCAAAACTAGATCAGCAGTTCAGTAAAATGTAATTGTGTGCCTGCCTATTATCTTTTTTACTGTGATATTCTCAGTAGAACTGATGGCAGAGGCACATTTCTCTTTTTTACACTCTGCTGGTGTCACACTTTTTGTCCAGTTGATGATGAAATGTGCCCTCTTTGTTTTTCAGGTGAAGTGGTCAGACTTATCATCGAGTAGTGTGACCAAAACCCATTTGGAGCTGGAGAACTTCCTTCTTAAGGTACCTGCTTTTGGTGTAATAAATTATTATTTTTTGTTTATTATTGGACTTAAGTTTCATCAAACCCACCATGACGTACTGGTTTAATGTCAGGACCTACTGGAAAACTTTAACTGAAGGTAGGCCTGTCACGATAACAAATTTTGCTGCATGCTAATTGTCCAAAAATTATTGACAATAAACGATATTATTGTCAATATTTTTGATTTTTTTTTTTTCATTTTTTCATCGATGTAATTATAATATATGTCATAATAAAGTGAGTACACCATATCAAAAACAAAAAACTTTAATTTCTTAAGAGTATGTAACTAATTGGAAGGTCAAGATATTTTAAATAAAATAAATTAATCAAACAATATAATAAATGTAACAAACAAAAAGGGAGAAAAAAAACAATTAAAATGAATGGATTCTCTTTCAAGTAAAATTGCATGTAAAGAAAATTAATCATACTAATCAAAAACAATAAAAATTAGACCCTGTCTCTGTAAAGAAAAAATGAAACTCCAATAAAAAAAAGCAAAAAATTTAAAATAAAAACAATAAATAAAGGGGAGTTTATACAGTTCC
This sequence comes from Scarus forsteni, assembly GCA_036419115.1. NCBI lineage: Eukaryota > Metazoa > Chordata > Actinopteri > Labriformes > Labridae > Scarus > Scarus forsteni. The sequence continues at coordinate 6,229,535 of JAZDUH010000323.1, read as the reverse complement.
AGAACTGTTGTGACATGTACTCTCTCCCAGTCAATCCGTACTGTCAAACATTTGTAACATTGCTGGCTTTTCATTGCAGTGTTGCATTTCATTTGCATTGTAGCGAATGATTCTGTCTGTGAGCGCGCCATTTTGTTCTGTTTTCTTTATACTTACTTTGCTGACCAAACGCCTCAGTAAGCGCTGACTGTCAGGACAAAGGCTCCGCTGCACCTCTCCTTCTTCTTCTTCATCGTCGCTACTGTCAAACAAATGCGACATATCGGCTCGGTGGTGTTCATGAGCTCACACCTTGTTCATTCGTTTTAAAACCAAAATATCCCCACACTGGGGCTGTGGCAGCCGGCTTAAGAACTGTAGCTTTTGTGCCATCATTCATATTAGTGTTTGTTTCCTCGTTACTCCTCAGGACCTCACTTCAGCTCTCTCCGTGTGTACGTGCGAGCGCAGCCCCCCCAAAGATTGCATGTATGGCAGATGCTCACTCCGCTACAAATCCACTGCTTTCGAACCGATGCATCCTGGTGTTAAGAAAGATAGACAGAATGAGTCATCTTCTCATTTAGCCTCTTTGGTAGAGAGAGAAGAGGAAAACAAACACGCATGCACGTGTCAGTTTATTGAGGCTGGCAAACTTACCAAGGACGTTTTTATTTATCGTTCAGTTAATTGATTTATTGATTATCGTGACAGGCCTAACTGAAGAAGAAGTATTTTTATATCTGTGTGCTCTGATGAGAAATATTTGATGAATAAAGCTGTGCATTAGTGCACGGTATATAAGATCCTGTAAGACAATCAAAGAATAGATTGTCTGATATCTGTTTATTGTCTGTTTTGTTTTGGAAAACTCCGCCACACAAGAGGAATATGAAATGTAGTAAACAGAGGATTTTTCTAAGATTCATGTGTAAACTGCCCTTGTGGTGCCAGGACAGTTTCTTTGTGTAACTCCAGAAACAGTCTTCTTGGCTGGAGCTGCAAAAACACTCACACAGAATTATGCCTGATACCAGATTTATGCAGAAAACTTCAGTTAGAACTTCCTGTTATCATCTCAAAGACAGATGATTTTGTTTGATTATGTCTTGGCTGATGCTGCCATTGTCTTTCAATGTTCTCATTGCTTCTGTATTTTTGCAGCTTCCTAAGGATCAGTGTGTCGAGTCTTTTGAGAAGAGCATCCTGAGGCTTTTGAACCAGGGGGACCACAAAGAGAGCAGGGAGGTGGAGAAGAACCTCAGGTACTGCTAGCTCAGATACACGTACACCTACGTTTTTAGATAGTGGGTAAACGGAGAGCTTTACACCAAAATACTGAAGCATTTCTGTTCAACAGTTAACTTCCTTTTAAACTATTCAGCCATGAAATTTGCCAAGCACACCAAAAATGACCCTTAAGAAAGTCTGTTTGAGGATAAGGTTTGATTTACTGTGGAAACAAAAATGAAAACTTACAGCTGAACAATATGCTTTACAAATAGACTTAAAGCAGCAGTGGATTCACAAATAAAGTAACTATATTCTTGTGTTGTTTAAGCTTTAATCTACTACATCCCTCTAGTTTATCCACAGACCTGATTGGACATGCCAGGCACTGTGCACACCGTTATTTAACCCTTTCAGTGTCTGGGTTGTGATGTGAGAGGAAATCTGAGCTCATCCCAATGTTGTGCATGCCTCTTATGGGTGCTGCTCTAAAGTGTAGAAATTTCTGGACTGGAGCATGGTGCTTTATGAGAACACCATGCCAAATCTAACCAGAGGTAATAACAGGAGGATAGATAAGATAACAACCAAGAAAACAGAGAAGCTTATCTTGACTGTGTCCCTCTTTTCTTTATACTATGAGTTTATAGACCTTCAGGGGCCTGAAAACTGATTTGGAGATTAAATCCAACAGTTTTGGTCCTATGTGTGGGGCAGAAAGTGTGAATCTGGTTTTATTTTCACAGTAAAATGTTTCTTTAGACTTGATTATAGACTATGTTTCCACATATTGTGTGTTTGTGCTTCTCCCCTGCTCTGAGTCTGGACCCCTTGGTGAGCACTGTGCACACTGTGTCTTATCTGAACCAGCCTGGCCTCCACCACCTCCAGAATTAGAAATTCTGACCCAGTTGTCTGAATATTTTCAACCAGTCAGATTTATAACTGAAAAACGCTGTCGCTAGATGCTATCAGGAGTTTCTGAGTAATTACAAAAAAGTCTCACTTTTAGATATATGCCTGATCGAAATACACACTTTAAGATGAGTTTTATAGCATCAAAATAGGTTATCTATAAATGCTATTCCTTAGCTTTGTGGTCGGGTCGGACAGGGCTGGACTGGATACTCAACTTCAGGAACAAGACAATTAAAACTAGAGCAATTTATATTATTCGGACACGTCTTACAGCTCCAGGCTGTAAGTAGCCATATATAGCGGCTACAAAACTACGATACTAAGTTTTCCAAAAATTGCTTGTTGTCACACATCAAAAACTACCGCTACGTAACTAGAAAGAGATACATTACCTCGTCGCTTTGCATCCTGTAAGTTGTTGAAAAAAGAAGTTGTAAAGCAATGCAGAGTTCTGAGGCAGGTCCGAGCCGTAGTCATTAGCATCACAACAAACGCACGCTTTGGCTTGGGTCACGTCTTTACAACAGTCGCAGCGCGTGTTCATGGGTAGCAGAGTCTTCATGTCACCGGAAATAGATTCTCCTCATAGCGCCTTTAAGGTAATCAGTCCACTTACGTACACAGCCAAACACTATATTTATTCTTTATTCAATGATAAAGTTTACATTTGGGGTGGACCTTATAAATCTAAAGGATTTGGCTAAAATAAACCTGTTATAATTTATCTTTTAGTACAGTTGCATTGTAAACTATATTTGCTAAGGGCTGTCATACATTATAGACTTCTGCTTCACTTTTTTCCCTTTTTTTGTGACCCACTGATAACAGCTCCTCAATCCGCTCTTAGATCCTTTTCCACCAGTTAAAAACCCCTGTTATAAGAATCCTAAGAGAAAGATTTCAAGGCTCCAAATGAGAAGTTCTTATCTTATCAGGGGAACATCACCCCCCTCAACATTATATTTTTAAAGGTATCCTACTTTATTGAAGAAACAGGTAACAGCAGAGGTGCTGTCCGCCATAGCTGTTGTTGTTCTGAGGTGCTTGCACAACCTTAACCTGAAAGAGAAATGTGCATGTGCCATTTGTCATTGTTTCCCTGACAACAGAAATTTCTGTTTACACGGAGACGAAATGAAAAAGTTTTCAGAACTTTCACACTGGAGTCTGGTGTGTGAAGTGTGCAGATTCAGGCACTCCAGGCACCGTTTTCTTGTAAAATGAAGGTGCAAACGTAGCAGAGACTTTGTTTTTGTCCGTTTTCAGTGTCATGTAAGCAGACCCTTAGTATTATGGCCCTTAGTCGTAATGTTGAAGTAAGACGGAGGCACCCAGACCCCATTCAGGGGAAACAGGACTGAGTGTCTGCCTTTGTGTGTGTGGGAAACATGCCCCATGTCACACACATCCATGCTGCATCAGTGGCCCCGTTTACATGGGTCAAAAAATCCTGTTTACAATCAGATTGAAAGGTCAATTAGGTTAGAAATGTGTCATATAAACACTTTAGCCAATCTGATTCACCCAGAACTGATTGTATTTCGGATCGGATTGTAAGAGGTAGTCTACGCCGAGTGATTATCCGCTCCATGCTTCATGTAAACGGCTGAGTGGAGTAGATTGGGTTGATAGAGAGAATTGTTCGGTCTGTGCAGGCGCTCCGTAGTACGTAAAAGGCACGTTGTGATGTACACAGAGCTTGCCCAAACAAACATGGCGAACAAACAGAAGAACTGGACGGTGGAGGAAACAAACTTTTTAGTAGAAACCCTGTAAGAGTTAAAAATTGTTGATGTAAATTAGGGCTGAACAATTTGAAAAAATAATCTAATTGCAATGTTTTTCCCCAATATTGCAATTGCGATTTACTCTGCGATTGTTTTAATGTTCCTCATCTTATGTATTCTTAAACAAACATAGGCAGTAGATCTTTTTATAGTAAAACCAATATGATATTAAATCAATCTAAGGATAAAAGATTTGAGAAAAAGTGGAGAAGTTAAGAACAGAAGCAAAATAGGTATGAAATTGTAAAAACTGGGTAAAAAAAAAATGGCACAAACACGGAAAAAAAGTTAATAGGTGCAAAATAGATATGAAATTGCAAAAAAAAAAAGTCAAAAAGATTCAAAAGTGACTAAGGAAAATTGATTATAGCAGCAAAATTGGGATTACATTTCAAAAACCATGTAAAAATTCCAAACATGGTCTGACAGTGGCCAAAAAAAAAGATGAATGTGAGCAAGATAGGCATAAAGTTGTAAAAACTGGGTTAAAAAAAGTTAAAATAGGCATGAATTTGCAAGAAACTACATCACAATGCCAAAATGTTCAACACATTTTGGGTTACAAATATTGCACTGTCTGCGATTTGAAAATTGCAACAAGCCATATTGCGATTTAATCTAATTTGCGATTAATTGTTCAGCCCTAATGTAAATGTAACCATAACACAGCAAGCGTCCCCAACAAAACAAAACATGACGTGGATCCATCTTTCTAGAGGTAAACAGGAAGCAGGAAGTGCACCTCTTCTTCTCTTACACATTTGCAGGTAGTGACAGAGTGACCTTCTGTGCATGTCAAAATAAACAATACAATCGGATTCAGCTGGGGCCATGCAAACGCGGATTAAACGTGGATCTCTTAACTCAAAGTTCATGTATACAGATCGATTCAGATTCACTTAATCCGATCGATTTCAATCAGATTGAGGAAAACTACCCATGTAAACAGGGCCACTGTGTGAACTGGCACTGATGCATCACCCTCGTGAAATGAATGTAAAGTCTGAAGGTGCAATGATAGCTGCTCTTTGTTTGAAATGGGCTACTCATGGTCTCCCACTGGAGCTGTGTACCCTTGTCTTCAGTACTCTGCCTCTGATTCTACCCCTTAGGCGGGTCAAATGGGGGTCAGCCTGTTCTCCCTACTCTGCTGCAGTAACATTCAGAGTGGAGGTGAAGCATCACAGGGGTGTAAATATTTGGGCTTGAATCAGCAGCGTGAATGTGGCTTCAGAAGTCTCTTCTTTAAGCTGCAGTTACTGACAGCCTGCTGTAAATGAGCCCTTGGTTGTCACAGTTTGACTCACTGTAACTGAAAAAGATCAGCAGCATGTGAGTCTTGTTACTGCTTTTATTCTATATTAATCACTTTTGAAAAATAACAGGAATGAGAGAGCACTTGCAATCAGAAATTAGCTGGTGTTTTCAAAGCTGGACAGGGATTTAGATTCAGAACTCAAGTGTTTATTGTTGAACAGGTTAATGAGAGCTTTCCTCTGGGCAGCATGGTGTTATGAGTGAGATCTGTGTGTCATTGTTTTGTGTGGTAGGTGGAATATTATGACGTAGGGTCTTGTTTTATCTTTTGTTGCCCTAGTGAGTTAGAGACTGTTTTGTTGGGCGAGCCAAATCAGTGGATCAAACTAATTTCCTGTTATTTTCACAGCAACAATGTATGTTGTACTATTTCAGCTGTGGGCTCTTTCTCTCCTGGAAGAGCACCTCACAGCATGAAGCTGATTTCACTAAGATTGTATTATTACCTCCTTAAGAAGACCCAAATGCTGTCTTCAGACTAATTCAACTGTGTCCACTGCACACAAACAGCCTCAGCAGAGCCAAACAAAAGGCCTCACATTCAGAGGAGCGTCGTCCATCAGTTCTGTTTTGTCAGAAGTGAAACTTAGAAAAGTGAAACTTAAACTTCTGAGCTGGAGCTTTTCAGCTGAAGCTCTGCACATTCTCAGCTGCATTGCAGTCACATTACTGCTCCCTCCTCTTTCTGTTCTCCACTTTTCTGATGTCGAGGAAATCCTTTAGCCTCACTGGTTTCTCTCTGATACATGACTTGATTGGCATTGCAAAAGAGAAACAAAGATGGTTGCAAGTAGTTGTTGAACAAGCACTCATTTGCATGTTCTTGACAGGAGATTTACTGTAATTTGCCCTCGGCCAGGCCAAGCCAAATGCATGAAAAGTACCACAGGTCCTCTTCTTGATGTGAATCTGAGTAAAATATGAAGCTGTAGGTGATCGTTGTGCTTCTCCCCGGGGCTGGCTCACATTATTTTGTTGTGACATCACAAATTTTAGCTGTAAACACATCACCAGAATGTAGTGTGGCAGTCAATAATAAAATTCAAATAAGAACAAATGATGCTTTCTCTTTCTGCCTCTGAACATATTACACACCCACATCATTTTCATGCAGTCAAATGAGACTAAAGCTCCTAACAGGGTTCATGCAGGTCCTTATAAAGCTGTAATAGGTATTCAAATAGGTTTTTAATTCAAGGTCTTTTGTTGCAGTCTGATTTTAACCATCAAAATATCTTACATTTTAAATTGCATATTGACAAAGGGTGTTCTTATTAAATCCTTGTTTGGCTTTTTAAAAAGACTGCTTGAGAACACACAAAAACATGTTGGGGACAAATTTACACGTGAAAAGCAACAGGGCTTTCCACAAGAACAAACTTCCAGCCAAACAACCAACTACATAAGAAGTTACAGCTGGATACCTTTACTTTGACCTTAACCTTTACATTTATATTCATATTTTGGAGACATGATAAACTGTTATTTCCAAATATATCTATGCTGAAAAAACACAATACAGTGAACATTTCTTTAAAAGCAGAACATTTTTTTTATTAACAGTGATCACTTAGGGTGTAAAAATCAACATTTTAACCTTTAAGGAGTTTGCACTGTCAAGCATTTGGTGATACAGTATGATACAGAACTGGCACTACAACATGTAACTATACAGTATCACAGCACTATAGTGGAGGGGATGTATCACAATATTTTTTACTAGATTGTCTGGATTTCATCTTTTTTTAAACTGTAATGAATCTACAATATTGTACATATTAAATACAGCTTTCAGTTGGTGGTATTTCCTGTATATCAAACATGGATGAACTTTATTTTTGGTCACTGGGACAGGAACAATATTAATAAATAAAATAGAGAGGCAGAGATGAATATCTGATTGTCTGCTGCCAACTGGTGGCCATAGGCTTAGCTACAATACAAAACAGCTACCCTGAATCTGTATGGATTATTATGTCTGTACTATACAGTGAAATATCAATACTTTGTTGCACCACATGTAGTGATGTGTTGTTGCATTGATTTCTTTTTTACACCATTATCAGTCTTTTAAAAAATGTTCTTTTGACAAGGTTTTAAAAGCGGAAAAAAACAGCTCTAGGGAAATCAAAAAAATCTACAATTTAGACTTGTACTGTTACTGATACCTACACTTTGCTGAACTGGCGTTTCGCTCACAGAACGACCAGTTAGAGCAGAGCATCAGTTAGCACCTCTGACAAATGATTGGCCTTAGTTTAGCATTGTGTTAAATGATTAATTAATAAATCTGGTCTGTTTGGTTTCATGGGAGAGCTAAGGCTGGATACTTTTCATCCCCTGTCTGAATTCTCCATATGACAGTCAAAAACTGTTTTTCTGTTCATATGCATGCACCACACTCTGCTTCTTTTTCTGCCCTCAGCAGAGCAGTCAGACTTGATCATGCTGTTTTATTATAATCAGATCTTGTGTCCTCTTTTTAAATAAAAAAAAACAATTAGCTACTATAATTTTAAAATGTAACACCTATGTTCACTGTACTTTGCTTTGTAGTGTAAGATTGCATTTATTTATTTTACATATGATCAGAAAAGGTATTAATTTTTTTTTAAGGTGCAAAGAGGCCATAGTTAACCTTAAAAATCTTTTGAGAATTAAGTGGAATAGAAATGATTGTTTGATTTTGGATAAATGAGATCCTTTTGCAAATAGCTGGACCTAAAGCTATTATAAATTATATGATATTAATTAACTTACCTTTAAATGTCATTTTAATAATAAATCTAAAACGTAGGGATGCGTGATATTAGATTTTTGCAAATATCTGACATGCAGATATTTCTGATCTCAGTATTGCCAATACTAACAATAGTTCCTGTATTTTTTCGACAAAGTATGCAGCTTTTACCCAATTCAAATTGACCAATTTCTTATTTGTGTTTTATTGGTATTGGAAGCAGGATAAGGATTAAGGAATTACATTTTTTCCGAAAAGGTAATATTGTTGATTAATGTAGACATAATGGGATGTTTAGGTAAAGCATTTTGTAACATTAAGACATTCTGCAGATATTTTAGCTGATATTGGGTATATATATACGACTGATATGGATGTTTATGCCTGTAAATATCAGCAGTTTTTTTTTCCTATCTGCAGATACCAATGTTAAACTGTTAAAGCTAGTATCTGCCAATGCCAATATTGAACTGATAATATTATGCATCCCTGATAAAAAAGTAACAGGCATCAAATATTTACTTGTAAAGCACAAGTTTAACTTTAAATTTCACTTTTATTTTGTTCAGTGTTTATATTATTCAACCAAATTAAGGCTGCAGATGCTCACTACATTAATTGGACTAACTTTTTTATTTGTATTGTCGTATTGCAATATTTATGTCCTTTTTAAAAAAAAAAAAAATCTAGCTCAGCCCAGATTTTCCCTGATCTCCCTCTTCTGTCTTGATTTCAAATACGACACTTTTCTGCAGTTTGTCTCAGGTGTAGTTTACAGTTAAGATCTTCTGAAAATATGAACAATCCCCGTGAGTTCATATCAGCTACAAAAATGATCAAATGTTGAAAAAACTCCCCAAAAGACTGAAAAAGCTTCAAGCATTTTTCTTCTCTAGTGAGAAAGAGTAGAAACATGACATCGCATTTGTAAATTAGTGAGATCGATGTTCAGTCGTCAGTGATGAAAGAATTAGAAGAATTTGAACACCACACCCTTTGCTTAGTTTCCCTCTGTTGTCTCTTCTGCTACGTAGAAGTAGCATAGAAATGTTACTCATGTTTTCCCCTGTGTGCTCCTCCAGGGAAAGGTTCCTGTCAGCTCCTCCAGTCTTCAGACAGACCAGGAAAGTCTGCAGCTTCTTCAATTGTGACTCCAGTTACTCGTCAAAACCCACCTGCTCGAGATGTGAGTATCAGACCAGGAGTGAACGTTATTAAAGATGTCCATTTACTGTTTCTGTAATCAGAAATGTTTAATTATCAGGTTTTTTTAATCCAGTCCTCGATTATTCAGGTTGATTAGCTTTGATTGAATCTTGATTTGTTTCTCATTTTGATGCATCGATCTTATAAAGAGAGTTTTATAGTTTTTAGCTAGTGTTTATCACTTTTTGTTTGTTTAGTTAAAGCTGGATTTGGTCATTTAACTTTACTTTGATCTTTGTTCCATTAAACTATCACTTGTTGTACTATGTCCACATTTTTGTTAAGAACAGAAAATCTCTTATATAGGTACATATACCTGTTCCTCTTATTGTGAAGATTTACTTATGAATGAGCCTAGTGTGAAATGTTGATAACAATATTCAGTTTTAGAATAAATTACACACTAATGTTATTAGGTTTTAATACATATAAGCAGCAAATTGAATCATTATAGTCCTTTAAACATTCTGCTGATATCAAATCTGATTTATAAAATATATAAAGCTAAAATTAATGGCTGATATTAGCTGTTAATATATGCAGAAATTGTCATATCTGCCAGTATTGAAATTCAAGTTTAAGGCAATTAATATCATATCAGTGATGTGTAATTCACCCCAAATATAAATGCACTGACTGTTGCTGACATGTCTTGGTGTTTGCATGATAAGGCCTAATTTTACAGAATATCCCAGAAATACAAACACAAAACTACAAATTTTCAGGTGTAAAAGTCATGAACATGAGTTTTATCAAATGTTGAGTACAAATCTCTTTATCTAATTAACTAATAACATATATATAAGAAAAAAAATGTCAATAAAATATCTAACTTTAAAATACATTTGCCCTTCAAAGCCAATGATGGCTTTGTTAATAATAAGAAGGTATTTATATCCTTACAAAGAATGTAAAGGTTTGACATTATATTCATTCTGTCTGTTTTTTTTTGGTTTGTTTTGTTGTTATTTTTTCTGGGTTTTTTTCATTTCCTCTTTTCAAAAAATGTATTTTGAATGTTGATTTCTTTTTTTTATTCAGTTTTTGTCATGCAAAGAGTTTTGTTATTTTTGTTTACTTATTATTTGTTTTGGTGTTGGTTTCTTTTAATGACTGTTCTTAATGACCTAGAAAAAGATTCCACCTAACTTGATTTTTTTTTGGAACTAAATTTTTATTTAAGACATATATATTCACATACAAACATGAAAACATTTGGGAGATGCTTTCATAACAATAACAGTGTTTCCTCTAGGATTTTTTTCAGCAGCAGGGCCAGGCTCACTGTGGGGAGCTGTGGCGGCGTAAACAGATGACACTTGACAGCAGATTTAAATTGCGATTCTACAATATTGCCGATTTTTGCAATCTTTAGTTAGCTTTTTTAACACCAGCGAAAAAGATGAACAATGATGATGCCTACAGACTATATCAGGAAAAAAACACATCACATGTGAGTCTGTTTTTAGGATTTATTCAGCAATATATTTTAACCAGCTGTTTATACTCTCTCTTCAAAAGACTGGACTGCATTTAAAAGTGGATTATTAACCCTTTAGGCACCAGAATTTTTCAAGAAAATATTCAATTTTGGTATCAAGATTTAAAAAGACTATCGTTTCAAAGTGGTTAAGTTTCCCACCCATCATCATCACTGTATTTACGGGCCGACCATGAACGCCTCTGCTGCCTTCACTGTGCTTTTTACCCCCGGCTTGTCCCTCGTCTGACCAGAGCTCTGCGACCTTTCTCATTCCCGCTAACACCGTCACTTTTTACTGTGTTTTGAGCTTCCCTGCATCCCATACCAGTCCCCTACTCGGCACTCACCGGCCCCGGAGAGGTAAAGCATCGGCCTCTGATGTACTGCTCCGGGACTGTAATGGCACACGGACCCGCTCCCGCTGTGTGCACATGCGCTGCCAGTTTCGTCCTCACTGGACAACTAACCGTCATCCTCAGAGAGTAAATATTCCTCAGATTCAGAGTCAGCCAGTACTTGACCAAGTACTCTCAGCATTGTTAGTACTCAGTCTCTACCACTCTGTGCGTCTCTCTACAGCCAAACTCGCGTCCCGGTCCGGTGTCCGGTTTAAAAAAAAAAAAAAAATTTGAAGGAGCGGCGGGTAGAATTTAGGAGTGGCGAGCCGCCACTCTTAAATGAGTGTAGAGGAACCACTGAATAATAATACAGACAGTACACTTGACAATCTTTGCCTTTTCCATGACATTATTCCTTGTTTCATTTTTTTTTAATAAATCCATCTTATAGTTATCAGTTCGACCTACTTATAGGTCTTTTTTTTTGCCCCTGTGCCTGATACTTGAACATACAACAACGTTAATTTCATCAACTGTAGTAAGATACTTAACTGTACATGTTAACATCATCCCAGTACCAATATTATGATTGTTATAAGAACTATATCTTTCCAAAAAGTACCAACATCTACATACCTTCGCCTACATGATGAACCTAAGTGGTCATCCCGACCTGAACAAGTGTTTAAGACTAATACCAATAAGTAAAAATAAATAAATAAATAAAAATAAGTAATAATAATGATAATAATAATAACAAAAAATAAGTACAGAAAAGAAAATAAATATAGAGGTACCTAGAGTCCATGCATTGTTTGAATTACTGAAGACCATTTGTCATAAAATCTTTCAGTTTTCCCCGGTAACCTTGCTGTAATTTTCTCCATAATCAAACATTCCTTAGTCTTTCTCTCCATTCCGTTATGCCAGGAGGCTGTGGCTTCAGCCAGCATGCTGTTATTGTTTTTTCACAATTAGAAGCAAAATTCTCAACAAGTAAATGAAGTCTTTATTTAAATTCTTCAGGTGCTGTACCTTGTATCACACAGCTTCATTTGAAGAAAAAATGTCCAACAGAGAAAATTTAGACTTCGGACAGGAAGCTCATCCAGAATTGATGCTCATGCATCTGTGCGTTACTCAGTTTGCTTGTGTCAAATTATTAAAGTTAAAACATTTTGTGTGTATTTTAGTTTAGATTTGGACACACAATCTCTCGGAAACAACTTCCAATGACATTTGTAGGTACTTTAAGTGAACTATAATTAACTTGGTGCTGAACCTGATTTCAGCCAACAGGCCTATTCTGACTAAAACTGATGTAAAGTCGTATTCAATTTTATTTTTCACTTTTACTTTCAAGACACTTACATGCATATTACTCAGCAGTTTAACATAAGAGCACTCCTGAAGATGTAAAGGTTTCTGTTAAAGACTGACAAACTTGTCTAAGACTGCGTGGATCCCTACAGTTCTTAATCTGTGGGTAAAAATTCACTGAGGACTTTTCAATATGTTGAAATCCTGACAGTAATAAATTAAAATATTTCTCTTCTCAGGCAACTGCCAGCTTGGAAAGGCCTACCAAGGAGACTGTTCTGATGCCTCCAGTCAAGAGGAAGGTGAGAAAAGCTGAGATGATGTTATAATGTTTTTCTCTCTGTGTAAGACTCAGTAGAGAAAGAGAGAGGGCAGTGAGGAGGACAAAAGCCTCAAAGGCCTGACCGTGTGTGACGATGAAGCAGGGAGGACTGGCCCACTAACCGGGCCTGCAGTCTCAGCTGGAGCTTCATAGTAAACATGAAAAGTTAACTACCACTTATTTTTGGAGGTGGGCTGGAATGGCCGAGTCTGTTTCAATTCCTCGGATTTCACGGCTATATTTGCCCGATCACGTGCTGACCTGAGTTCAGCGGGAGCAGCAGTAACCTCAGACCCAGCATGCTGCATACTTCAGGAAGAATTTTTATTGCTGGGTGATCTTGTGAGTGTTGGATTGAGGTTATAGTCGTTAATTTTTGTTCTACTTTAAACTTCATTCTTCGTATCAAACACTTAAAGGATAACTTCGGTTCCTGCAGCTTTTACATTGTCTATAGAATGAAGAACAACAATATACTCACCCAGAAGGCTTTCCTGATGCAAACGGTGCTTCGGGAGATATTTAGATCCAAAATCGAGCAGCGGACACCGATATAATGGTAGCCTGTAGGGCATAGATCGCCGCTCCTAAAAACTGCATTAATCGTTCAAAAACTCATGTTTTTCACCAATATTCCATCATGATTCGCGCCGAATGGACGGCCATTGCAGCCTGTGTCTCTCCACACAGCGCTGTGTGGCTGAACCAACGAGTTTGTTAAAGTGGCTCATTGTTTCAGGGCAGCTACAAATCGACTTTCTTCTTCCAGTTTTGTGCAAAATGGACGAATATCTATGGGATGAAGATGTTGTGGAGGAGGACTTTGAATATGATGGATGTCCTTACAGTTTGGAGCCAGATTATACAGATAAGGAGCTGATAGAAATGAGGAAGCGATCTCAACGCTCCAGAGAGTACTGCGCATGCGCGAGGGGCATGCAAACAGACTCGTCTGTTTAGAGGTTAGTTCAGCCACACAGCGCTGTGTGGAGAGACACAGGCTACAATGGCCGTCCGTTCAGCGCGGATCATGATGGAATATTGGTGAAAAACATGAGTTTTTGGACGACTAATGCAGTTTTTAGGAGCGGCGATCTATGCCCTACGGGCTACCATTATATCGGTGTCCACTGCTCGATTTTGGATCTAAATATCTCCCGAAGCACCGTTTGCATCAGGAAAGCCTTCTGGGTGAGTATATTGTTGCTCTTCATTCTATAAACAATGTAAAAGCTGCAGGAACCGAAGTTATCCTTTAAAGCCGTCATTACAGTTTGATAAATATCCACACATGGTACCTCAGATGGGTGTGTTTGCATGGAAGGGGAGTCACAGGCCAAAGTAACAAAAGTATTTATGTGTGATAAATGGAAAATAATATGAGTAAACACACTCACCCCAACATCTCCAAGGTTAAAACACAGAACTGTCCTCTGTACGGAGTTAAAGCTAGGGTCTACGATCTGAAAACCAGTTTGGCTGTTGAGACAGATTTGAAAAACGCAGCCTGCCCCCCCTTCACTCACCCTCCCCTCCGTGTTCCAAGATCCCGCCCCCAGCTCGTGTCGCCTCCTCACAACATGCCCCCTCCGATAGAGCAAGAAGCCGGCCGGCAGAAAATATTCATTGCCGTTAAAGATGAATGAGACTTCTCATAGCTGAAAGTAGCAAACACGACAGTCATCCCCCTTGTAACACACAGCGGTAGCCATTTCAATTGGACCGGTGACGAAGCGGGTCTGGCGTCGCCACTGTTAGCCAATCAGAGCAGAGCTAATTGTGAGCGAGGATTTGCGTTTCTTCACCGGCTCAGTTTACAATGCTAACGATGAGTGGCTAACTTATGCTAAAATCTATTGACAGAGCCTACCCGTTCTGACCAACAACGTTCAGTCATTAGCCAGTACAGGCACAGACTAACCAGAGTTATTCAGCAGACATCTCCCACTGTAGTAAACAAAGCTATTACCTGTTCAACAGAAATTCGGCTGTCTCAGTGTCAGTTTTCAGTCCCAAATCATTCTGCAGCTTTTTCCACCGGTCGTACGATTCTCCAATGTTGAGTCTCCGTTGCGACCTGTATTGCTCATATTTCTTTCTTACTTCAGCCTTTTCCTTGAAACTTTTACGTTTCCTTCTCTTCGATGTGGAGGGTAACAGAAGCGGCCTCCCGGTTTCGGTGCTGGTCTTGTCCGGCTCCATGACGCTTTAGTAGCTGTGCAGCTAGCTGCTCACCGGTACATGAGGGAGGTAGTGGGGAGGAGGCAGGACCATGGGTGGGACGTGCGGAGCAGGGGCGACAGGGGATTGGATGGACTCACGGACCAATCCGAACCGCAGGGAACGGCGGTTCGGATTGGTCAACTATTATGCTGCTTTGCAGCGGATATACTGAATGGATTTTTTTCATTCTTTTTGGTCTTTATATTGCGTAGATCGGACCATAGGACCATAACAGCCTTATAAACGGTGTTATTAAGATGTACCAATCTTCCAAATCGTAGACCTTAGCTTTAAGTATGCAACATAACATTGCTGCACTTTGAGTTAAACAAGCTTTGATCAATAGGTTTTATAAAAAAAAAAGTCGTTTCCAGCAGTAATAAAATAAAAAGGCTTTCACAGTACTTGTTGTAAGCCACATTGATTGTTGATCTTCCTGTTTGCCTCTTTTGATGTTGGATGTAATGATAATGAGATACTCAGTGTGATCGATCCTTAAAATCACTGTTGTTACTTAATAGAATAAACCTTCATTTGTCTCACACAGGAAATTTACCGTGTAAATGCCACGAAGGGGGCAGCAATTCTAAGTAAAAAATAGACTGAATATAAAAACAATATGTACAGAAGTAAATTTGAAAATGAGTTTGAAATAATGTTTGGAAATATCTGCTAAAATTCATTATTGTGCTTTCTCATAGTGCTTTGACTAAATAATCTCAATTTCTAACTCTTCTTCTCTCCCCTTCCAGATATAGAATCTTATGTTCAGGGACACAAGAAAAAGCACGGGACCAAAAGTCCATGTCAAGGGTAAGTAGAAAGTCTCTGTACCCACTCCTTAAGATTTTCACCATGATGATGGAAACACACCCCCAGGTCAAGAAGATTGTCCCAAGATTGTAAAACTGGATTCAGCATTTTCTAAAAAAGAATTAAAACATCCCAAATGATCTTTTTACTTAGAGTTGTTTTGATGAGTGTGTAAGATCAATAAAGCCCTATTCACGCTGCCATTTAAAGCCGTAATATTAACCCTTGTTGACACTTGGCCTCTACTCTGAATGTCACAGAGGTGGAGAGGAGGGAAAAAGTTGACTCCAAATTTGCTTTGTCTTTAGATATTGAAAACTGTTTAGACTGTAGATTGACACCAATAAAACACAAGAGATGTTACGATGTGGACTTCTTTTTTTCGTAAATACACAGTGAAAACATCTTCAGACACTGATTAGAGTTTCTTCTTAGTTCAATAAAGTTGTAAAATATGCAGATCATTTATTTTGATGGATTGTTTACATGTGTTTATATTTAATTGAATCTATAATACACATCTTATTTTATCTTCATCAGCCTCTCCAATACCAAGAGCCCCCAGGGAGATAGTTGGAGGGGCCACACAGCAGAGCTCAATGGTTCAGCAGAGAGGAGGAAGGCTGATCAGGTGAGGACTAAGGACGATACTATATAACAGGACCAATATTGGTATTGGCAGATATTGCTGCAATTTTGGTAGAATGTACAAACATGTCATTATGAATGTCAGAATTATGGATTTCTGAAGAATAGAATATTTTTAGTAGTTTTTAAGACAAACGTCGTCTGACAATGAAAGACAGAAATTAATTTTAGTAAAGTGGAGGCTTTATGTTGTTGATTAAAGATTGTGGCATCTGCAACACTGAGTTCAGAAATATTGGATATTTTATTAGCATAGTTTAGAAAGTACTTTCTGAATCCCTTGGGAAAAACTTCCTCAGAAAATTAGGGATATCATTGATCCCTCGTGAGGGTCAAACTGGTCAGGGGGACAGCAGCAGGATGAGCATTAGAGAAATAGATCTCTCAAGGTGCGTTCACACCAAACAGGACTTGGGCGACCTGAGCGACCACTCCTCATATAAAGTCAGTGTACAGCTGTGATGAGGCGTGATGGGGGCAGACGTGACCTGCTTTGACTACTCACTGAAACTTTTGACATTTATTGTTTGAAAAGACACTTTAGCTCAGCAACAACAACACGCCATATTGTTCTACTCAAGAATAGAAGCATTTACCTTAAAAAACTTGGAATGATTCTCATCAACATGTCTGAAATAGAACTGTAAAAATTAGTTTAATTTAGTATTGTTAGTTCATGTTATATTGTTAGTATTGTAAATATTATTGTGATAAGTGTCATTATTGTCACTGTTTAGGATAGAAATTTATAGTATTTTTTTTTATCTTAAATTTATATGCATGTGTATGCATATGTGTATGTGTGTATGTATGTATATGTTACTTCCCCAGCTCTTAAAAGGAGTAAAAGGTAAAGGGGGTAACATAAAAACCAGATGGAACGGTTAACAGAGGTTATATATTATATATTATTTATTATCATTATATTTATTTATTTATTTCTTTAATAGGGACAGTGGACATTAATGAACATCTATTCAAAGAACAATAGATGTAAATATGCCAGATTATAGCATCAATGCTAATTTACATCCATAGTCCCTGGGCAGGCAACACATAAACATTATGGCAAAGACACCACACACACAAAAGCAGGACATGCAGGACAATAGATCATAATGAGAGCACAATACAACACACTTCATATATATATATCTATATATATGTATATATGTATATATATATATATATATATATATATATATATATATATATATATATATATATATATATATATATATATATATTTATGTGTGTGTGTATATATGTGTGTGTGTATATATATGTGTATATATATATATAGATATATATATAGATATATATATAGATATATATGTATATAGATATATATGTATAGATATGTTGATAAACGACAAGTGGATTTATATGACTGATTGATTCCTAAAGTGACATGGAATAATAGTTTCACATAAGTAAACTCATTGTAGGTGATAAGGACAACTTTTTATTTTTTATTTTTTTTCGATACAGTCCCTTAAATGTTAAATAATCTATTTTGTATTAATTTATCCAACTTAAGTTTTTTTTTTTGTTGTTAAAAAAATGTTAAAATGTGTTTTTAAGATACACTAAAAAGTGATACAATGACACATTTCAATAAAAGGAGAATTAAAAAAAGAAAAATTAGTTTAATTTTTGGAATAACTATATATGTGTAACATCGTTGCAATATAACTGCAGCAGTGAGGGACATCATGAGTTCCCTGTTAATGTAGTTATTTCTGATTTCAAGACTGCACATAAGAAAGAGAAACTGAACTCACAATATAATTATGAATTATAGAAGAAGGCCTATTGACTGTACGTGTCATTACGTTTATCAATTAAAGCACCAGCTGAAAAAAGTCTGGATTAATTTTGGGCCAGTGGGGTCAAATCCTGGTCAGGTGAAGTTGTCTGTGTCCTGTAGCAGCAGAGAGTGACAGCGTTAGCGAGGGTGTTGATCTAATGATTAACTGAAGCTCAGCTCAGGACAGTTCTACCAACTCTTCAGTTAATTATTTTACCCAAAAGTCAGCAGCATGAGTTAAAATAGCTTTCTTCCTTTTTTACGAATGAGACAGCAGAATGTGTGAGGGTCAGAGAGTGTGTATGTGTCACACTGCCACGTGAACGAGAGTGAGTACTCAGCTCTAATCTCGCTGATTTAGGTCAAGACTGTGAGTGAGAGAGGGACGGCGCTCTGCTGACAAAGCACCAAAGTTCTCTGTCTTTGTCACAGAGCAGGGTTAGCACTCAGCCCTCCTTCATGTGCAGCTCAAGATGCTACTAATCATCTATCCTCATTTTATATATTACCACTAACTATAGCTAATAACTATATTTACAGCTTTTTAGTCTTTTGAAATGGAGTGGGTTTATTTATTCATGAACACATTTTTAGTCATGACCGTACATCAGGGTAGAGCAACTGGTGACAACATGTGACCTCCAGCTCCTTCAGTGCCACCCACTGGTCAGTTTGAAATATCAAAAATAGTTTGTTTATGAAGTAAACCTGACAGAATATACAATGACAGCAGTTAGAGAAACATTTTCTATTAAGTAATAACAGAAATAAGAATTCAAGCCAAATGTGCTTTATTATTTGCACCGATGAGATGCCTGAAGACCGTCTTAAATCCATGTTAAGCTCATTAGATTTAGTATTAAAATGAAAATATCTGCAACTGTTGATTTAATAACTTTTTTTATGACAGCCACATACATTTGTCATTTTTCATCACCCTTCAAATTGCAAAAAAAAGTTAAGCCTTTTGCAATGCCAGTCATTTGAATGTAGACTATCGTTGACCACAGTTGCCCATCCCTGTTCATCAGGGCTGTTCAAAGTGTTGCCCAGGGGCAAATTAATGAATAAATGCAATTTGACCCACAGTAGAACATGAAACGTGTGCTTGGCAGATGAAAAGTGACAATTGAATTATTGTATTAATTGCACTGCTAACTCTATTTATTGAATGTATGTATATTTATCGTGTGTGAGAGAAGCTGACCACCCCTGCTAAATTTTCTTTGGGATCAATTAAGTTGATTCTAATCTAATATAAGCTAATGTACCAGTGTCAAGGTCCAGTTTTCAATCAGCAGATCTAAAGGCCCTTACACACCGAAAGCGGATTACGCAGCGGCCAACACGCGGAACTGCGCAGATTGCACGCAGAGAGAGCGCTGAGCATGGTGGCGGCACGGCACTTAGAGCAGGAAGTGTTGTTGACGCGCTTGGTTCGATGAGTAGTGCCTGATGCTCTTAACTATGTAGCAAAACTCTGTAGCTGTAATCCTCCTGAGGAAGAGGACCAGAGTAGCAGCATCAGCAGCGGGGAGGAGAAGGATGTGGGTCCACCTGATCAAGATGGCAAGGCAGGTACTGGAGGAGTACTGGGGGAGTACAGGCTCGTTCGGGAGCTGCATTTTCACACAGAACGGTTCCTAATGTACTTCAGGCCGACCAAGGAGCAGTTTGAGAGCCTGTTGTCCCGAGTTGGTCAAAGTCGGGGAAGAATACAGACTAACTTCAGACAGCCAGTCTCTCGTAGCACAGTTCAGCTCTGTATCCGCAGCCACTTTTTTTCTGAACTGGCCTCTCCTATTGGATGCACTAAGATGTCGTCACAGCCCGCTGCGCCCGAATTGAAATTTTTTAATTTGTGCGCTGCCGCCTTGCCGCATGGCACGGCGGCAGGCGCCCCCCTTGCGCGCCCCTGAACTCTCAGCGGTATCACATACACAATGAATGGGTTTGCTGCCGACCGCCTGAGCTTGCCGCATTTGGTGTGTAAGGGCCTTAACAGTCTAAAAGAAGACACTTCCACAGAGTTTGCCTTTTTGCTCTTGTTTTTTATCTGAATGTGGAGATAAACGTTATCATCTCCCCGCTCTGCTGCATGGAGCTCTGGCCTCTGGTTAGAGGCAGCTGCAGTGGTAACCAAAGCCCTCTTAGATCAGTTGTTCATTCCAAAAAACTGACATGATGTCTTTTTTTCCTCATAAAGCCATTAATGAAAATACATTGATCTGGTTTGTTTGACTGTGATATACTGAACTCAAAGTCGCCAGTGTGGCCAAAACTTTCACATTTTTTTTAGTATGTGGCCCGACGTGAATCAAAAGCTTGGACTCCCGACCACACAGTGAGTCTTACTGACCCAGAGCAGACCAGATCTGATTCTTTGTCTTCCCTACAGCACCAGGACTCTGAGAAGAGGGGTCACCCAGCTGCCAAATCAAAGAGCAGAGGACTGCCTTCAGACAGGTGGGTCAGCTGTATTTTAAAGTTTGATAACCAATTCTATGTACCAACAAACAAAGGATGAATGTTAGAAACGTATCACAAGCTTCATGAACACAAACCGCCTCTCTGTCTTTTTCAGGGACAAGGGGAAGGGGGCTGCCTTTGTAGCTAACGGTAGGCTGGTACCAGCTCTGTCACCGAAGACGAAAGGTGAGTGAAACAGATGGGGATAACTCCACAAAACTGTCTCCTGTAATCCAAGAGCTCTAGGCAGTGATCAGAGTTACAGTCTAGGGGTTTGGGTGAATTCATCATTAGATTCTGAAACATCTGACAAACACTCATGATGTTCTAGCTCCAAGAAACGCATCAGCTGCAAGATAGAAAGAAACATCGGCTTTCTGTGTGAATTAGTTTATCCTTATGAGATTAAGATCAGAAACTGATGTTAGAGTTTTTTTTACAAACCTCAGTTCCAATGAAGTTAGGATGACTGTGAAACGTAAATTAAAAACTGAATCCAATGATTTGCAAATCCTATTTGACCTATATGCAGTTGAATACACTACAAAGACAAGACAGTAAATTTCCAGACTGATAAACTTCAGTGTTTTTTTGCAAATATTCACTCATTTAGAATTCAATCCCTGCAACACAATCCAAACAGCTGCACACTGTTTTTGCAGATCGAGGTTCAGGTCCTGACACGTATGGTGAAACGTCATCAGAAAGCTACAGCTCTCCATCCAGCCCTCAGCACCGAGGACCAGAGAGCATGGACAGTGAGGATGACAACAACAAAGGTAAACACACTCTGTGGAGAGTTGTTACCTTGGATTGAAGTTTTTGCACTTACATTGCATCGACCATCAACAGAAACACCATCATTTAACATAAGTTCAGACCTTTAGACCAGTTAAACCCAATTTAATGGCAGTTCAGCTAGATGCTGCTGTATCAACCATCATTCTTCTCCAGATTATATTCATAATAGATAATTAATGTTAATATTAATGTTAATATCTCTCAATGCATGGTTGTATTGAGTATACATCCATAGTAATGATCTTTACAACCATATAGGTCCGTCTTGGAAACAAGGTGCCACATCTCAAGGGGCTCACCTTTAATGAATTTATATTCAGCAATTATGATGCTATACAAATTAGGAGTGATTGATTGAGTCTGTATTCAGCAGAGATAAATATGATTTCAGTCATTTTGTCTCTGCCTGGATGGATCCATCTCTGGATGTATGCATGTGTACAATTATATTAATTATATATAAAATGAGTTTGCCTGCTGTATTGTAAAGTGCTTTGAGATAACATTTGTTATGAACTGGTGCTCTACAAATGAAGATTGATTGACTGGCAGTGAACTTAATGACTTAACACTGTCTCAGACATGTTGATGAATCTCAGTCTGATCCTGTATGATCCCATTCTCGATGT
The DNA here is from genome assembly GCA_036419115.1 of Scarus forsteni. NCBI lineage: Eukaryota > Metazoa > Chordata > Actinopteri > Labriformes > Labridae > Scarus > Scarus forsteni. Next base: position 6,207,502 of record JAZDUH010000323.1, on the reverse strand, counting down.
CTCCTTAGATACAGACAGCCACTCTGACGACTCCAGCAAAGGTCCTGACATGTACTACACCCACCAGACTGATCCAGCTGTGGTGAGAGAGGTCTCCACTGTCCAACCTTTGTCTTCCAACCCCCACCCAGCTCAGCAGGAGCCTCTGTGCCCAGAGAGCAGCACAGACTTCCCTCCACTGTCGTTCATGCGCACTCTGTCATATGTGCTCCCCAACGGCGCCGTGGACCCTCCTCTTCCACTGGTCCCCCCTCCCAACCAAAGCATCGTCCCTGAAGTGAAGCCTTCATCTGGGACCTTGATGATGCAGCTGCCCTTAGTGCCTCCAGCTGTTCCTGGTCTTGTAGGAGAACCGGAGAAGAGGGACATGCTCCCACCGTTTGGGATCCCCCCTTTGGGCCACCATCCTGCAGGGGGTCCTGCTGTGCAGCCTGTGGTCCAAAGATTCAAAACTGCTTTGCCTCACAGCCAAGGTATGAGCGATGGAGCTTCAGGGAGTGGACCTACCCCTCAGGCTCCTGTTCGGGCCATCAGTGTCTTGTCTCCAGGACCCACCTCCTTCTCTTCCATCCCACAGCAGTCTCTGCCATGCCAAGATCCAGCCAGTGCCAGCTCCGGCCTGTCCCCTTCTCTGCCACATGTGGACACCTGTCATGCCAAACATCCTGGTTTGACTTTACCTTCAGGCATGCCTTCCCCCTACAGCCTGCCCTCTGTGCCCACCTCTGTCATGCCTACTGCAGGAGCCACTGGGGGAGCTCCCTCTCCTGGACACATTCAGGCAGCCGTTCCTCCAGCTGTGCCCACTCACACCCCTGGACCTGCCCCCAGCCCCATCCCGGCTCTGACTCACAGCACCGCTCACAGTGACTGTACGTCGTACAGCAACAGCAGTGCCTCGTGTGGAAGTGCCCCCGTTGTCCCTGGAAACCCTTTGACCCTTCAGCAGCCCCAGCAGCAGCAGATGCCCCCCCAGCAGCAAACACAGCAACAGCAGCAGCCAATAAGCTGTGGGACCTGCGGATGTTACAACAACTGTGGCAGCAGAGGCAACAACAACAGCGTCAGCATCCCCTCTGGTTGCCAGGGGCCGATGTTCTTCCCCACCCACCAGATGGCCGGCGTTCAGCGGCCGGTCTTCTCACCACATATCTTCCAGCTCACAAGCCTGTGCAGTAACAGTTACCTCCCCCAGGCCCAGCCTCCTCACCAGGCCAACGGTGCAGCCACCCTGCCCGCCTTCTACCCCACCGCCCCACCTCCGACACACCCTCCACCCTACGGTCCCCTCCACACGCACTCTCACAGCCACTCGGACATGCCGTCGCACATGCTGGGCACCCAGGCTGCAGCCGTGGCCGCTAACTACAACCTGCAGCAGCAGATGGCGCCGGCATCGTATTGTCAGCGAGTGTACCCGCACGTGTACCCAAACCACCTGGGGATGCTGCCTGCTGCTGCAGCTGCACTCGGAGGAGGCGGAGTCAACAAGAAGAACGGCCATTTGTCCTGTTATAACTGCGGTGTGAGTGGTCACTACGCTCAGGACTGCAACCATCCCTCCATAGACTCCACGCAGCAAGGTAGAGCAGCCACACGGGGCAGGAACAAACACAGGAACCCCTAGGTTGTCCAACCCAGTCTGTGCACAGCGTTTGAGTCTGTTTACAGTTTTAAAGCAGTTAATTTATTGTACAAACTTCACCTTTTATTAGATTTCCAAGCCATGAGTGCAGTGCCTTCTGTGCTTTAGTACCAAACACCAAAACACATGTGCTTGTGCACAGAAGATAACTTCATGGTATGCAACACATTATTTTTATTATTTTTATGTAGTATTTTGCTATCAGTTGAGATTGGCATTGACCAGTAGCCACAATGCAGCCGTTTTTCACTGCAGCTGCTTTTTGCACGGGTTGCTTGGTCACTTGTATTTGCACTGGAAATGAATCACTCCCTGGCTATCGTGTTCATGTATAGGCTAACAGCCAGTGCCAAACATGCCCACTTGTGTTATAACAACTCTTCCAAATGATCTACAAGTGAAAACTACGTCATATTTTGGTCTCAGCTCAGCATGCTGAGAACCTCATCTGTGCCTGACTTGATCCCAAATGGACAACCAAAACAACACAAGTAGAGCCAAACAATACTGAAGCCCCCAAAATGCTTCTTCTTTGTTGTTGCTGTATTGGACAGGTATTGACATGGTTCCAAAGGGGTTATTATCATCAGATATTGAGATCTAAATTTATTTCCTAACATCATCTGTACATATTAAAGAGAATATCATATTTCTCCATTCAGGCAAAAATGTAGAGATTTGATTTTTAGTCTTATTCCTCAGCCTCAGTCCCTTTTTTGTTTTGCATCTTCTAAAAGTTTGTACATTTTCAACTTCTTCAACTTCTTCTTCCACCCGGTGGGAGGGCAACGAACAGACTAACGGATTTTGTCGTAGATAAGGAGTGGGCCAGCTACAGATAATCAACATACAGCCGAGTCTGTGTTTATTATTTTCCCCCCAGCGTTGTGGAGCCCAAAGTGCCTCCACCATAGACTGTAAAAGAATTGGATGAAACCATGTGACGTCAGCTGTTGATAAGAAAGGAGCTTTTGGAACATTGTTGATGCCTCTAATGGATACTACCATACTGCTCGTGCCATCTCGACCAAACTTTAGCTCAAAGAGAGGCTGAGTTGTAGCAGGATTTAAAGCCATCTGACCAACAGTGACACCACAGGGACATGCAGCCAAGTTAATCAAGTCCTGAATTTGAAATTGGGCACAATGTGAAAAAAAATGGTCCCCTGTAAATGTTTTCCATATTCAGACTGAAGGCGAGCTTTGAACCAGGCTGTTACAGTCATGCCTGGCTATAGCAGAGTCGTTTGGCCTGTCCTCAAAATTTTAGGCCTATTTCCTGTTGTTGAGGTCAAGAGAGCAACTGACTTTCCGGTTTTCTCTGGGAGCGCTCTCTGTTGGATCGGAGGCTCACTGCTCCAGGCACAGCTGTTTATTTTAGATTAGTGCACATTTATATGCTTTAATTCCAATTTCCCCATTATGTTGAAAATAATTGATATTGAAAATGGAATAAGAGGGGACCAACAGACAGTTCAAACTTACTCAGAGTACTCTTCAGAAGAAAAAAAAAACAGTTTTAGTCCAGTCTGGGCAGTCACTACTATTCTGTGCTTTTGTTCAGGTGCCAATCAAATTTCCAGATTTAAAGTGAAGTATGCCATTACAACTACAACAACATATTTAGAACCATAAGTGAGTTTGACATGCACAAGCATCTGGCTCTAAAACTAATGACATACTGTATTTGCTGGTAAATTGAAGCAGTCAAGTTTTTCTCTTTGCTGTCTCACTTATTTGTTGATAGCCTACAGATGCTGCAGGAAGCTGAGGTTAACGCCTGTCTAGTAAAGGCAACAACCTACCTCCCAAAAATATGATGTGAGAAGTAAATTTCTGAGAGCTTCCTTTTAAACTTACGGTAGTCAGTGTAATAGAGCAATTGTCTGATTCAAATTTGGCTTTTATAATTGCAAAGAGCTGAGAATATTTGGCTGTTTTGCAGCACTTCCTTGTTGTCAGTTATGTCAAAATGAAAACCTTGTTTATTTTAATAGGTATTGAGATCATAATTGAGTTTAAAAACAAGCACCACTTGCTTGTTTTGAATTGATATGCTTATTAAAAGACTGACAGTACACATAAATCTTCTTCTTTACATAATAATACTTTAATAAAGGAAAAAAGTTTCAGCATCTGATGTGGCACAGTGATCTTTAAGTCTTGATTTGTCGGATTACATAACTTTGGAAAGCAGAAATTGCAATCTTGATTAAGATATGATTTATTGCCCAGCTGTACTCCCCAGTGCACTATTCACATGCACACTCCTGTGCCTGGCTTTAGCAAAGAATAGAGTGACATCACCCAGACACCTTCTGTACAGCTGACTGCATGCTGTCAGAACGGAGCCAGGAGTCGTGGATTTTGGTCTTTATTTCCCAGCCCTAACTGGAACCATGTTTAATGCCACAGCACATTTCTGATGTACAGATTTGTCTACCTGCCCTTTGATTGTATTTCTGTGTGTCTGGCTGCTTCTCTGTATGTGTGTTTGTGTGTTGTGTCTGCAGGTGTCTTCCGGTTGAAGTACGCAGCCTCCCACATTTCAGAAGCACTTGACAATGCCGAATGAAGGAGCTGAAGAAGGAGAAATGCTGAAGAGGAGTTCCTCTGGTCTCAGTTCCACACTACAGACAGTCCTCTGTTCTTCCTCTGACACGTTCATGTGCACTTCAGGAGACTGAAATAAAGACTCACCAGAGAGAGTGACCTGCCAAGGGCTCAGTGGACGCAGCCGAAGTACTTGTGCCTGAGAAAATCTTTTTCCCATGGAGATGATTCATTGTCCTGTGCACAGCAGTCCACGTGACTCCTGCTCCCCTCCCTTTCAGTTTGTTTTTGATATTTTTGCACTGAGGGTGGGGAATGACTAACTTATTACTTAATTATTAGGATGTTCATTCAGAGATTTGGGGGATTGGTTTTTACATTGAGGCGAAGACTGAAAAAGGTTCTTACAGAAGTTTCTAAAACAGCATATTTATGCCTTTTTCCTAAATATTACTGTTCATCTGAGATTTTATCGTCCGTCAGAAATGTGCAGCAAGTATCAGAAACGGGATGTAAGGACTGGAGAGTGGATTTTAGGTTTTATTTTTAATTTTGCTGTAAGTTTTTTGAATGTACACCTTCATGCATTTTTGCCACTTAATGTTTAGATGGAGGGTAATCGCTGCTTTGTATTAATATTTTTTCAATTGTTTGACTTGCACTAAAGCGAGGCAGGAACACGTGAACAAAAAACAAACCAGGAATACAGATGTTGGGGTTCTTTCAGCTTCATTTTTAAGAGATAATCTCTCATTCAGTATTTTACTGTTTTGGTATACTTTGACTTTTCAGGTGTGAAACAGATTTTTATAGGTAATAATTTAGAGACTTGTTAATGTAAGTATAGGAATAAAAGACAGAAATCAAATTAACCAAACTCCAGTCTACTGTAAGGTTGTCCAAATTTTCCTTCCCACGTACTTTAAAAGATACTCTATCTGTGACTTCTATGTTTGATACCACAGGAAGTAACCGAGTAGTGAAGGATAAAATAACAGTTACATTGTCATCTTTTAAACTAAAGACACTTTGAGCAAAGACAGTCTGGAGTATTGAGAGAAATGGGAGGCAGATTGTTCTTTTTTTCCAGCAGTGAGGCTCCAGAGAACAGAGAAATGTGTCAACACCTCTGCACAAGCGTGCAGAAAGGTGCAGGATTTTCTTTTATTGCTGCTTAAGTGGCTTTCCTGTCTGCTGCATGTCTCCTCTTCTCTCTTTTCAGATGCTATACTGTTAACTGTTTTATGTAATGGTTGGTGAATAAGTTTAGTTAATTTAAGCATCAAAAAATGATGCACACATACACTTTGAGCCTGGCGTATTCTCCTGCATCGAGGCTGAAGCCTTGTTTACACTTCTGCAGCTGAGCTCCTCTGTACCAATGTTGAGCCGCCCAGTGCACTCTGAGCTTTTTAACTTATATTTGCATGTTGGTTTGTCAACGTCACAGAGCAATACCATGTCAAATCACTGGTTGCCAGTGCAATTATTAATCTGCTCTGGGCACGTTTCTGTTTCTGGACGTTTGTGTACAAGAAACCGTCAACAAAGGCAAAGCGAATATTTTCAGAGTTTTCACAGTAGTGGACTACGATGCACTTATCGGATCAGATCAGGAGATACATTCCCGATGTATCAGCAAGTAAATGTAACATGTTGGTTTGTCCTCTGTTGCCATTGTACCACATTCAAGTACACTTAGCCATGTCTTAGACGTGACAGGCGTCAGTTCAGAGCTATGCCAGCCCAGAGGGACGGTTACTGGAAAGCTTCGATTCAGAATATAAAACAGCCTTAAAGCTGTTTGTCCAACAAGGTCTTGAGTGTTTGTCTTCTGCTTTCTGGTGTGGTACTACGCCAACCAAGCAGTGGACAGTGATTTGTGTCCTGGCCATGCTGAGTTCTCTGCTTTTTTGTCTACAGGAAACTATGATAAAGTAAAAAAGAGTTGGTAATGTAGCCTCGTAGAGCTGATAAAAAATGGGCAGCAGTCAGTTCAGTGCGTTACTTGAAAGAGGAGACAACAGAGGAGATGAAATGCTGAATCAGCTCAGGGAGAGGATGAGAATTCTTTTCTGTTGGCGGCTAAAAGTGAAAAAGCAATTTTGGTTATCTAAACAAGTCATTTTTGGACACTGATTCTTATTCTGCAGCCAGCTCATCACACTGCATACAGCCTGGTTTCTGTGGATGTTACACTGGTACTCAGAACCAATCACAGGGCTTGCATACTGTGTTGTTTAGATGGGTTGATTTTTTAGAGGGGGTGCACTTCATGCGTAGGCCTCTGCTTTGGTTCAGGATTAAGTCAGCCAACAGTGAAGGACAGTGGGAAGGCTTGAAGCAGAAGTGTAAGCCAGGCTTTAGTGTTTAGATATGATGCATTCTTCAGTATGAGGTATTGCTTGAACACCTCAGATCTACTTGATATTCTGTTTGTTGTAATACTCTCCAATCTGTACCTATTTTTTTGTTGTTACTTCTTGGGAGGCTCAAAACAAGCCCAGCTGATACTGCCCTCTGCCTTTAAGAGTGACCTTTAGACCTGTGAAAGGCACCCACAAATTGATTATATCATTACTATTTTTACTGAAGTCCAAACAAAGAGTACAAGATGATATATGATGGTGCACACTTTTAATGTGTTATTCATGACAAACCAGGCTTTGAGAAAAGTCTTTTTCATTACTGTAAACTGTGTCAGTGCATGATTTATTCAACAACTCTGTCTAATGTGCAGGATGGAAGATAAAAATAACTAAATAAGCAGATTTGGGTGACCAGAACTTCATATTTATCGCCATGCTATCAAAAAGATGTCAGTATTGTTGATTTTTGCTGTTACTGTATCAAAGTTCCAATTGTACTGAACTTAAAGGGATAGTTTGTTTTTTTTTAGTGGGGTTGCTTGAAGGCACTGGCACTAATAAATGTAACAGCCAGTAAATCAGCTGACCACCTCTCCTCCTGAAGGAGTAGTCAGGTATGGACACTGGTGGTCAGTGGTGTCGCCAAATCCTTACAGTTACCCCACTGAGGGTTAAAATACAAAGAACTGCATAAACTCGACTAGAAGCTACAGTAAGACTCTTAACAGTGTTTCACTTTCTCTCGACAAAGCCCATGTTTTTGAAACTGTTTTGTGAGGCTGCATATCCCTCCACCAGCAGTATGAGCTTTGAGCTGTGGGGTCAGTTAGCAGACACTAGAGCACAGACTGATAAAAATCTAATTCTACAAGATGCAGATCCAAACCAAGGTCTAAACGCACAAGTTTTTTGCAGAATCTGCGTATCATCCATATGAAGACGGCGTTTTGGGGGTCTGTAAACGATCATTTTTGAAACCGTGTTCCAGAGTGGAAAATTTTGAAATGCCGTATACGTAGCTCCGTGATTACTGGCTCTCCACAAGTTTTCAGATACACTTACATCATAGTTTCATATCTTCATTGACACGCATGCGGCGTACGTGAAGCATATGTGCTGATGAAGCTAGTGACCCTACTATCCCTGTTGCAGCAAAATCTCCTTCTCAATCACCACTGAGTTGAACAAACAATTATCGAGGACACATTACGGCACTTTATGATCACTTTATCACAATCTCTGTTTACAACTTTTGCCGCAAGTGCGCATGCCCACTGTTTTTTCGTCTGTTTCCGCTTGTTTCCGTCATATCGTTACAGCGGCCCTAGAGGTCTGGCATGTGTTTTGCATTCATATAGACGCACACATTTTCTGAGATGCCTTCGTCTTTATGACGATCGTTTTGGAAACTGTTAGGCGTTTTGTCTTCATGTGGATGGGGCCTTAGTCCCACTCAGTTTATGCACCATGCACCTGTGATCCGTCCTGCTCCTCAGTTTCCACATCAGTTTTTTAATCCTTTTTTTCTACCTGTGACTCCTTGTGTCTACTCCAGCTCTTAACTATATTCTCTGATTCCCACAGCTAATGGTATGTCTTCATCACATGAGTCAAAATCACTCGTTTTCAGTTCTGTTTAGATATGTTGTTGTTTCTCCTGAAGCTCATGAGAGGAAGGCAGGCTGGTGGGAGGATGCTGTCCGAACATCGGAGCTTTGTTGAGAAAAACGTGAAATACCAAATACCATGAGGTTGAGACAGTGTAGTATTTGTGTAGCCTTTCCTTCAAAGTGGGAAGTAATGAGGCTTTTGTTGGCACCTCAAGCACCTTCAAAAAACCCAAACCATCCCTTACTGAGGAAAACGTGAGCAGTCATGTTTCTAAGCCAATATAGTTCACATTTTTCATGCTTATTGTATTATCTATTATCTGAGCTGACAATTCATGGGGAGACACCACAAACTGAGACAAAGGAACAATCCGACAGTGCGGATGAAACACAAGCCCTTTTGACATTTTTAGAAGATGTTTCTTAACACTGGAGGTCTGAAATGATGGAATGACGTCTGATTGCCTCATTCTGCTTTACCTGAGCTACAACTGCCTAACCATGATCTCGCACATCAAACATTTTATTCTCCTGCTCTTAAGAAACTTATTTTCTATTCAGCCTGAAATTCAACTCAAGATTTTTTTCCACGTCATCCAGCTTTTTGTGGATTTGGGGGTTAATTTGTGTTCCTTGCATCTGTTTCTTAAAATGTCTGTCTCATTGAGAATGGAGTCTGCAGTGGTGATCGTCAGGAGCATGAAAGTTAACACTGTCTATGTCAACTGAAGAACTATGAATATTAAGAAGTGAGAAGTAATATTTAAGTGTGTATTTATATACAAGTCAAACTTTCAACAACAGTAAAGATATTTTGATTTCATTCACTCGTGTTGCTGTTTTTTTGTGTCAGTATTTTTAATGGATGCAGAAAAGTTGGCTGCTATTAAAGAGCAGCGGGCACATTGGTCCTAACTGCCATGAGGGTGAAGTGCTTCAGTTAGCTGGGTACTTTAAAATGTCAATGTCAGCTTTATTTATATAGCACATTTAAATAGCCAGCGGCCTACCAAAGTGTTTTACCGTAGTAAAGGCAGACTGTAAAAACAGTAAGACAATAAAAGCAATAAAACCAAAACAATGCATTATAAATATGTTTGCTAACCTGTAAAACCAATTAAACCCAATAAAAGTGGCTATACCCTGCTAAAGGCCAAGGTGAACAAGTATGTCTTTAGTCGGGTTTAGAAGTAGAGATACCATCAGTAGTCCACACATAAACAATTATTATTATACAATCAGAATTTAAGCCACATTCACACATTTTGGCCAACTTTTGCTGACATAAAGGATTCAGTTAACCTGTTTCTCCTTATTTTAGAGGAGAACAGGTTATCCAGACCCACCTTCCACATCTGCCTAATTCGATGTCTGTAATCCGTCAGATCCATCTTGCCAAGCTCCAATCTCCAATGATTGTGATCGGACAAATCAGGGCACGTATTCGCAAAGCATGTTATCTTACAATGGGAGGACCCCGAAGTGACACTAAAAGTTCCTAACTAAGAGTTTTCTCTTCAAACCTATTCACAAAGCTGCTGAGACTAACTCTTACTAAGGAACTTAGAGAGCTCTTAAAGGTGCTATGAGGAGAATCTATTACTGGCGACATTAAGACTCTGCTACCCATGAGCCCGTGCGGCGACTGTCGTAATGCCTTCCAGTAACCTCAGAACTGGGAGTGACATCATCTCCGACTTATCCGCGTTCCAGTTGAAGTCGGAAAAAAACATGCCCGATCTACCAGGCTATTGTTAGCTGTTGTTAGCAGGCCCTGCGTTGTTGTATGAAGAATGTGATTATCACTATGGCAGCATTTTTGTAAATATAAGTCTAACAATACTATGTATACAGCTGATCTAGAGCGACACACCCCAGTCAGAAGTGCAAATAAATGGATTATTACAGGAGCTAAATAACTTCACACTGGGGGCATCCATCTTCCATTGTCAACTTGGGGGTGGTGAGGTTTCACCGAGTTCCCAGTAGGAAATTCCGACTTCGGGGGACATTCCAGTTTCAGTTTCCTACTCGGAACTTGGAAACTCCTACTTCTGACTACAACTGGAACGCACCAAAAGACGTGACCCAAGCCGAAGTGTGCGTTTGTTGTTTTGTTGCGAATGAATGCAGCTCGGACCTTCCTCAGAACTCTGCATTGCTTTACAACTTCTTTTTTCAACAACTTACAGGATGCAAAGCAACGAGATAATGGATCTCTTTCTAGTTACGTAGCGGTAGTTTTTGATGTGTGACAAGCAATTTTTGGAAAACTTAGTATAGTAGTTTTGTAGCCGCCTATATATCGCTCCTTACAGCCCGGTGCTCTAAGACGTGTCCAAATAATATACATTTGCTCCAGTTTTAATTGTCTTGTTCCCGAAGTTGAGTATCCAGGCCAGTCCAGCCCTGTCCGACCCGACCGTGAAGCTAAGGAATAGCATTTAAAGATAATCCATTTTGATTCTATAAAACTCATCTTAAAGTGTGTATTTTGATCTGGTAGATATCTAAAAATGAGACTTTTTTGTAATTACTTAGAAACTCCTCATAGTCCCTTTAAGCTAAATGCTAGATGTCATGTTTCAGGAACCACCGGACTTACAACGCCTCCAGTGATTGGCTGACAGGGAATGAGTCTTTGTGAGAACTTTCTACATAGAAATCACTCAATTTAGAGAAAGGTGTCATGTTGGCATATTTGAATTAAGCCCTTCAAATAAAAAAAATGTAGACTACTGATTAAACATTAAACCAAGAGTAATATACTGACTAGTTAAGTATGTGTTCTGCTAATTTTCAGCAGCTGTATCTGGTTAAACGATTAGCAGATACACATATAAGCAGCCTCTTAAAGGATAAGTTCGGTTTCTACAGCTTTCACATTGTTTATAGAATGAAGAAGAACAATATATTCACCCAGAAGGCTTTCCTGATCCAAACAGTGCTTCGGGAGATATTTAGATCCAAAATCGAGCAGCGGACATCCGTATAATGGTAGCACATAGGGCATACAGCGCCACTCCTAAAACGGCATTAATCGTCCAAAAACTCATTAGTTTCCCCAATATTCCATTATGGTCCGTTCGGGCTACTCCTCCACGACAGTCTGTGTCACTCCAGACATGTTTTTGTGACTGTACTGACCTCTGAACTGAAGAAGAGCGCTTGTTCAGCGCCTGCGCAGTACTCTCTGGAGAGCTGTTCTTCTCTTAGCCTCCGCGTCCTCCTTTCGATGAGCTCCTCATCTGTAAACTCTGGCTCCAAACTGTAAGGACACCCATCATATTAAAAGTTCTCCTCCACAACATCTTCATCTGATAGATATTCGTCCATTTTGCACAAAACTGGAAGAAGAAAGTCGTGTAGCCGGCGGTCGCCGCTGAAACAATGAGCCGTACTGCACAGGCGCGGAGCAAGCGCTCTTCTTCTTCAGTTCAGAGGTCAGCACAGCCACAAAAACATGGGTGGAGCGACATAGACTGTCGTGGAGGAGTAGCCCGAACGGACCATAATGGAATATTGGGGAAACTAATGAGTTTTTGGACGATTAATGCCGTTTTAGGAGCGGCGCTGTATGCCCTATGTGCTACCATTATACAGATGTCGGCCGCTCGATTTTGGATCTAAATATCTCCCGAAGCACTGTTTGGATCAGGAAAGCCGTCTGGATGAGTATATTGTTCTACTTCATTCTATAAACAATGTGAAAGCTGTAGAAACCGAACTTATCCTTTAATGGCTGGGACTCTGGAATAACCATGGCAGAGAAAACATCAGGTAAAAGAAAGCACAAACCAAACTGGACACAAGACCAGCTTTTCCTCCTTACCCAACTTGTCAATGAAAGAAAGAACATTATCAGAGGAAAATCTGGATCTGGGATAACCTTGCAATTGAAAAAAGAAGCATGGGAACAAATTAGCTTACAATAAATGCAGTGTTCCCACTTTTGAGCAGAACCACTGCTGACTGTGAGAAACGTTGGTTCTCTTTACAGTCTCAATGTCAGAGATTTCAGAATTCAAAAGAAAAAAACCACTGCAACAGGTCAGACCAATTATTATCAAACTAAACCTAACAAACTATTTAGTGTGTTCAGTAATTAACAGAAATGTTACACATAAATTAACCTTGCTAAATGTGTCATTACAAATTGTATTAATGTGAGCCTTATTTTGTATTCAGTTATTAGGAGGAGGCTCTGCACCCAAGACACTGGGTTGTTTCCATTTGTTGGTGAACTGATTTTACTTTTGACTAATTCTATTACCATCATTCTACCCTCCTGATTGAGGAAGCCCATTGTTATTGTATCTTTCCAAAATGTTCTGAGATACTTTCTGAACTGGTCTTAGTGACTTAGGAGTCCTCTTCACTACTTCTAACTTCTCACAGGTTTAGGAGCTTGTTTTAGCTCTAAAATGCTTTTTGAAATACTTTTCGAAGAGAAATTTAGGATTCCTAAATTTAGGACTGACACGTCCATTGTTGTAGAGAGTTTCCTAAATCAGCAAGTTAGGAGAAGATGTTTGTGAATATGGGCCCAGTGCTCTATGAAGCAGGAAGAGGTGGAGCTACAACTGAGATGACCACAGAGGTTATTGTTCATACCATGGATGTATTATAAGAACTGGATAGCGAGGCTCCACCTTCTACCATGTAACAGATTTGAAGCCATAATATCCCCCGTCAGGGCGCCGCCATTCTGCAGCCAGTAGAGAATCTGGACCATATCTGGACGTAGTTGTCGTAAACTGTCGCAAAACTCCCCAGCATACGCCGTACACAATCATTGTGAAACTGCAGTAAACTGCAGTTATTTTTTAAAGTCTAATAAATGATGAAAAAGAAACTTTTCAGAAAAAAGAGGACTTGGAAAAAACGCAGTCCAATAATACTTTCATATCACCACAGCATACGGATGGAAGAAATATTTCTACAAGGTGTATTAATTTTTGAAGTTTCACTACGGCCCGTTCAGATGAATGGGGGAGACGGAGATTTGACCTATACTGCAGCCAGTCACCAGGGGGAGCAGTTTTCGTGGCGGCTTCAATTTGAGCCCAGCGACATGGCGTCCATGTTTTTTAAAGTCTATGGTTCAGTCAGAGATTAGCATGGATGCTAACAGCTTCATTAGCCAATTTACCAGTTCTGGATACCATTTCTTTATGAAACTAGAAAGCACTTGTAGAGCACAAACCTTTACTAAGGTAGCTCAGATATTGCTGTTACATCTATAAGCAATATTTCCCTGACAAAGTTACCATCACAATATGATTCCTTGTCCCTAAGAATCCACACCGAGCAATCAAAATCATGTTGACAACATTATTAGTTAGCCAGTTAAGCAAAACATCTTTAAATTTCAGCAAACTCCATCCAGTAGTTTTAGTGTAATCTTGCTATCAAACACAGGCTACACTGACAACAACTGTCTCACTGAATAGTTTCCTATAGTAAAGATGTTTTTTCTCTACTTTCAATATGTTTTGACGAAGGGTTTGTTTTACGAGGTGGCTTACATTCTGTGGCACAGTTGGGCCCATTGACAGAACATTCATCCAATCACCTGCTGGATATGCATCTGAAAGGTTGTGCCCTCCCCAAATTCTTATGGGCTATTCCTCAGATGGGTAAGACTAAATGTGCAACAAAAAGGCCTAAAACTTGACATTGACTAAATAATGATAGGTGAGTTTTAGGGAGCAACAGCAAATTTACGTGAAGTGTCTCCTCTATCATTATCAACCTCTAATCAGGTTTGTTTTCTTTTCTTTTTACTGAAAAGAGCCCCGGTTGAAGAACCTTGTCCAGGTAAGTGACACATTCATATCCTCTAGGGGCGTGGTCAGGCACAGGTCAAGAGGATTTAAAGCTACAGACACAAAAACAGCTTGTTTTGGGCAGGGCTTGAAATAATGGGTTTACAGGCATGCCAGAGTCAAGATCTGAAAGACTTTTAAGGGAAGAAACCTCCAAAATAAATATTAGGGTCACATGTTAAATCAATATAAATGTGTTACAAACGAAGAAGATAATGAACTTTATTTTTAATTTGATCTTTAAGTTTTGTTTAATATCTTGTCAGTGCTCTCAGCATCACGAAGCAACATCCACTTGTTGCTGTTTAGGACAGAATATGTGTCTCTGGCTGTTTGGATGCTCTTCTTATGTTTATTTTGTCCATCATAACTGCTCAACCTGCTGTTGGTGCTTTAGTTACCTTCAATCCTGACTACACTAACAGTAAGATGTTGGTGACTTTATTTTACTTTTAGTTGCACAGCCTCCAACACACACCTTTAAGAATATTCACACTGTCCCAAATTGCTTTCTGGAAAGCTCTTCCTTTAACAGAAACTTGAGGATAAACCTGAGGAGGCAGGTGGAGCTCTGCTGACCTTGACCTGCTTTTAGAAAACAGATGACTGAACATTGAAAGACTGCAGCTGCAACGTCTACTGTAGTCACTGTATCCTGTTGAAAAGGGCATGATATATTTCTAGAGTAGAACATGATTTACAGGTTAAAGGTGTAGTCAGCGACCTTCTAATCTTCTAATCTAATGCAGTATTTGTCAAAATCACCGTACTTCTCCTCTCCATCCACAAGATGTCCCCACTGACAGCATGTTGAAAAAAAAGTCCGGTTTCAATACATAGCCTTGGCTCTGAATTTCAGCAGGTAAATACTGTGGCTTGGGCCGAGTCACCAAAACAGGGTACACCCCCCCACATCCAGGGGGCGATCATACTCATGCGCAGATCAGACAGAGGGGGGACTGGGAGTAGTAGATTGCGTAGCGTGCGCAGTTAGCATAAGACAGAGATACAATAGGTGCAGTAGCAATGGCTGAAAAACAGCCCAAAAGAAAAAGGTCAGAGGAGTGAAAAGTGAAAAAGAAGGACTATGACCATGAAAGAGTGAAGACCTGGGTCAACATTGGTGTTGCTTTCTAACAGTGGAGGGAACTCCGCGAATTTAAAGACCTGAAAACAGACGCGGATGACGGCGTCTTTCTGTTGGATAGGTAAGCAACATTAGCTTTGTGGTGCTTCACATAACAGTAACAGCTGTCGGGCATTCATCTTATTGTCTAATCTGCCAAAATGTACTGTTGCTGTGATGTTATCAATAATGGCAGTCGACTTGTTTGATGAGTCAGGGTTACCTTAGCTAGATTGGTCAGCTACAGTTTCTATGGCTGTTTCCATGACGATACACGTCCATCAGCCTTCGGGGGTGGAGCCAGGGGTGAGGTATGAAAGGAGAGGGTCTAAATTCGTTTATCAACAACCTCTCCACTCGTTTTCTCCCACATCGCTGACTACACCTTTAAATGCTGTTTTTACTTTTGATAACAATCAATAGATTATGAATGAATTCATTTTTTCTCTGCTGTTAAGCTCCTTTGTCAGCATGGTGTGCATCCTTTAGGCAGTGGAAGTGTCTCACATTAAGTCACTCATAAAAGTGCTTCAGCATGTTTTATATGACAGATAAGGTGGCAGTAAAGTTAATCGTTTGCTAAATATTATACCACAAGATGAATTTATAATGGAATTAGTTACTTTTCCTTGGGTGGATTTAGTTTATTACATATATTAATTTTTTAATTTTTGGCTTAAAAATGGACTGAAAAGCTTTTTTTTTTCGCTGAAGTCAGCTTTTGAAAAAAAAACCCAACATGACAAAAGTGACTTTTTTTGGCCATTTCGGAATCCAAAGAAAATATGCTCAAACATGTCTTTGTGGGTGTTGAACAGGCTGAAAAACATGCTGTTGTAGATGTTGGTCATATTTGGTTTAAAATGGACTAATGAGCCTTTTCCCCTCAGGTCAGGCTTTGAAAAAAACATCATGGTAACATGCGACTTTTTCACCATTTCGGACTTCGAATAAAAATGTCCTCATACATGATGTTTTGGGTGTTCAACATGCCAAAAACATGCTGGAACAGGTTTGGTAATGTGGAGCTGAACTGTTGTTGATATCACTGATATCAATTGTAAAGCTTTACTAGTAGTTTCTAATGTTGAACATATCAGATAAAATATTAATTGCATTCGATATGAAATATTTCTAAATGTAGAGCTCTCATGACAAAGTAATTTCTTTTGACAGCTATAAACCATGTGTTAGTCTTTTTTACTGCCCTTCAAATTGCAAAAATGTGTCCATCAGGCAGTGAGGATGATTTTATTTTGATCCTCTTAGAAACCGAAGTTTCCCATCCATAGCTTTAATAATGATCCAGCTGCAGCCATCAGAGCAATCATGAGTAATTTTATTTCATTTTCTTAAAATATAAACACTTATTTTATGATTGACTTTATCATACACTGAAACAGACAAAAGAAGGGTCATAAATGAGCTATTTTGACAAAATCAACATATAACTGCTTAGATAAGTGATTAGTGTCACTTAATTATAAACAGAATAACACGTCAGGCTGCAGAAACTACAGTGTGACTCTCTCCTCATGGTTAACCCCTGTTGTTCTGCAGAGACTCGATCAGACTCTTGTTGTATTCGTCGACTTGCTGGAAGACATTTTTGGCCACAGACTCAAAGTCGCTCTCCTGAGTTTTAGAGGCGATGACTGAGGCTGCTGTTAAGGAAAAATCATACTTTGGACAACGGCTGACATAAACAGACATTCTCTACCTGATCTTAACAAAAACAGAGTTAAATAGAAAGTAAAAAGAGCCATAAAGAGATTCAGAGACTCCTGAAGGATACACTCTTTCATCACAAAGTTGTTCTGCTCCAGGTGCTGCCATTTTCTCTCAAGGTTTGTCAGCTGAACACAAAAGCATGGAAAAGACACAAACATATTTACACATTTAGCTGATCAGCACATTTAGCCAAATTTGAGAATGTCTTGTCTAACTCGTCAGGATATGGACACATTCACAAGTTATTCAATACAAAGTGGGTGTTCCTGCTCCCCACAGTTTGTTTGCTTATATATTGACTGATTCTAAAACTTGTCAACTTAACTTAGAATTTAGTCAAACTCATTCAAGCATGAGAATTGATCCTTTTCTCCATCATGTCTTTGCAGACACTTCCTACAGGTGTTGTGTTGTATTATGTTACCATGCTATCTGGTCATGGCAGCACTGGCTGGTACGCAATAGTGGAAAATAAAGAAAACACATTGAATGAGAAGGTGTGTCCAAACTTTTGGCCTGTACTGTAAATATTTGCACATATGCTGTAAAATCAAGAGCCTGGCTTCAGTCTGCTCTACTGGAAACAGCCTTGAGATAACACTTGATATGACCTGGTGTCATACAAACTGATAATTCACTAAAATAAATGGTTCATGCTCACTGATGAGTGTACACGTATCAGAGATTGATCATCTAAATGTCACATTCCAAACCTGAGTGTGAGTCTCATTTTCTTGCAGTTTGGTCTTCAGAGCTTCAAGATTCTGGTTCATTTCTCCGAGCAGCTGTTTGAAAGAATCTCCACGCTGAGACAGTGACACGCGCTCCGCCTGAAGTCTCTGAAACAGAAAAACACAATCAGCCAAAACTGTCCGAGCTCGAAGAGGTGATGTTTGCCTTAGGTCAGGTTCATATGTTCAGTCTTGATGACTGCTAGACCAATGACTACTCAGCAGGGGTGGACAGTAACAAAGTAGATTTACTTGAGTACTGTACTTAAGCACATTTTTTGAGTATCTGTACTTGAGTTTTTTCTTTTTCTGGAACTTATGACTTTTACTTCACTACATTTCTATAAATGGCCTTGTTACTCGTTCCTTTTAGGTACAGGTATGAAGTCAGCGGATGAACTTTATTTTCTTTAAGTGGTGTTATCTAGACTTTGTGCATCCTGTTCCACACTCCAGTCCAGTTGGTGGCGATAATACACTTTTGAGTTGGTTTGCCATTCGAGTTTGCTATTCGAGTAGTATTTGAACATGAGTATCTATACTTTGACTTGAGTACTGGCATTGAGTACTTTGTCCACCACTGCTACTCAGCATATCTGACCCTATACTATTACACTATAAATAAAGGTGGGCATCTTTTTGTTCATTAGTGTTTCAGTATGCATTTCCATGGGCTTTGTAGCATATTTTCAAACTCTGTATTCTCCATGATCTATAAGCAGGTCAGTGCATTCTGTAGATTGTTTCAATCATTACGTTCTGTAAGGTCAACGGGAAAATGTACTTTTAATACTTGAGTATTTTCAAAAGCAGGTACTCCAGTACTTTAACTTAAGTAAAAATTTGATTGAGCAACTTTTGCCTGTATTCGAGTAGTATTTGAACATGAGTATCTATACTTTGACTTGAGTACTGGCATTGAGTACTTTGTCCACCACTGCTACTCAGCATATCTGACCCTATACTATTACACTATAAATAAAGGTGGGCATCTTTTGCATGTTTTCCAGCGACACCTCTGTTACCTTCTTCTTGTCCTCTGCATCGTGCCTCAGGGTGTCCAGGTCCCTGTAGGTGACCAGCTCCTTCTCCATGGTGCCTGTTCTCTCCCTCAGGGTGCTGAGCTCACCTGAGATCTTCCCCTCTAACTGCTGCATCTTCTCCAGGTCCTGCTGCAGACGCTGAGAGTCTGGGAGTTGGTGATGGGGTGACGGGAGTTCGATTTTAAAAAAGGAGATAGAATATGCGTGCACTTTTGTCCATGTGGAGACAAATCTAGATCATACCAGTGTTCAGTTCCTTGGCGGTGCTCTCTGACTGAACCATCTCTGTCTCCTTGCTGACCAGCACTTCCTGCATGCTCCTCAGCTCACTGGCTGTCACTCGATCCACCTGCTGCAGGCGTGACATGTTCTACACACACACAGAATCAAAAAAAAGAATAAAGAATTACAGAATTAAAAGTCCTTCTCTTTTTTAATCAATCAATCAAACTTTATTTGTATAGCACTTTTCATACAAAATGTTGTAGCACAAAGTGCTTCACACAGAAATAAAGAAAAAAAAATTAAAATAATCAAAGGTAAAAAATTAAATACAACGAAAAATACAACCCACCCACACTTCCCTCCCTTCCATCCCTCACCCCCATGCCCACCTTTGCAATCCACATACAGCACGCACTCACTTGCACACACATACAAAGACATGAAGAAGAGATTATAGCAGAAAACAGAGTAAGAGGACGGAGGAAACGCCATCTATTATTAAAAAATGAGGAAACACTGGAACTAAGACTAAAATAATAATAAAAAATATAAATAAATAAATGAAATGAAATAAAATCTTGATAAGAAATAAGATTAAAATACATAAATATAAAAATAAATAGGTAAATAAAATGCATTTTAAATAGTAATATGGTAAAATTAGATAAAATGCACTAAAGTGGAAAGAAAATCAATAAACAGATAATAAAATTCCAAATAATAAATCCGAACTAAATTGAATAATAAAAACATATTAAGGGGGTTAAAATAAATATACAGATAAGAGATCAAATAATAATGATAACAATAATGATAATAATGATAATGATAATAGTAATAATAATAAATATAATCAGCTAAAAGCTAGACTAAAAAGGTAGGTCTTGAGTTGGCTTTTAAAAGTATGAACTGGAAAACTTGTGTGGCAAAAATATGCGCAGATGCAAACAATGAAGTCATGTATGCAGAGAAGAGAGGGAAAAGGTTCTGCACTGTTCAGCTCCAAGTGAAGGCTGCGTAGTGAAAAATACAAGTATCACCTTGTGATGGGCCTAAAATTAAAGGACCTGAATCAGAGATCAGATAGCCCAGGGTGACATGACACAAAACAAGAGAAAACTGCATCAAGCTACTAAGATAAAAATGAATACTGGAGCATGTAGATGGTCAGTCACTTTTTAAACATAGGCCAGCCTCATTTTATCTTCTTTAGAGCCTGAGGACTGATAAAGTGACCAATGCACTGCAGCTGGCCCCCTCGCCACAGTTTGGACACCCCGTATTACAAAAGTAGATCTTTTTTGGTCCTGAGAGGGAGCTTAATCAGATTTCCCATTAGGAGCTGAGCAGTGCGCAGACCTTTCCTCTTTACTCTGTCCTCAGCTCACCCTGCTGCAGTGCTCCAGCAGGGCCACCACGCTCTCCTGACACTGTGTGCTCCTCTCCTGCTCCTGAGCCCAGTTCTCCTCAAAGCTCTCCATGAACCCTGTGAAGGATGTAAGGGAGCTGAAGTCAGACTGTTTTAGATAGATAGATAGATAGATAGATAGATAGATAGATAGATAGATAGATAGATAGATAGATAGATAGATAGATAGATAGATAGATAGATAGATAGATAGATAGATAGATAGATAGATAGATAGATAGATAGATAGATGCTTTTTGAATTGCTGGAAACAAAGTTTTGTTGTATTCTTTTATACAATGATAAGTGCCTTTTCTATTCCATTCTAGTCCAATAGCTCTTCTTTTCACTCCCTTTAGATGCTGTGACTTTGGTGACTCCTGCTGGAAGATGAGAAAATCACGCAGCTGCTTATTGTCTTTTTGTATTTATAGTACCGAACTAATATAGCTGTGCATATTTATTATAGTAAGCTTGTTATTGTACATGAATTGATTTGAATATAGTTTAATATATTCTGGTCATGTCTGTCACAACATTTTGTCTTCATATTAACCTCTTCTAGTTTTTCGTGCTGTTTTTTACTTGTTTTTAAAAAGTAGCCTGAATTTTTTTGATTCCATGTCTTCCATCTGGCAAAGCTTCAAACTGAAACCCTCATAACAATGACACACCTTAAAGGAAAAAGTGTTAGCTGTAGGCATAGTTTAGCTGCACTTAAAGCCAGAGGTGACAAGTCTCTGACTGTCCCATAATTAATGAAACAGTCGCATTATTTGATAAAACTCTTGTTGCTCTTCTTTTTAAAAGTTTTCTCCCTCCCAAACACTATCTATGGTGTGTAGCCTCAATGGGCCAGAAGTACATCCCACAGATTTGTGAAACAGTTAATCTGTTGTTCCAGGTTAATTTACCCCAGTATGCATTCATGACAGCATTTATATTCATGCAAAGGATATTTTCAAATCACTTCCTGTGTTAATAACTAAAACTAGATAAGCTTGATATTGGACTTTTGTCAATAATAGAATAATATAATATATGTCAATAATATGTTAATACAATATTGACAGTATTTGTGAGCTCAATATCACCAATATTAATGTCAATACTTTTTGTGAAGAGCACAAAGTCTCTACTTCACAAAAATTGACCTGTTTCCTTCATGCTGTGTTTCTGATATATCTGATAATTTTATTTCTGAAAAATTATACTTTTGAATAAGAATAGTGAACTTTACTGCCAAAATATGAGATGAATATGCCCCATACATACTGCCATACTGCCACATCTGCTACTACAGTAATCCATTTTTTGGCTATTATCTGCTTATTATATATTATATATTTTTCCAATAATACTGTGCATCCCAAATCAACTACCTTTGAATGGTTACCTTATTATGGTGCTCACTCCTGCATCATAGTCAAAAGTTCAACTCACGCTCGATGTCCTCCTCCTTTTTCTTCAGCTCCTTGTACTTCTGCTGATGTTCTCCTGTTGACGGACAAAAATGGGATTTACTCAAGTTACCAAAGAAATAACCCTTAAAGTCAAGGTCACAATGTCTCGATTATCAAACTATTTAAACTGTTGTAATATATGATCCCTTTTTCTTAGGATAGTTGTTACATTTTGTGTTTTGTTTGGAGAAAAATAGAAATTTGGCAGTGGCTTTCAAAAGTTGTGATGAACATTGTTGGCTCTGTCAAAGAAAAAGCCCAAAATAAAGAAAGTGAGATTTTAGTAACAGAGTTTTGCAGTGTCCAGTGAAGTTTACAGCTCAACACAAATGTCTTTAATAAAAGATCCATAGTAAGAAACACGTTAGAGAGCAGTTTTATGAGCAGAGGTTCCAAACCAATAGCAAACAGAGCGTAGATCATTTGATCAGATATTTAATTATATGATTCTTTTTTGCATTATTAAGACTTAAAGGTAGATGTACATATGTTTGACTCTGCAGGAAGTGTGACTGGAGGACAAAAGAGCACACAACTTTCTGATGTTAGGGACGAATCAGAGGTCATAAGTTACCTGTCAGTGATCAATAGAAACATAAGATCGGGTCAGACTGATGAGCAACATTTCAGCATTTCCTTCTATATTCATCAGCTACAGTGCCAACTTGTGACTTTTAGCAAACAGTGTTCAAGATGTTGATGAAACAAACTGAGCTGTCATGAATTAGGGCTGAACGATTTGAGAAAATAATCTAATTACGATTTACTCTACTCTACTCTGCAATTGTTATAATGTTCCTCATCTTATGTATTCTTAAACAAACATAAGCAGTAGATCTTTTTATAGTAAAACCAATATGACATTAAATTAATCTAAGGCAGGGGTGTCAAACTCAACTGCACATGGGGCCAAAACTCAAAACACACTTTAGGTCAAGGGCCGAAAAGGAAAAATATTTATTGAACACATTAAAACTAAACTTTGTTTAACAAATTTGAATAAATGGACAGTTGGACACAAATATTATTATTACAGAATAAAGAAACTGAAACTATAAATAACTTAAAAAGCTTTGGCTCTGCATAAAAATATCTCCTGTCAAAATAAAAAGTTGTAAATGTGAACATGCAACAAAAAAACCCCCTGAAAATATTATATAAAAATTGTGCTTTTGTTCCCAGTTGTCCAGCGCCCTTTAGAGGGTGCTGCAGTTGTTTATTGTTCAGCAAGGCAGCTGTTGCACTGCATTATGGGATCTGTAGTTTGTGTGTCATCAGCACTTCATACCGCCAGGCCATTAATTACAAAAACAAAAACTATATGAGACAATCACATAGTCCAGATATAATGGCCAGATATAATTGTCCATCGGGCTGGATGTGGCCCCCGGGCCTTGACTTTGACACATATGATCTAAGGATAAAAGATTTGAGAAAAAGTGGAGAAGTGAAGAACAGAAGCAAAAAAGGTATGAAATTGTAAAAACTGGGTAAAAATGGTGTGAAAGCAGAAAAAGGTAAATAAATAGGTGCAAAATAGGATGAAATAGCAAAAAATAAAAAATAAAAAAAAATCCAAAAGTGGCTTAAGAAAATTGATTATCGCAGCAAAATTCGGATTTAAATTTGAAATTAAATTTCAAAAACCATGGAAAAATTCCAAAAATGGTTCTGACAGTGGCCAAAAAAAGATAATGGGGGCAAAATAGGCATAAAGTTGTAAAAAAACTGGTTAAAAAAAAGGTAAAAATGGTCCAAAAGTGGGAAAAAAGTGTATGAATGGAGGTAAAAAAATAGGCATGAAATTCCAAAAAACTACATCACAATACCAAAATGTTCAACACACATTTTGGGCTAAAAAATATTGAACCTTCTGCGATTTGAAAATTGCAACAAGCCATATTGCGATTTAATCTAATTTGCAATTAATTGTTCAGCTCTATCATGAATATCTGGTTTAGGAAAGTCCACGAGTCCCTCTGATCCTGTGTTTTTTTGAGTTATATTTTTATAACAACCCAAACTCATTATGTACAGTCCACACTTATACTGTCTTTAATGACAGCGGGCCATGGTACAAAAAAAGGTCTGGGGAACCGCTGTTCTCAAACATGATTCAGAGGGAATCTTGTGATAGGATGCGAAAAGCTTAAAGCATCCATAAGTTGTTACCTGGTGCATCCTCTGAGTCCTGCTCCAGCTGACGGATCTCCTCTGTGCTCTGGTCTGTCCTGTCTCTGATCTCTGTCAGCCTGAAAACACACAAAGACACACATTATGACACTGAGACAAAATAAGTGCAACATTCAGATGCAGCATCTGTTTGGCTCTTTTGTCACATGATGAATGGGACTCAGCACACAGACGGTCCAGTCTTTGGCACTTCTTGGTCCATTTTTAATCAAACGATTCCCAAAAGGGGAAAAATGAACATGGCCATGGTCTCTGTGCTTGATGAAGAAGCACAAACAGACTGTGCCAAAAGAGAGCATGAATCACCTTTACTGACACAGTCAGGACCAAGGGTCACGTTTATAGAAGCATATCAGGCCAGTCATTTCTGTTTGGAGGCTTTGTGCGGTTTGCTCTTGTTTTGTGTTTGAATGCTGAGACAAATGTGTTCGCTTCCCCATCCTGATACACATCTTTCCTATCCTCATCCTGACTGGGGTGGACAGGGCCCCTGAATGTGAGTGGCCACTCAAAAATACACTAAAGGCGAGGTTTATCAGGGTGGCCCAGTCATTCTTGGATTTTTCAGTTTGTGGTCCTTGATGGAAGAAGTTTGGACTCATAAATATGTGACTATACCACAATAAAAAAAACAAAAACAAAACATAAGTACATACTGTCGGTCCATGCTGGCAATTTCCTGATTGTTCTCCTTCACCTGGAAAAGAAAGAAAACAGTATTTGTGGTCATTTGCCAAATCACTTACTCTTGAATCACAAACGTTTTATCCGGTTTATTATGATACATGACCAAAATTTCACCAATGATATTATTATTGCTATGTATTGCTAGCACCATCTTCAGCAATATATACCCCTATGGCCCTTTTCCATTAGCTCTACTCTACTCGACTCTACCCGACTCTACTCTACTCGCCTTGTGCTGCTTTTCCATTAGCTCCAGTCACCTGCCCAACGAGGTGCAGTGTCGCTCTAAACAGCTGAGCGGCACTGGGGTGACGTCATTTTGAGCGCGACGCAACAATCTGTGGCTTTTTGTCACAAACCGAGTAAAAAAGGAAAGCAGTAGAAGGCTGCAGGTGGCAAGAAGAAATACCCCTTCAGAAGCACAGGAGAGTTTTGGAAGCTATACAACAGAATGAAGCCGAGGACGAGAGCAATCCAGCTGCAAAGAAAAGACGTATGAGGGTAAGCTAATGGTAGCTACTGCTAGCATGCCAGATCGTCACACTCATGACTCATCGATGATGACATTGTCTGACCAATCAGTAGCCAGCAGTCGGTGACGTCATCTTTTAGTATCGACTCTGCTCGATTGGAACCAGAGTGGAGTAGGTACTAAACTAGCTTGTTTTAGGAGGTACCAGGCTAGTGGAAACACGCTGCAGATCGAGTAGGGCCAAGTAGAGTAGGGCCAAGGCATGCTAGTGGAAAAGGGCTACTAGCTTCCATGCTGACTGATTTGTGCACAGATGCAGAGCTGATTTCTGTCATTGTTGCTAATGGTTAGGGTATTGCCATTACGTCATGCAACCCCACTCTAAAAACCCTGAACTCTCTCTTTAAGTTTTAAGTCTTAGTCAAAAGACCAAACATGTCCACATTGCCTGCATCACGGTCAGGTTTTTGAGTCCAGGCTTGCTGCAGAGCTAACCTGTTTTAATAATTTCTCCTTTTCCTCCTGCGGGGTGCCCTGGCTCTTATGTTCAGCCTCCATGGCGTCGCGCTTTGCCTCCAGCACTGACAGAGTCTCATGCAGCCGAACCACTTCCTGCTTTATGTGTGAGTGGGCCAGATCCTGCAGACACATGAATAATAGAAATAGTTTTCTTTCAATTAAATTCAATTCTCAAAATGTGCAAACAGAGAAATGAAACTACAAACAAGCTGAGACAGAAAAATACGTCCATAAATCAATCTATGTTTATTAGCACAGCTCCATAATGTTATCTCCAGACACTTGTCAAAAGAGTAAAGAGTTATTCATATGAAGCACAAAAATGGAAAAGAAAGTTTGAAAAAATTAAAACCTTTACGAAGATTTACACATCTTAAAGACACAGCTTATTCTAAAGCTTCTCCCTCACATATGATAACCTCTACTGTTGAGGTTGTTTTTACTGACACTTGTTAATTTGTCTGTCTGTCCATCTGTCCTCCCTATTTGAGTAAGACGATGGCTCAAGGAACTTTTGGCATCCACAAATAGATGTACGTCTCTGTTCTTTATATCTCCACTTACGGCTTCGTAGTCCTCTCTCCTGGTTATCAAAATGTCCAGCTCCTCCTGGAGCACAGCTAGCTCCTACAAGGAAAGGGAAAAAGAAAGAAAACACTAAAAAGGAGCAAAGCAAAACATTCATGAAACATGACATCCACGTTGTTATTATGCACGGGGTAAGTTACACTGCAAAGGGAATGTTTTATCACAAAGAAACATGAACTTGTACTGTATTTATATTTATATATAATGTTATTTTTTTTATCAGTTAATCAATGTCTTCTTTACTGATTCCGTTTTATTCATTAAATTAATTTACAGCCAGTTTTTTAAAGTAAAAGCCCCCATTGCCAGAATAGTGAAGAGTGTTCAGGTCTAATAAGACATGAAGATTAAAAAATAAGTGAACATTCGAATGAAAATATGAATCATTTTGACTGTTAATGAGAAAAATCACAAATAAGCTATTTGGCATAATCCAGTTTCCTTTTTATCAATCTTGTTTTTTCCCACATAGCAAAATTAGTCCAGCTCTGTCCCACATGATGCACTTCATCTGGCACACGTACCGCAAAGAACGACGGTCCTTTACTGGCCTGGATCCGGCTTGCCATACCAGATCTGGCCCACATCCGGTTCTCTTACCACCTGCCATGCCAGCAGTAGGCTGGCTTGTTGCCAGATCTGACCCAGACCGGTCTCTTATGTGGGTTGTGAATGTCATTTGTCCCATTGTTTAGGGGTAGAAGAGAAGAGTTTTGGTCCAAAAATGTCCCAGTATGATCAGATCCATTGTGTGTGGCAGTCAATATTTTCTCTTGAGAGAAATGTAATTGTCTTCTTATCAGAAACAAGTACCGATGAAACATTTAAAAAATTAAAACATTAGTATAAACTCAAAACAAGGATAAACTGATTATAACCACAGTTTACATGTTTTCAGTTGATTACACACTAAGTTCATGATAGAGGGTCAAACCTGGAGCATTTCTTCATTTGCTGCGGTCATGTTGAAATATTTTTCTTGTTTAGAAGACGGCATTGCCTGGATGACCTCGTCAGCGACACTCCTCTCCCTCCTGATCTCTTCTTCTATTGCTCTGATGCCTTCTTCTCTCCTGAGGAGGAAGCAAACAGGGTTGGGTAAACTTTAACTCTTTTTTTTTGCTTTGCTTTACCTTCGTAAAAGGAAGTGTGCAATGAAAGTTGTTGGACAAATGCCCCATTAAAGCTGTGATGGATAAGACAGAAGATGCAAGGACAGTGAAGATGGAAAATAAACGTCTCCTTCCTCGGTGGCTCCTTACTTTACTTGAATCCTTTCCTCTTTTCTCTTCTTTCAAGTTACTTTTATGCAAAGTTCTCTCTTTTTTCTAAAGATAATTTACCAAAAGTTTCTCAAGACATTCTCAGTAACAATACAGCTGGTATGATAGTGGTATAACACCTGTTCTTTCTGTCTGTTTCAATATATGAGCAGCTTATGGTTGCAATTGTTACATGTGACAAAAATGATCATATAATAATATACTTCAAGATGCACATGTTCAGCACATACTCTGATTAATACTTCTTTCCTGTAATGTTTGGGAATCTGTAATCTAAAAAAAACAATTTTTTTTCTCATAAAAACACAAGTAGCCTTTTTAGTGTTCTTAAGTTTCACTCCATAATAATGAAAACTAAGCAAAGAGACTTGACAGCAGAGACAGGTGGTCTAAAAGGCCAAAGGCAAACTCTCCCAGCATCACTACATCCCATCATCTGAGATCATGCTGATACCCTCAGGCCTCTGCTCTGAAGCTCCTGTCAGGGAAACAAAAAGCTTTTCTAAACCTTTCATTCCTTCAGCACTCAGACTGTAGAACCTTGACAGAAGTCATTTGGAATGAATATCTTTGTGTTCAGTTTTTATCTTGAAACTCTTGATCTGTTCATTAATTCTGAGAATGTACATTATTATGTAATACACATAAAACATCTTGTATGGACCATTTTTATGTACGTAATTGTCTTATTTGAATTTACCAATGCTCTTGAAATGTTTACTTCTCTCAGCTGTTAACTGGTACTGTGTAGGCTTTTCAAGTCCATGTGTGGTTTGATGTTAAAGAGACCATGGGGGACATGAATAAGCGCCTTTGGCAACATACTGTTTTTGTCCAGTTTTCTCTGCTTCATGTTCTTTTTTTCTGTCTGTTGTGTGTCTATCTGGTAGATTGTGAAACTGAATTGCTCTTTGGGCTGAATTAAGTTGTCTAAATCTGAATAAATATAAATTATCAAAAGCAAAAACTAATGTTGTGTTTGATTTAATAACATGGCTTAAGGGAGGAGCATGTCTTGAGTTTTTGACAAATCCTGATGAAAGTTGAGGCAGTATTGTTTATATCAATGTAGTTGATGCTAAAATAGTATAAAGCAGGTGATTCAGGTGATACTCTTGACTGTGTGTTTGGCCCTTTCCACCTTTTTCCCCTCCACAAAAGCAAAATTAACAGCCCACTTTATCCCCTGCTCTCTTACAACAGCAGCAATCAGATTCAGACCAGAATCTGTTAAAAGTCTCTTGGAGTTATCTTGCTCATAGACGCACGAACAGACAGACAAATGGTAAATGGGCTTGAGCTGATATAGCGCTTTGTTAGTCTTTGACTACTCAAAGCTGCTTTACACTGCAGGTCACACATTCCTACACATTCACTCTCACATTCACTCACTGATGGTGATGAGTTTCTATGTTAGTTGTCCATCAGTATCTCTAACACATTCACACCCTTTCATGCCCATTTACACACCACTGACGCAGCAGTGGAAGCAACTTGGGGTTAAGTGTCTTGCCCAAGGACACATCGCCAGGCGTCGCCCAGAGCTGGGCTTGAACCTGCAACCTCCCGATCACTGACCAAGCGCACTATCCAAGTGGAAGGAAAGAAAGATGCAATAACAAGAGAGGGAGGCTGGATGGAAAAATGGAAAATAGTAATTTGATGGTTCATGTTCAAGATCTTAGACGAGAATGATATTTTTTGTTGAGAAAGCTGTAACAGGTGGGAAAAAAAGCTTTAGCATGATGAATCTTTTCCACTTTTCACATTATTGGGCTAGGGTTAACCCAAAGTATGAATGATATCCAGATACAGAACACCAGCAGTAGAAGGGCCAACTTACTCTCATGATAATGATTAACAAGTGGCTGCCATTGTCTGAACTGTCTCATCAATAATTTAAGAGTTTTTTTGGCTTTCGATACTTAAATGCTAGTTTTAAACAAATGTGCATAGTTGCTTTCTGGTAAAACTGATTTTCAAAACTGCTTCTTTTCAAGGCATGAAAAACAGGCTCTCACTGAATGACTGAATACTGTATTCTCCTGATTACACATTATATTTATGAACTTTGATTTGGTTAAAAGTTTATAAACCCACTCAACAACATGTTATGTGACCAACAGCACAGTTTACAAAGAAAGAAAATGCAAAAAGGAGATACAAGGTTTGTGCACAACAGCAATTTTATATCATGGAATTGGTAAATTTAGTAAAAAGAAAGTCAAACTTTACATACAGTATGTTTAATTCTTTGTATAATTTACTCCTTTTACATCACAATGACATCGGGATCATTTAGGGATCTCTGATATAAAATTAAGAAAATGAAAACCACATGGTTTTCAAGGACATTTATATTGTAAACATAAATAAATTTATCATATGTATTTGTTTAAATGCATAAATGTGTATCTATAAAATGAAGAGTATGGCCTCAGCCTGCTCTTGTAAACAGCCTTGAGATAAAACTCATTATGAACTTGGGCTATACAAATAAAGACTGATTGACTGATGGATTGATTAACATTTAACCATTTTTTTCTGTTTTCCTGAACTTGAAAATTGTTCATTTTTTAATGCATTTCATATTACATAGGAACTCTTTCTTTCTCACATCTTTAGCTCACTTACCTTGTACTCTAAATTATTTATAACCTCCTCCCTCCCTCTACCTTACCTTACCTCGACTAATCAACAGTGTAAGCACACATTTCCTTGTTATTCTGTTTCCTCAGCCTCTAATTACTTGCTGTCTTGAGCCAAATTACATAACACCAATTACAACGTGTCCTAATCCTATTCAGTAATAAGCTGCAGTACTTAGATCCTTAAAAAGGGGGTGTTTCAATCAAAATCCTTCAAAACGTTGTGCCCAAAGTGAGGCAGTAATGAAGGACGTAGGGCTGACTTCATTTACCATAAAAGCTCCGTGAACCGTAACAGCATGTGTCGAGTTTTACAGCCTGGAACAACCTGGACCAAAGGTCAGAGGGAGCAGGCTTCATCACGCACACAGGTGATTTAATGTTCAGCTGAGCACCGGAACAAGTACAGGTGAGCGCTCTCGGTTAAACTCAATGCTTGCATAAATTCTACTTACATACAGAATAATAACAGAGTTGGATTGAAGTCTGAGATGAAACTGTAGCAGTTTAACTGTAGAAGCTGACCACATTTGCTTTCTATGTAGATACAAATTTGACAGGAAAACACACAAAGGAACACATAAGCCTGTTCTCTCTTTAATGATGTTATTATCAGTTTTAAGAGTTTATCTGATCACATATTTGTTTATGTGACTTAAGCAAATTATTCTATCAATACAGATGTGTGACTGGAGTTGGTAGTGTGAAATTCCTTGAAGAACAGACATGATTTGAAGAACACGCGCTTGATGCACACTGAGCAAAGCTCATCTGAAAAGAAATAATTTATTTTTTATGATGCTGACGGACAGTAAAATACAGCTTTAGTACTGATAACAGGTAAAACTTTAATAAGGAAGTTAAAATATATTGTAAAAAAAAAAAGGCCCTATTTATTCAGATTATTTTTTTATCCAAGTAATGTTTTCCAACTGGTGTAAAAAATATATTAATAAAATTGAATAACTGATAAAAGGACTTCACCTGGGGCAATTCTTTTGTAATGCGGTAAAAACACACATTATCTTTAGTAGGGGTGTGAATTGGCAAGAGTCTGGCAATACAACATGTACCATGTGTAACAAAAAAATGTTATGATAGACTTAACAGGACAATATATCACTATTTTTCTTCAATTTGTTTTTCTTTGTTTTTTCAAGAATTAAGACCAAAACTAATGTATGTATAAGATGACTGTTTCTAATTAGTGTTTTTATAAAAACCTGTTGCATGGATAAACTTTGCTGCCTGTTCCAGTGACAGAAATGATAACAATAAAAGTAAAAGAAAGACTGTGATGAATCAAAATACAAAACAAATCTCCTGAATATCTGTGAATTTTTAAGTTATAAAATACTAAAATATTACTCTATAAATATTTATACAGTATCACAGAGGAAAATATCACAAAATAATGGTGAATCCGTATTTTCTTACATCCCTTCACTTCCTCTATGGCTATTCATAGATGCTGTTGTGACATACACCTTTTCATTTAAAAGCTTAGATATAAATGTAGGATATTTCTATTTTTCTAAACAACCAGAGTTCATTCACACAATAAGTATAACTGCATTTGAATATCATACAGTAATGTTATTCAACGTTTTTTTTCTCCCTTTGATGCTCTACACTGCCAAATGATATGGTTAACAACCTCAAAAAAACGGTTCAAAAAAGGCCAAACTGATAAAAATGTAAAGTGCGATAAATTAATAATAATCACACACTTCCTGCTCACTCAGCCCCTCTGATTTCTGTTGTGTGCCACATAGGCACACACACGACAGCAGGGATGGGAATCAAAAACCAACTGCAGTTAAGAGCAAATGAAAACTGCCTCGAGGTCTCAAATAGGGCTGAACGACTTGAGAAAATAATCTATTGCAATTTACTCTGCAATTGTTGTAATGTTCCTCATCTTATGTATTCTTTAACAAACATAAGCAGTCGATCTTTTTATAGTAAAACCAATATGACATTAAATTAATGTAAGGATAAAAGATTTGAGAAAAAGTGGAGAAGTGAAGAACAGAAGCAAAATAGGTATGAAATTGCAAAAAAATGGGGGAAAATTGGCAAAAAAAAAAATCCAAAAGTGGCTTAGGGATATTGATAATGGCGGCAAAATTGGGAATTAAATTTGAAATTACAAAACCATGGAAAAATTCAAAAAATGGTTCTGACAGTGGCCAATAAAGGATGAATGGGGGCAAAACAGGCATAAAGTTGTAAAAACGGGGTTAAAAAAAAGGTAAAAATGGTCCAAAAGAGGGAAAAAAGTGTATGAATAGAGGTAAAAAAAATAAGGATGAAATTGCAAAAACTACATCACAAGACCAAAGTGTTCAACACACATTTTGGGCTAAAAATGTTGAACCTTCTGCGATTTGAAAATTGCAACAAGCCATACTGCGATTTAATCAAATTTGCAATTAATTGTTCAGCCCTAGTCTCAATATCATTAATCTACAGTATTTGCATATATTCCCTTACAAATTCCTTCTGGTTTGTTCTGCATGCCTTGCAAACCAAGGATGTCAAGCTCTCCTCCAAGGCAGTCAGAAAAAGTAACAAAATTAAAGTCAAGAAATGATCACCGCAGATCGGAGACAGAAGTAGACGAAACTGTGACTCAATTTTATCCAAAAAATGGCAAAACATCCAGTCACTGTGTTTGTGTGGTGTCAACAAACAGTGGAAACACCAGCATTAAATATAGTGCCATGCGCCTGACATTGTTGCCTATTTAGACCTGTGTTTTCCTCCTATCTCCACACCGAAAATCCACAAAAATCAATAAAGTAATTCACATAGAATTAAATCAATGAGCAGAATTGATTATGGAATTGGTACCAATAAAATCATATCCATTCTCGTCCCACACACACTATAAATGCTCTTGTTTTTATTGCCAGTTCCTTAACAGCAACAACATAACATATCAGTAATAAGAATTTTAACGTGGTCATTATTGCAACATTGGTAGCAGTAAACATCAGTATAGTTTTTATGACTTCTGTTATTAACATCAACATTCCTCCTTATGCAATTCATCTATAAAACAGTTTGTGGGTGTAATAAAAGTCATAACTGTAGAATAATGCAGTACAGAATAACTGGGGGTCTTAGGGGGATCCAAGGCACTCTCATGTTTGGGTTGGTGAAAATTTGTTCATCTTAATTTGCCTAAATGATGTTTTGATAGTGAAGGGATAAGTATTTCTAACAAGAATGTGTGTTTGATTATTTTTATCCTGATTTTACCCATGAAAACAATTCAAACTGGTGTTTTTTGCACAGTAATGTGTTAGTTTGACTTCTCTCTTCATCTTGGATCACCACATTTTTTTGAGTAGGTCCAAGAGGCAAGAATATCACAATCAGCATCACCATCATTATTTTTCAAAAAAACTCCTTGTTGCCATACTGAGTACCTCTGATACCCTTTAGGGCTCCCTCCTGCTTGTGGGCCCAATCTAAATTAGTTAACAGGTCAATACTGTGGTAGTCAGAAAATGGGACTGAACTGTTGATAACTGCATTCACTCTGTGGAGGTGGTTAACATGCTGAGGAGGCAAATAAACAAAAAGATGCATACAGGTACATCTCAAAAAATTAGAATATCATGAAAAAGTTCAATATTTTTTGTCACTCATTTCAGAATGTGAAACCCATATATTATATAGATTCATTACAGATAGAGTGAAACATTTCAAACATTTATTGCTTGAAATTTTGGTAATTCTGAAATGAGTGATAAAAAATGTTGAACTTTTTCATGATATTCTAATTTTTTGAGATGTACCTGTAATGTGGCTCTTAAGCTAAACTACGCTTTACTTCATATGCAATATAAATGTAATATAAATTAATGCAATTCTCACATTAGCTCTTCTAATTCAAAATATCTGAATTTGGAAATAGATTATCATAACTTGCTGTTGCAGCATCGTAACACGACAAATTCTTAGATGGTCAGCAGCACAATAAGCTTTTTTCAATGCAGTAATTAGGATTTCTTCAGTTTGCCTCTGCAAACAATTACATCACTTCTAGAAATACGCCACCATTTGCCAATAATTGCATGCTTGAAATAGAAAGCAGACACAAAGTCCAACTCAAAGTACTTTCCTGTTGTTTTTCCATAGCAAGATAATGGAAATGTGCCGGCGACCACTTCTATTACTGCTGGTGACTGCATTGATAGCTCTGAATATAGACGAGGGTTCTGCCAACACGTTGGAGGAAGATGAACAGGTAAGAATTTCTGTCCATCTGTGTTTTTGTCGAGCTAACACTTAGTTGTGTTTTTTATATGGTGATAGATGCCCATTCTTCTCACCTTCACCTCTTAACAGGTGAAGAATTTGACCAACAAGCTCCTTCAAGGCATCCCTTACAGTAATGACAGCTCCTCTATTACAAAACTGGTGATTGACACGGGTGTGATTACTCTTAACGATGCTGACAGACTGACCCTGGCGACCTATCCCGACCTAGAAGAGCTCCACCTGGATGATAACAAAGTGACAAGTATACCAGCAAAGTATTTCACCGTGGTCCCACATCTGGTAGTGCTGTCTCTGTCCAGAAACACCATCAGCAGGTAAAGAAGAAAGCTAATAAAGGCAATGCTTGATAAAAAATGAGAGTTGAATGACTATCTGTTCAAATTCTAAATCTGTTTAGTATTGAAATGCTCATAGAGCAGTCGTCACCAACCTTTTTCAACTGAAGATCTGCAATGATAATGGAGAAAGCTAGATCTTCCTACTGAAACTTATTGAAAACCTCAACAAATGGTTGATCATTATTTTATTCAACCCAAATTTAGGCCGGTAGATATAACACTCAACCCATCAGTGTGCTAGAAGGAATGGATACATATACAGAAACACAGAATTTGAAGTCACATTTGTAATTTAAAATGTATGCACCCTAAAACAAAAGAGAATTGACTCTTGTGAATTGAAGACTATAACAATCTTTACAGTTTGGAGGAAGAGGAGTCAGTAAGACCTAAAAAGTATTGTAAAGCAGCTGGATTCACTTGATCTATATTATGCCATGGATAAGTGAAACAGTCCATTCTGTTTGTTTAGACCAAATAAGACTTAAAGATCTACTATAAATGTCTAAAGATGTACTTGTAGATCAAGATGTGCAGGGTGGTGGCCGCTGCTATAGTCAGTGTATGTCTATTTGCCATAATGGGGAACAATGATCACAACATGTCTTACTAACTCACTCCGTTACTGTTCCTGCAGCCTGGATCCAGAGTCTTTTTCTGGTCTTGATTCCCTGACAGTGCTGGATCTGTCCAATAACCAGCTAACAAGTCTCCCTCCACAACTGTTTAGCGGGCTAAATCGTCTACAGGTAAATATTTGAATCATTAAACCCTCTCCCCTTTCAAAGAAGTCCAATAAATCTCTAATACGACTAACCCTTTGTCAATCTGCCCTCCTAAATCTTTTAACATTTTGACAAAAACTCCATGTGAGATGCAGATGAAAAAATCTGTGCATCTGGAGCAGTTTGTCCAGATTTACAAGTAAATCTTATTAATTAAAATATTTGGGGTTGTATTATGTACTTCCTGGAAAATATGGCACAAAATCATACCTGATGCTTCTGGCTGAATAGCGACTGACATGTATATACTATATATACATATGTCTTCTATATAGACATAACGTGGTCGACCAATATGATACTTTTTGATGCCACAGCAACTAAGGTAGAGGTATTGGTGATATACAGCAACTTTTGTCTCTAATGACGTCAGAAATGGACAAAGTTAAAAAATGGTTTGATTCAAACAAGTAATCACTAAATGTCAATCAAACCAAATTCATGTTATTTGGGAAACACAAGCCAGATACAAATTTCCAAATACAAATAGAGGGTGTCAATATCGAGAGAGTCCATGAAAACACATTTTTGGGTGTGATTGTGGATGATAGGATTTGCTGGAAGCCTCACATCAAGCATGTTCATGCCAAACTGTCTAAAAGTATCTCTGTCCTGGCCAAAGCAAAACATGTCCTAAACCATAAATCACTTTACATTCTGTATAACTCACTGGTGGCTCCATATCTAGATTATTGCTTGAATGTTTAAATATATTTCCTAAGTCCATGTAACTTGCTTTCATGATAAGTCTATTGGAGAACATATGTTGAACACAAGTCAAATATGTAACAGGGAACAAGGGGTAGGACCAGATAAGTTTTACTTCTTCCTCCTCCTTTTCGAGCATGAACTTTGTAACTTCCGATGAATATTATACATTAGTTATCTGCTTTCTTATTATTTCCTTGTTATTTTTTTGTTTTGTATATATTGTTGTTGTTAATATGTTCGAAATAAACAAATAAATAAAAAATATATATATATTTTTTTTTAACAATCAGAAATTGCGGACAAATTCCCACATTCTAAAGTGAACAAAAATATTGGCAAATTTGGGATATTTTCATTGTAAAACTTATACACACATACAACACATAAATACCATGTTTCACAAAGATGAACTCTCTGTTACTGCACTAACATGTGTAATCATAAAGTGCTGTGAATCAATGACCTCTACTCATATATTTACTAAAGAAGTAAGACAGATTGAGCAAAATGTTGACTTAAATAGGAAAATTCAACTTTTACACACATATCTCTGTCAGATTTAGGCAGTTAAGACAGTGTGCAGCAGTCTGCCTACATCTTAATAAGTATCTAAAACAGCTGATTAAATGAGCCTGAAGACTTCTATTTCTATTCTAATGGTCAGGACAGCTTTGAGTAACAGCTCTAATAAAAGTACTCCTTGAAGACACCTTTCATAACACTCAATTTCAAAAATATAAACCTTGGATGAACCCCTTCATTTTTTGGAACCGACTTAAATCTTTTGGCATAAATTCAACAAGATGCTGAAAACATTCCTCAGAGATTTTAATCCATATTAAGATGACGGCACCACACAGTTACTGTGGATTAATAAGTAGTGAATCTCCCACTCCACCACATCCCAAAGGTGCTCTTCAGTATTGCAATCTGGTGACTGTGGAGGCCACTGAAGAAGAGTGAACTCACTGCCATGCTCAAGAAACCAGCTTGAGATGATCTTACTTCCTCCATTGCACTCAAGGCATAGAGCGGTGGAGATGGTCAGCAGCAATACTCAGGTTGGCTGTGCCACGTACACAGTGTTCATTTGATACTATGGGGACCGAAATAAGCCAAGAAACAACCACGAGTGTAGCCGAAAAAAATCCAGATTCATCAGTCCAGGAAACATTTTTCCAATCCTCTCTTGACTATTTTTGATGAACCCCTGCAAAATGTAGCCTCAGTTTGTAGCCCGTCTGCGTTAATCAGCATGCCATATGTTCAGAAATGGTCCTTTGTGAACCTTAGCTGTATTACGTGTTAACTTGAGTTACATTATCTCAAACCACTCTGATCACTCTACTTCTGGCCTCAAAATTAGAAAACTGCAAGTGGATATTTTCTCTCTTTCATCATATCTACACACCTACATGCATTGAGTGGTCATTTTGCTAACAAGTACCTGATAAAGTGTCAAGTATTTGTTTTTTTTGTCAGTCCAGTTTCAAATGCAACCTTACATATACATTTGTCCACTCCATCAGGATCATTTAAGCTGAGGCCTGATTTTCTCTAACTGCTTTTAGCTTAGCCAAAAATTAACCTCGCAACTCCTATTGATACTTTTATTGCTTGCTTTGTGTCAGGCCATTGTCTATCTATTCACCTGATTCTGTCTGTCCTATCAGGTTGTAAACCTTGCGGGAAACACCTGGAACTGTTCCTGCCCACTGCTAAGTACCATCAAATATGTCCAGGCTAAAAGAGTTTCTACAGGTCAGTGGGTTCCAGACTCTTTTTACCAGGCCTCCCTTTGGCAGATGAATTATTTTGATCACTCCAAAACAGTTTTTTGTTAACTAAGCAGTTAGGATTTTTATTTCTGCTGTAAATCAAGACAACCAGTGAGGTTATGCTCTCCTGGTGTTTATTGTTAGTTTACTTGTTCATGGACAGGATAACTGAAATATTTACCTCCGCCAAGGAGGTAATGTTTTCGGGAGAGTCTGTTTGTCTGTCTGTCCGTCTGTGAACAAAATAACTCAAAAAGTTATGGATGGATTTGGATGAAATTTTCAGGAAATGTTCAGCATGGGAAAAGAAAGAAGTGATTCAATTTTGGTGTTGATCTGGATCAGCATCTGGCCGCCATGATGAAAAAAGTGATTTTTGTGAATAACTACTGAACTAAAATAGATATCACTGGAAAAGCACTCAGAGAGCGCAGACCTCTGCCAGCACCACAGTTATCACCAATATTGTGATTTTCACCATAAATGTTAGATTCCTTGACCATGAAAACATACCATTGGCAACTGGATTCATAATGATATCTATTTTAGTTCAGTAGTTATTCACAAAAATCACTTTTTTCGTCATGGCGGCCAGACGCTGATCCGGATCAACATCAAAATCGAATCAGTTCTTCCTTTTCCCATGCGGAACATTTCCTGAAAATTTCATCAAACTCCATCCATAACTTTTTGAGTTATTTTGTTCACAGACGGACAAATGGACGGACGGACGGACAGAGAAACACACTCTCCCGAAAACATAACCTCCTTGGCGGAGTTAATTATGAATCCAGTTGCTAATGGTATGTTTTCATGGTCAAGGAATCTAAATATTTAGATGAAATAAAGGTAGGACTAATATTTATGGTGAAAATCACAATATGGGTGAGGACTGTGGCGCTGGCGGAGGTCTGCGCTCTCTGAGTGCTTTTCTAGTTCTACTTGGATTTTGATGAAATTTTTTCTATAACTGTAGAAGGAATAATTCATTAGACTTTGATGGTGAACCAAACCTGGATGCAGATCTCCGGATAATTTTAAGGATTTGATAATATTACGAGAGCAATTTTCCATATTTTTGCTAATAACTCAACAAATTCTCAACTGGTTTTTATGAGAATTAGAACAAGGCAATTTAGAACCTGGCAATTAGAACCTGAATGTGGACTCAGGATTTCGAGATAGGGCAACAATTTTGACAGTAGCCCCCAGGACATTGGAGGTTTGCTCTCTCGGCGCACGTCTAGTTTCGTCATGGGATGAATGCTGAAGGTTAACTGAACTGTTTTGTTGTAGTTGTCACTAGTTTTTCTCCTTATTATGCTGACCTATATAAAAATGTTTTATGAATAAAACAGCTGTTTAAGTAAAACTCTGTAAGATTGACTTAAAGCTTGAAGGGGGAATAAGTGGAACTCAGTCATTTTATAAAATATGTTCCTGTATGTGATATCAGGGTATACCGAGGGGCCTCGAGCCACATGTGCTTCTCCAGAGAAGCAGGCAGGGATGGGCCTTTTGGAGGCTACAGCTGCATGTTTCCCACCGGCAGTAACCTCATTCACCACAAAGAAACCAAAACCACCAACACGTGCCAGCACAAGGAAGCTTTGGACCACATCCATCAAACTGAGGACCACAACAAAGCAGAGAAACAACACTAACGAAGGTAAGGCGAGGTAGTCTTATGAAACAGGTCTTCTGAACAGGACATGAAGCTGAATCTCTCCTCTCTCTCTTCCTTCAACTTTATCAGAGCCAGCAGCTCCATCAGGGAACTCTTGGAGATTTGCAGCATGTGTAGGAGCCTTGGCACTGTGCACGAGTGGGGTGATCATATGTGGTATAAAGGGGCCTTCCTGGTACAAGCTTTACTATAATTACCGTCATCGAAGGCTGCACAATACTGAGGAGGAGGAGGAGGAGGAGGAGGAGAATGTTGTATCAACAGTTTTCTCAAAGACGGGGAGACACCTAAACCGTGAGATGTTCAGCTACGAGCGGGAGAAGAAACAGGAGATAGAAGAGGACGAGGATGGGTACTTCGAGGATCCTTACATCAAAAGGGAAGAGTGACTTTAATGAGAGGACACTTTTGGTTAAGAAATGAACACACAAACAGCTGCTGTGAAGGAGGGGCATGGCACGGAGCAAAATAAGGTGATTTGAGTTTTAAAAAAAAAACATCCTTGTTCTGTCCTTTCCTAGATAAATTCATTTTGTTATTTATTTTCTAAACATTGTAGGTTTTATCACTCTTGTACTGATTTGTCCTTCGTTCAGGCTCTGTTGCAGAATGTAGCATTACTCTGTTTTTTTTTTTTTTTAAGAAACTGAATTAAGCTTCTGAACACATCGGTGACACTACATCAAGAACATAAGAACATAAGAAAAAACAGTGACGTTTGAGCACTTGCTTTATTCACCACCATTTATTTGGGCCGGGTAAGAAATCCAACTTACAGGATTTACTGATCATTGTTAACATAAGATAAAGTTGTTTGCACTGCTAAAGATTATATTCTGTTCAAATAACAATAAATTGTATGTTTTGTCATACTTCATCTGACAAGTGAGTAAAGGGTAAGCGAAATGTTTAATGCACTGATCTTATAAACATTGATGGCAGGCTGTAAGCTTGTTAAAGGGCTATTCCACAGTGTGGCGTCTGCTCAGCTGAACTTTACTTGGCTGTTTTGGTTTTTCTTGAAGAATTGTACCTAGAACCTGGAACAGTTTATTGTATCATCTCCAGCAGGATTCCAAGCAAGCTGAGCCAAGACCAAACATATTGGAGCTGTTTTCACACATGCAACCCTGATATTACAAGGACCATGTCTGGTAGCCTGTTGGGGTAATACTGACATGGTTGTTCACATTTGGTCTCTTAGCAGGAAGTATGCCCTGTTGGATGTGTGAAAAGTGCTGTAAGGGAGTGGCAAAACAGTAGACCTATGCTTAGATCACAGTTTATCCATTGATATAAAAAATCTTAATTAAAACTGTATCAACAGCATTGTTGAAAGAGTCCAGAGGAGAGTTGTAGCTCTCAGAAGTCAGTTAAAGCAGCGTAACTTATTGTATGATGATAACACTGAAGAAAGAACGCTGCAGTGGTTTAGTTCTGTGTCCAACAGCAGAACAAGAATGTTCAGAGAGACCCCAAGTCAGGATAATCTCAGGGGTTTTCTGCATGTGTGAATGGGGCTGTGGAGACACTGCCGACCTTTAAGTTTACTGTGTGACTTCCCAAACTTTCCTTTATTGTAAATAGCATGCTGTTTTACTGCTTGGAACTGTCTATGGAACAAAATTAATCAACCCACTGTGACAAAAAGCCACACTTGCTCTATCCCCTGTGTTTCCTGCTCTGTTTTAATGAGGATGCCTCAGTAGTTTCCCACAGCCAAGCTCTGACAACAAAGGGAAAGAAAAAAGGCTGTTTACAAAAACAAGTAGAACCACTCAAACCAATATGCTTATACACCACATGATTACTATTATTTTTTTAATAATAAGGCTAAATAAGTAATAATCATGTCATTTGGACATTGTCTTTGACGAGCATTTCTGTCATCAGTAAAAATCAAATGATGTTGGTACCAGTTTGGTCAAGACAATGAAATTAGACAGCACACTGTCGACGTCCTTTGGACGTGTGGGCAATATTTGAAAGAATGGATGAACTGCCTATATACTGTGCTCTCTCAGTTTTGGCATAAATTTTGGTTTCACTGATTATTCATTTATTATGAATATTTGAGTGTTTTGACACGAGTGTTCTTTAAGACTTTAGATGATTTTGGAAAATGAAGTAATGCCAACATTTTCAATCAGTTTAGAGTTCTTTACTATAACTGAAGTCCTATTTGTGCAGCTTTGGTATCAAACAAGTTATTGTACTGTGAACTGTGTGAATAGAGGGTAAAATAGTGAGATATAGAGAAGAGAGATGTACATATCACCCAGCTGTTAACTTGATGACTAAAAAAGGCTACTGTTTGACATTAACAGTGAACACATGTATGTACTTGGGCTAAGGATCCACTCTCCTAAGGTGCACCTTAAGGACATTAGTCAGAAGACATCCCTAAATGTCCCTTAGTTTAGATACTATATCAACAACACATGTTAACAGGAGTATAAAATCCACCTTACAGTCCATACGATCGTATCTCCATGCAACTAGAAACAGAAATGAGCACAATCATAAAGTGGAAGGACACATAACCTCACTGAACCTACGGAGATGCCATAAATCTGTTGCATCACAGTCAGCAGTCCCCTGAACTGCCTGTGAGCAATATCAGCACTCATCTCATCAAAAGTTTGATTAGGCGGATCTTCATGTCTATTGTTAGAGAGCAAGGCTTGTGTCACAGTGTGCAATAAAAAATACATCAGCTGTGGTCTAAAGTGCACCGTCCCCTGGCTCTGAGGCAAGGTCACATTTTCTTTAGTTATGATCTGATCCTGTCTAAATCCAATACAAGCCGTAAAAGATTTTCACTCATACATATCACAGTAGAAGTTATAGAAATGTCATTAAAATATTTCCATATTTTGGCTCTAAAGTGTTTAATCTTTGGGCATAGCACTGTATAGGGAACTCCACTGAAATACTCTGTGGCAGGTTATGTAATTTTTTTTTTTTTTAATTATTAGAATTGACTTGGGGTCTCACTGAG
Organism: Scarus forsteni; assembly: GCA_036419115.1. Lineage (NCBI taxonomy): Eukaryota > Metazoa > Chordata > Actinopteri > Labriformes > Labridae > Scarus > Scarus forsteni. Next base: position 6,164,784 of record JAZDUH010000323.1, on the reverse strand, counting down.
TTAGGTGGAGGGCAATGAGTGTGCCAGGCCTTTGGTTGCTAATCTCTGTCTTAATTAATATCTTGTTTGTATCTGAGCCAGAATATAAAGCTTTTCGTGATAAAAATGGACCAGGAGATATTTAGAGCAGTGGCGATTGCTCTAAGACTGCAAGGGAAGCTCAGCTTCCCCTAAAATGTCCCCCCAAAAAAGTGGTGATATGTCCTGCTGTGTGTACATTTCATTGACTAAAACTGCGCTAGAATACCTTCATCTTTTGTTCAGAATCAGCTACTTATCACAGGTAACTGTTGCGACTTCCTTCTCATTCATCCCCGCAGTGTCTCAGTGCTTTAACACAGTCGGACGCTGAGCGTCTTCTGACTTTGATGGGGAAGCGTAGAGTGGGTTGTTCCACTGTGGAAACTGGACGGTCATTGGATAAACGCTGGGCTTTGTCCCGCCCATCGGACGCTCAGCATCTCTGGGGGTCTAAGAGGCAGTGGGCTGGCGTGGACGCTCGGCTTCTGCATGATGATTGGATGATGGATTGGACAAAGTGGCTCGAGTCTTACACCCACAACACAATGGGCCAAGGCCATTTAAGCAGTCTAGCTCTGCTGGCCATTGAGAGAACACTGGTAAAATCCCTAGAAAAGACACCTAGTTGGTACGACAGGGTCAAGGATCATTTTCTTGAAAAGGAACGGAGGGTAGAATTTTCATTTAAATAAAAAAACAAATTTATGACGTAGGCCGGAAAAAAATGAGCTTCCCCTCCTTGACTGACCAGCAGCTGCAACTGATTTAGAGTACCTGATTAAACATTAATATCACTAACTATCTGATAATAAATGCCAGTTTTCCTTGTATAATACTGTTAAATATATTTTCAAAGAATTATTTTTGCATGTCTTATGTTAAGTTTTATGGATAGGGCATTTCGTGAACGGCCTAAATTGCTGTCTTATTCATTTAAAGTCAGAATTTTTTGCAGGAAAGGCCTTAAATAATCCCCATCTAACACCCACACAGGACTTACTCTCTCCGCTCTGTGAAGATGCTGTCGATGCCTTCAGCTTCACTGTCATTCTGGGCTTTTAACTGTACAAATTGGGAAGGAAGGAGAATGAAATTACTGAGAGGTTGTTTCATGGTAACAAGCTGTTGTCTCTTGCATTTTGTGAATCAACACTTGGCCCATTGACTCAAATCCCTGACAAAATCTGATCTTGTCATGGTTTCATTAGGAGTCTGAAGGTTTCTACATAAACATTGGGGACTTACGATGTTGTAGTCATTGATCATTTCCTCTATCTCTGTGTTGGTGTTGAGCTTGTCCACCAGCTGGAAAGAGACAATGTTAAAAAAATTAATAGTAGGACCAATATGTTAACAAAACTGCGCGACTGTGGAACACCAAAATAAAAGCAGGCTTTAAGGCTTCTGAACAGCACCAGCAATGTAAAAATGTTTATTAACCACTATGTATACTAAAGAAGCTTTGAGCAAACACTTGCAATCTCAATGCCACTCAAATTTATTTGTTCCTTTAATTCATTTATTTAGAATCTTAGACTCAGCACACAGAGGAGGGTACAGAGAAGAAGCCAATAATCAGAGGAATAACAGAAACACTGGTCACTTGTGCTTTACAGATGTTTACCATGTTGTAGTCTGCAAGATGGCCTTGTAAATCCTTAATCTCATCAGCCAGAACCTCCGCTCTGTGAGGAGAAAGGAAAACAGAGAGGGTGAATCAAGAGCTTCTTGTTTTCCTGCACTGCTAATTTGTGTCCTTAATTCGTATGGTTTTGATTCTTTTCTGTTAAAAGACTGTTGCACAACATATTTCTCTCATTTCCAAAACAGGATGAATAATAAGTTTCAGCTAGCACTGATAAATAAACCGTTGTGATACAAATCAGCTTTCGGGGAATCTTGTAATCACAGAGGTCCTCATTTCTCAAAGGCCGGACTGAGATGTTCTTCGCTTGTTTTGCTTAACACATGTCTTCAGATTGGCTCTAAAATGCAAGGTTTTATTACCCTGAATGATTTAGTAGAATATTTACCAAAAAAATAGGAATCCAGGTGTTCATGATTTGTTATTGATTTTGATCCCTAACGTGTACTGCATGTGTTTGGTGAAACTTTTAATGTTTAAAAGGTGCATTTAAAACACAGTGATATATTTCATTCATAAATAAATCCTAAACAAGCTTTCTGTCAAATTACCTCAGGTTCTAGTTTGTTGCAAAAGTCTTTCATACTGTCTGTTGCAGAGATTTAGTTGTTATAAAGTAATATGCATGGTCACTACAAGCAATGACTCTGATTTTTAAAATAACAGATTCTCCAATATAACCACATAACTCAGCTGAAAACTAAAGCTACTTAGGCGGAGAGTTAAATTTAATGTAGTTCAGAAGATTTATCTACACTCACATTCAGCTTCAAGCTATGAACCTGCTAGTCTATAAATGCACAGTGAGTCTGATTTAAAGATTCTTCTCTCTTCAAAGACAGATTTTATTTGTTGCAGCGTGAATCCACACTGAATGTAAACGTGCATACATGAGCTCAGACCTGCTGGATTCTGGATTTGATCATGTCCTAACCCAATGTTCCAATCAGTTTCAGTTGATAAATGCTGATCTTTGTGCTGCAATGACCAAACACCCACTTTTTGGATGTTCATGTTTGATAAGTGAGGGCCATAATTTCCAGTGTATAGATTAAAGTTTAAACACAACTTACTTCTTCTCATAGGAGAGATAAACAGAGTTTTCTTGGTTGTAGTTGTCGATCTCTTTGTGTAGTTTGCTTGTTTCTGTAGTTAACTCTGTGAGTTTACTCCTGACAGCAAAACAACAGAAACATTTACTTTAAAAAGGCAGAATAACCAGGTGAGTTCAAATAAAAATGTTTAGAAATAGCTGGTGGTGACAGAAAGAATCTTATATTACCTCAGAAGGCCTAAGAAGTAAGACTTGTCCAGAATCTGTCTCTGAGGTCCTTTTGAAGGTGGAGAAAATGCCACAAAGTTTCAGCTCTAAGATTAAAGCATAAATCTGTTCTTCTGAGAGAGCAAAGTGTCCCATAATTTTACCTTTCATGCCAGTCTTCATCCCGCTGAGGCCCTGCTGGGTCACAGGCCTATCAGTCACCTTGATCTGTGCAGACAGGACACCAGGAGTGGAGATGGGGATGCCACCCCTCATACCGGGATGACCACTCGTACCTGGGACCATCTGAGGAGAGAATCAAGAGGAATATCTCTTTAAATGTGAGCAAAAACTTTCAATGCATTTAAAGTGGACGGCTTGGTTACAATGGTTAGATTCTGTATATCAGATATGAATGTTTGCTCCACCGTGCTGCCCAGTTTCATTTATTTTTCATAAAAACCTGTAAATGTGTTCGTGTTGTTTTATCTTTCTCTCTTTTAACATGTTCACATGTTCACAAAAAGAGCTGTTAAATATCAGCACAGAAGCAAACCTACCCCCGTGGCAACGCGTATGGCTGTAGGAGGAGGTCGGATGGCTGTCGGGGGTCTTCCAGCTCCGGGGATCACAGATCCACTGCGGCTTGCTGGGCGGCCCATGCTGGAGGGAGGCCGCTGGCTTGTCATGATTCCTAAAACAAGGATACATCCCATCAGAAACAGCTTCAAGAAGACAACTTAGAGGATAGTTCAGTGTCTTTGGTGGGGCTGTATGAGGTATTTTTGAAGAGTTAAAATACATTGGCCACAGTGATTTGATCAGGTCAGATCACGCCAGGAATGAACTTCTCGCCCAAAACAAAGGGGCTTTCTAGGAGAAAAAAAAAGCACTGGAAACATGTTCAGTACAGGATGTCATCCAATGTTATATTTTTATTTTAATTTGTTTTCACCTTAAGTTCAGTAACTTTACTGGAGTAATTGTCTGCAGCAACATGTAGCTTGACTTTAATGAAAGTTCTTTCCAGGGATAAATCTGAGGAAGATTATTGTGGCCAATTTATTCACTTTACCTTATAAAATCTCAGACACCATTCTGGTGCTGCCAATGTTCACCGCCATTTCTTAGGAGGTGGGAAGCAGATATTGCTTCATTTTATTGAAGTTGCTGTTGATCTGCAGTTCTGTGAGTTTGTCATTTGGAATAAAACAATAAATATCTTTTTCTTCTTCCCAGCTATGAGTCCTTAAAAGCCCTGGACACCCACACAGGTGTTAGTAAAAGTTTAGATCTCGTAGGATCATGTGAGTTTGTCTAAAAGAGAACATTTTGATCTGCTGCCATTTAAATGGGTACTTGAAACTAAAGCATCAAAAACCCTCATCGTAGTTCCGCTGATTTTCAACCTATCCCAGTCTGATTAACATGGCTTTTTTCTCTGCACTTTGGCCTTCTGTCCACTCGCACATAGTAGCACATAAGACCTTTTGTCATTCTAGTGCTAACTTTGTTGACTAATTTTCATCATAGTTTTCATTAACAACCTTTTCTCCCCTGACAAAACTAGACAATAACTGATAAAAACAAGTGCACATGAACAAAAACTAAAAGTAAATTGACTGACGTCTTCATCAACAAATAAAAACTTAATGAAAATGTTTGAGAATGTTTCAGAAACTAAATCCAATAAGACCTAACTTCATCATGTAGAAAGTTAGGAATATATCCAATCACAGCAACTTTGGTTGTGTGGAAATGTTGAATGAGTTCAGAGGGACATCCAATCACAGCTGCCTTAGCTAGGTGGTGGTGGGATAAGTGTGGAGCGGTCCAATCAGAGCTGCTCTCTTTATGAATTGATATATTCATCTATAGATCAGGCTTACTGTTGCTGAGATGCTCTGCCAGGTAGCCTAAATAAAGGTGACTGCATTTCACACAAAAGTTCCATTTGTTTGTGTTCATTTATACATTCTATCTTCAATAGCATTCAACAAACTGTTATTGATGTTTCATTTTGTTCAAGTGTAAAACATGACTTCAGAAATTCAAGGACACATTAAAAATACCCTTTACACTTCATATTTTAGTCGACTAAATTTACAGCAGATTTCATCGACTAAAATGTTGTGAAATTTCATCAACCAAAAGTTAGCTAAAATTAAAACAATTTACATGTCTAAATTATGACCAAACTGAAAGATACTTTAGATTATTTATTTATTTATTCATACTCACATTCTCTGATATTTTTCTGTTGTCACACCAAAAAGTCCGACATCTGGCACGCCTAACTGCTGATTCAGAGAACATTTTTATCACTGGGCACTTACCTCTTGGACTAGCTGTAATCTGTTTTCATGATCAAATAGGAGAGAAGATATTTACATTATGGGAGAAATGAGGCAAAAGTGGTCCTTGGAAAAAAAAATGGTGTTGGCAAAAATAATTTCTTTAATCGCTGAAATTGGAATGACTATCTTAATGTCATAAATACTCCTGTTTCTATCCTCTGCTTATCTAATCAACCAGGGTGATTCATAACACGTGTGAGTGCCCAGAGCCTATAAAACACATCGAGAGTCTCCAGATAAAATTATAGATAAGCATTAAGCCATCTTACCAAAGATTGAAAAAAAGAAATTTAAGGGACTGTTAAAGACAGCATGCAATTTCAGCTATTACTGCATGTCTCCTGAGAAGAAGATTTTAGCATCCTGTATGTCTTAGATTTGACTTTTAAGATGTCACTGACTACATTAAATGGATTAGCACCTTCCCTACCACACTGGAGCCAGATTTCTCAGGTCAGCCTCATACTGCTCTTGCATAAACATAAAATAAGAGGGGATCAAGTTTTTGCTGTTGCTGCTCTCCAATCTCCCCCTGCATGTAAGATCCATCAAGTCCTTAGACAAAGTCGCAGCTCTTCTCAATGTCCTTCAATCTAGTTAAATCTGAACCTACTCTTACTTTTGTATTTATATGAGCAAGGTATTTTTTAGTTTATCAAATTGACGTTTTTCTATTGTTTATTATTTAGTTTAACTGTAACACTGTAAGGTCTTACTCGCTTTCAACTATTTTGCCTGATTTCTTCTATTTAATTCATCTCTGTATATCATTGCAAAGCTTTCTTTTGTTTTGTTGATCCCTCTTATAACCTCATAATGTGCTCTAGAAATAAATCCGACTTATTTGGTAACTTTTTCAATCTAAAGGGCGATATTTGTGCAAACGAGGGTAGCAGACTCCAGCTGTACAAACACTGAAAACATAAGCTCCAGCTAAACTCCTCTTGGGGCTTTCGTATTTCGTGTTTACATGTCAGGCGTTTAGTTCAGCAGCCATCAAGTCTTAATGACAAACGATGTTAGCTAAGCTAACGGTTAGCTCAATAGCATGGACACACCAACAAACGACTCTTACCTTAAAATGGAGTCGTTCTATATCTATATCTAATTATAATATAACGTTCAGCTGTTGTCGATATTCAGCTGCATACTTTTCCTTGAGTAAAATACGACATAAATACCGTGATAGGTTGTTTTTTATAAGGACGGAAGGTTCCTCAGGATGGTGTTGACGTTGCCCCAGTAACCGTCTTCTTCTCTGCTTTGGGGCAGCGCGTGAGTCAAAACCTGAGCTGCTGCCCCCAGCGGCCACCTGTGTAAGTACACACAGGCCGCATCCCACTGATGATGAGTTTCTCCTGAGGGGTGAAGGTTTCTCTCCCTCAACTGATTTGAAAAAATGATTGAGGAAAGATGGAGATATGAGAATTTTTCTTCATTAACACGCCGTATGGTTCTTTGCATATGGCCGTGCTTGCATGAAATGATGGTAAATTAAATTTCTTCAAGACTCCACTGGAGGCCGGCATTTAACACTGAGGCCGTGACTTTTCATCTGTTCCATCTGACTATGTCTTACAATAAAATAACTCGTGACTAATGGACAGTGTTGGACAAGGTACTTCAAAATTGTAATGCATTATTTATTACTTGTTACTGTCATTTCAAAGTAATTAGTTACAGTATAATATTACTTTATTAGAAATGTAAGGCATTGAACAATTATCACATTGCTTTTAAGTTACTCTGGTCAAAATAACAAGAAATATGGATTTGTCATTATGTTGAAATGCTGAGTCAGCATTTCAACACATTGTTCTCCCTAACCTCCATTTTGTTCTTTTTCTTCTTCTTATTCCTCAGGTTTGCCACCTTTCACAGGCTTCAAAGGACCTCTTTCACAATACATGTAATTTTGCCCACAGCCCAATTTTTTGTTTATTGTGTGGTATTTGTAGTACACCCAGAGACTCCCAAGAATATACCTTTAGAAAATCCAAAAGTCATCCAGGGCCTGTACTATGACCTATTTTATGATCATTGCCATAGGTGTGAGCCAGGGTGCACACTTTACCCCAAAACTTACTCAAACACAAATAATAAATCATCAAATTGGGTCAAATCACCTTCACTGAAGTCTGGTGCATCTTTTGAAATCAAATGTAAAGCTAAGTATTACAACTGAAAGAAGTTATTGAATTTTAACTGGAAAAAAAAAAGTTTTTTTATGATTTTTTTCAACAAATTAAATTCTTTAGAGATATGTCTGACCAACTTACAGTTGCTGTACAACTAAAATACTTACTAATTATTTGGCCACATATATATTCTCAAAGTGGGAAAAAAATCATCAAATTCTGAGACCGGTAAAGTTGTTCAATTAACAGGTTGGGTTACTGTGGAAGAATCAGGATACTGTTCCATATCTTGTATTATATCAAGGGTAATGTTTTATTTCATGCAATTTGCAGCAAATGGATGTTAACTTCAATTTAGTATTGTGCATTCAATTGAATTATATATTTTTTTTCATATATTCTATATATGAAGTATATATATTATATATATTCTACATGAAGTATCCAAACATGAGACATCACCCAAACTGAAGTTTGAAACCTTGTCAGATTCTGACTGCCATGCATGGACTGGCTGGACATTGGTGCAATTTCAGAACATGTATGACATGTGTGAATCTGATCTTGTTTCAGGTTCAAGTGATAGTTCCAGAGCAATAGATTTGCTTCTTTACTTTTGGGCAAAACTGAAAACAAACCTTTCATGGAATCAAATGACCATGCTTACTAATCTTTCCCAAGCTACACTGTCAAGATATTTTCATACAATTGCAGATATTTTGAACACAATAGTTGTTCCCAAATACCTTGGCACAAATCATATTTCACGCCACGATGCCATAACTCACAACACTGTCTTTACTAAAGCTTTTTATGGTGACCAGGTCACTCTTATCTTAGATGATACATATATCTACCTCAACAAAAGCACTGATCATCAGTTTCAAAGGGCATCTTACGTAGGACAGAAAAAACGAAATTACCTAAAATTCATGTCAGTTGTACTGCCTGATGGATATGTTTTAGACACTATTGGCCCCTACCATGGTAACGTAAATGATGCAACAATAACTCGGCTCATCATGGAAAAAATTGAAATATTGAAATCTTGGTTAGAAGCAAATGACAATATGATTGTAGATCGCGGTTTCAGGGATGCCTTAGATCTTCTTGCTAAGTTGGGGTATGATGCTAGAATGCCATCATTTTTACCAACTGGTAAATCCCAATTGGATTCCTCAACAGCCAATAGTGATCGTTGCTGTACCAAAACAAGATGGATAGTAGAGTCCTACCACGGGCGTTTAAAGAAGTGGATGTTGTTTAAGGAACAACTTACCTCAAATTATTTCGTTGAGGTCATTGGCAAATTAGTGCGCATAGTAACTGCATGTCTCAATGCCTTCAGAGGACCAATATATGTTTCAGATCCAGATCGAGAGGAACGAGATACTAAGATGGCTCAGCGTATGCTTTCACTTTTAAAAAAAGACAATGTTTTGGCAAAACGAGTTGCAGAAGACCCAAATATGTCACGTAGAGCTCGTAGTGAATGGCGGAAGCTTGAAGCATCTGATATCTCGTTCCCTCATGTGGATCTGGAATACCTTGAGACCATAACATGCGGTACATACCAAATCAAACAGTCCCCTGGCTACATTGCTGAGCATCAAAAAAATGATGGTGACTATGAGATTTGGGTTTACCAGCATGATGCTGATCTCATTAGGGGACGGATTCATTCTCGTCACAGATCTCAAATAAAATACAATATTTGGATTCAATTTGACAAGAATGCATCAGATGATCCTGTGAAGGCATATTATTGTCTCTGTCCTGCTGGAAAGAGAACCTCTGGCATGTGTGCACATGTTGCATCTGTAATCTATTATTTGAGATATTATAAACATTTTCAAAATCAGAAACCCCTCCAACCATACACAAGCAAATTCAAAGACTCCATTCTATGAAACAACCAGCCAATCATACATCTTATGGATTTCTCAGATCCCCTTTCCCTCACTATAGTTCCAGTCTACAAATTAAAATTGTCCAAGCCGTTGCTATGCAAAAAGACACGAAGGCCATAAAACAAATTACATGTATAAGTACTAGAAACAGAAATTGACAGAAGTAGAAGTATCAGTTCAATGTTAAAATGAATAACATTTTATGTGAAATGTTTATTTTGAATCTAGCATTCAAATTCTAAAAGAAATCATACTTAAAGGATGAATTCTGAACAAATCTTTAAAGGTTCCCTGATATACAAGACATGGAACAGTATCCTGATTCTTCCACAGTAACCCAACCTGTTAATTGAACAACTTTACCGGTCTCAGAATTTGATGATTTTTTTCCCACTTTGAGAATATATATGTGGCCAAATAATTAGTAAGTATTTTAGTTGTACAGCAACTGTAAGTTGGTCAGACATATCTCTAAAGAATTTAATTTGTTGAAAAAAATCATAAAAAAACTTTTTTTTTTCCCAGTTAAAATTCAATAACTTCTTTCAATTGTAATACTTAGCTTTACATTTGATTTCAAAAGATGCACCAGACTTCAGTGAAGGTGATTTGACCCAATTTGATGATTTATTATTTGTGTTTGAGTAAGTTTTGGGGTAAAGTGTGCACCCTGGCTCACACCTATGGCAATGATCATAAAATAGGTCATAGTACAGGCCCTGGATGACTTTTGGATTTTCTAAAGGTATATTCTTGGGAGTCTCTGGGTGTACTACAAATACCACACAATAAACAAAAAATTGGGCTGTGGGCAAAATTACATGTATTGTGAAAGAGGTCCTTTGCACATATTTTCACAGAAAAAAATTGACATATGCAGCATGTTCATGAGAAGTGCGCTTGTATTTTTCACAGGTTTAATAGTTATACTTTTTACAGTACAAAATAATTTCTGCATGTATTTTTACATTGAAATCAATGGGACGTTTCTACAGATCTGCTGAAAACTTCTGCAACTTTGAAGCTCCACAGCTTGGGCATGCTTCCACCTACAGACTTCATTCGTACTTTAAAAGCTGCACTGACTTCTCGGCCATTTTTACATATCTTCAGCTTTTTGCTGGAGTCTACGTTTTTTTAAATATGAATTTTTAAGGAACACCAACTTTTGAGGAAATCCTTCATGTTAGAGCGCGTCAGACCGAAGACCCGGACAGCCGAGTGAAGCGTGTTTTTAACTCGCCACTGTGTTAACATTTTAAGCAGTACAGACATGAGAATTTTATTAAACATTTCAGCAGGTTGTTGGGACACTCACGGTGAAATCCTTTTCCTGATATCCATCCCGATTTAGACACAGCGAGCGTTCGTTTACCCGGAAGCACAGAGTGTTATCAGTGCTGAGCTGCTGTGCTCAGGAGAAATAGCCTGCTTTCCATGATTCAGCATATTTAACCCCACGGATAAATAGATAGCGCAGTGGGTTGCAGAGCGGGAATCCGAGGTTCAATTCCTGGTAGAGGTACTTTTCTCCTCCAGCTAGTACAGATTCTTCATTACAATAGCATTATCATGCTTGTCTTTACACTCTCAACCTTACTTTGGACATATTACACTGACTGGCCACTTTATTAGGTACATCTACAAATATCAACACATTGCATGTTACAAGACAGTAATTCATTTTCTGCTTTCTTTCACATCTGCAAACAGTTCTGATGCACTTTTTACTATCTGCTACAGTTTCTGAGATGTGACTGTTGAAGCAGCATCAACTTTTGCACATTTCTTTGAAGTTAGAGCGTGGTCACGACGCACACCTGAGCTCCAGTATCTATAATGTTCTGCAAACATTTTTATTGCACATTTCACACATTTTCAGCCCTGATTTACTGCTTACAACTATTCATGTCACAATTTCAACTTTCTTTGCATTACTTTGAACACTTTCATTTCACAGTTTCAGCAGTCACACTCAGCATTTCAACGCATTTCCTGCATGGAAATGCAAATTCTCTAGTCTATAAATGCTATTCCTTAGCTTCACGGTCGGGTCTGACAGGGCTGGACTGGCCTGGATACTCAACTTCAGGACAAGACAATTAAAACTAGAGCAAATTTATATTATTCAGACACATCTTAGTGCATGGGGCTGTAAGTAGCAAAACTACCATACTAAGTTTTCCAAAAATTACTTGTTGTCACACATCAAAAACTATCGCTATGTAACTAGAAAGAGATACATTACCTCGTCACTTTGCATCCTGTAAGTTGTTGAAAAAAGAAGTTGAAAAGCAATGCAGAGTTCTGAGGAAGGTCTGAGCTGCATTCATTAGCATCACAACAAACGCACGCTTTGGCTTGGGTCACGTCTTTATGACAGTCGCCACACGTGCTCATGGGTAGCAGAGTCTTTATGTCGCCGGAAACAGATTCTCCACATAGCACCTTTAAATAGTTAAGGATATAGTAAAATAACTTACAATACAGCAAGCTGACTATAATTTCAAATGCATTCAAGACATTGTAGAATGTTAAGCACCAATGATAATGTAAATGAAATTACAGCGAGAATGCTGGTTTTGAAAATCCAGTTATTAGCTGTTACTTAGAATAGAGTAATGCTACTGTAAAGACATCTACAGCCACTTACTGGCATCTTGTTGCAAGGAAGTTAGTTTAAATTTTACAGGAACCTGTTTAGTGTTCAGTGCCTACCAAAAATATTAGAGCACTTGTCATAAAATTAGTAAACGTACTTTTTTCAGAAATCTTTAAAAAATATGTTTGAAACTGAACCGCTATAAACTATAATCTGACATCTTAATTAAGAAACATGACTTTACATGGCTTTGTAACTTTTCTGTTTCTTTTTTGTGAAACAGAAGAGTCAGTTATTGACTTTGTCAAGGTTTTAATTTTTTCATTGCAAATATTCCACTTTGCACCTCATTTTTGGAAACATGTTGCATATTTTGTTTTTTCCATTGACAAAAATCAGGAGTTCTAATGACAAAAAAGCACAAAAACATATTCAAACAATTTTAAAATGATTAAAAAAATTGTTAGATCCTTGATTAGGTCTGCATTTAAAAAAATGTGATATGGTGAAAGTGTAACACTGCACCTCGTTTTTTGAAATTATATATTTTGTTTTTCCCATGGAAAATACAGTTTTTTATGACAAAAAGAGCATAAAAACATGAAAAATACAGAATAATAGATACAAGTTTTTATATCAGTGTTGAAGTCTTGATTTGATGCTATTGAATAAAAACTGATTTAGCCTATCATCTTTTTATTACACTTTTAGAAGAGGGAGCATTTTGGGACCTAGGGGTATAAGTGTTATCTTTTTGGGGTTTCTTCAATTTACTTAAAGGAGACATATCATGCTGATGCATGATTTAATACTTACATATAATATAATAAATTTGAAAACAAGACCTTACACCCCAATATTGTATTTTTTCTGATATCCTAGAACCAGATTTGATGCCTCTGAAAATAGGTCATTGCGAGATGACCGCGAGATTTAAATCATCGTGACGACACGAGGTACATTTCTTTTATTGGAGTAATCTGATAAAACACTTCCTCCTCTGTGATGTCCGTTAGCCTCACAACCATCAGTGAGGAACACATCCACCAAGCAGCAGTATATAGCTCCCTAGCTCACACTCACTCATTACCAGCTCTGGCCTGTAGGGGGACTCAATAAGCGCTCGCTGCTTTGAGCCTTTTCAGTAGAAGAGGAAGGACATGCTGGCTCTACCCTCTCAGCAGCTCTGATAGAACTGACCAATCAGAGCACAAAGGGCTGTGATGTTGCGAGGTTACTGTAGGTCAGCCTGAGAACCGAGCGTTTCAACAAGAGCTTGATAATGGCCTTAAATGAGGATTTTGAGAACGCAATTGTGGGGCAATGAAGGAACTAAATGACTTGTACTGAGGGCAGAAATGCTTTACAGGCATCCTAGTCTGGCACAGTGAAAAGGAGAAACAAGCATGATATGTCTCCTTTAATTTCCTATAAGTCCACTGACTAATTGAATGGCCCCAATTACTTCATACCACTTTTTTGATGAAAGTGTATAAGCAGGAACAGGCAAAGATCAACAAGAGACAAGATAATAACCTGTCAGTTTTCAACCAAATCAAAAAATTAATTTTGAGTAACCTGAAGCACCTGAGACAGAAACTACCACATAATTACCTTATAAGACCGGATGGAGAAAATAAACATCTAGAGATATATTGATATTTTATTGCTGAAAGTGTCTTCATATTGTTAGTTTTGTATCTTTTGCCCAGGGCTTGTGGGAACCATACTCAGATTAGAAAAAGCTTGATCATCAAAGATCTGTTTATGATTTGGGTGAAGTTTTGTGTGATTTAAATTCCATTTTGATTGTTTTTTTTTTATTTGTCTCTATGGTCACACAACTTTTAACACATAACTCTAATATCTCTACAACATAATTATCCTGATATACAAGGTTATCCTGAAAAAGAAGACATCTTTTTTGACCTTGCTTGGAGGGGTTGAGGTTCTACATAAATGATCCCAAAAATGATCCAGGCGGACACAAAAATCAGAGGCTTCTAGTTGTAAGGGTTAATAACAAGTGTTTGAGGTCATGACCTTTGCAGCCTAAAATCAACAGGTGAATGATGATGAACGATTTATTGATTGTGAGATCATGAGGGGTGGGAAAGAGCAGACTGTAACCTCTTGTAGTAATGGCAACCCTCAAGGACACTCAGAAAATTAGGCCACCTCCAACAACACGCAACAATTAAGCCACTTGTCCTTTCTCTGCAATCAGACCAGGTCCTCATCATGCAGAGAGAAACTCTCAATATATCACTTTTTATATGCCGCTATGAAACACAAAGTAACTCATCATGGATTTTATGAACCTGCACTCAACCTTGCACCGAGAAATCACATTTGTATTATTATTTTTTTTAATATGGAGCTCAGGAACTTCAAAATAAGACAGCTAAGGTGATGATGTTAATACTGTTAAGATCAGCTGGTTCCTTTATTTAGCTCCTGGTGAGTCCTTTTTGGAGACCCGACAAAGAATGGCTACAATACCCTTGAGAACAACACACAATCAGACTTATGAAGGGCATATTAAAGGGATAGTCCAGTATTTTTCAAGTTGGGTTGCATAAGGCTCGACAATAATCAGTGAAGTGGCTGAAAGGCTCCCATTAGCACTCTCTAGCACTTTCTCAATCTTATTTTTCTCCTCATTACTTTGTCATAAGTTTGTTGACTCTGACTGCACAACCACTTCAAAAGTGATACACACACTGATATGTGTATAGGGATTAAATGGAATGAAAATTTCATATCACGGTTATTGTGACTAAAATTATCACGGTATTGTTGCAGTGTGCTCAAAATGTTCAAAAAGTACTTTAACACAGTCTTGAAATTATTTAACCCCTTTTATATTATAATTTTAACAGTTATTTTGTCTTTTTTTGTCAATAATTGTGTCAGGAAATGTCCTATAAGTGAATTTGTTTAAACTTTTTAATGAGAAATAAAAGTAAAAAATTTGGCAAGTATTTGTCATTATTTTGTTATACATGCGTAAACTGTGTGTAATTACAAGAAAAGAAATAACTGATTTGAACTTTAAACAGTATTCTCTTTATAAGAATCACATTGTCCATTTTACAGTTCCTTATATTAGACCATGTACATGCTTTTTTTTTCTGTTTTACTAGCGATAGTCACTGAAGCGATTAGCCCCCTTCAGGACTCTCCTCTGCTCTCCCCTTTCAATGGCAGTTTTCCTCGACATTTTGTTCTTTAATATTTCCAAATTAAGATTGATTAAATTCATAAAACACATACTTTGACGGAAAAAGACAATATATTACGATGAAATACAGCAAAACATGGCAAATAAATGGTGAAAGAACGGCAAGGAAACACACTCCAGATTGAAACTAATGCTGTTATTTACAACCTTTATACATTATTTACACAGAAAACAGTGATAAACCGCCTGTAATTCACTCAGGTATGGCTCTCTGAGTCCTCTCTCTCTCTGCTCATTTACTCGAGGAGTTACAGAAGTTTTAATCATGTGCATTTAGTCTTTCACCACAGCTTGGTGTTTTAGACAGGGTGACTGTCATCACTCAGTTTCCCCTCGACATCCTTGTAGAATCCAAACTTCGACCAGACTTTAGACTTTGTCCATTTCGAGTCAGAAAACCTATAAGTCTGAGCGAGGCTCCAACTGCTGTACAGGACTTCTCAGAGGCCAAACAACACACCGAGGAGCAGTTCAGGCTTTTCCAGTCAAAGAGCAGCATCACTGTGCATTATTGACACAGTGTGGTGATCAAACAGGCTGTGACGGTAATTTTAATTGGACACGGTATTGATAACCATGGGAAATTTTACCGCGGTTTACCATTTTACCAGTAACCGTTACATCCCTACATGTGTACCATTGTGAATGTAGCCCAAGATGTAATTATTATGTAATTGTATTTCTATGGAACCAAAAGCCTTATTAAATGTTGGAAATTAGTACATTGAGAAGCATGAGTACTTGTTGGCCATGTATTAATTTATTATCCCTACACTAAATATTGCAGTAGTATATTGTTTTGATTTTTTTCTCCACAGCTCTACTGATGAGCCGTACCTGAGTCAGCTAGTGCTCTGATGATGGGTCACTTCAGGGTCTTACCCCCAAATTCCACCGCTTGAAAGCGCTTGGCGCAGGAGCGCCAGTCATGCTCCGACAGGCAAACCCCACTGAAAGCGGCGCGCAGCCCCGGAGGGGGAGGGCTGATCCCCGGAGAGCCACAGGCTCTCATGAGAATAGCGATGTCACACACTCATAAAACATGTTATAGACTGAGAAAAGAAATAAACAACACCTTGCTTAGCTTCTCTAAGGTCCCTTTGCTTGTCCAAACCACACAGCTTCATGAATTATTCAACTTCTATACATCTATATCCATGTAGGAAGATGTATGGTGTCATGTATACAATGTTTTATATTTCTGTACCTCTACTATTCACTTTTCTTCGTCCATGGTGTCGTGTTGTCTCTGGGATCCTCTGACCAACTGCTGACCTGATGCTCGTGCCTCCGGTTTTCACGTATTGACAATCAATTGAGGAAAATTACGTGCAAGAGTCCGTGGTTTGTGTTTTACTTTGAAACTTCTGGTTACTCCACATGGTGACTTCCTGTCTGGTGCTTTAACGACAGTGAATTTACGAGATTTGGAAGCGGCCACACAGAAAATAGACCTGAAGCGTATCTCTCGCGCCTTGGTGCGCACCAGCGCTTCAGTAACGCGGCGCGGCGCTTTCACGTGCAGTGGAATTTGCCCGATAGACTACAATGGGAGCGAAGTGCTCCGCGCTTCAAGGCAGGGCTGGCCGCCCTTGGCGTTGAATTTGGGGTCATACTAAAGTCTGATGGCAGCCACTTTAAATTTTAATGTGAACAGCAACACAAAATTAGATATAAACAAAAAAATCAGATTTGAGTGTTAAAACCTGCAGTGTGAATGTGGCCTAAGATGAAATTAGTGTGTAATTATATTTCTGTGGAACCGAAAGCTTTGTTAAATATTGGAAAACATTTATACATTAAGAAATATCTACGCTTGGTGACCATGAATAAATGTACTATTGCCAGGCTGAATATCACAACACTTCAGTGCCTTTTTCCCACAGACAAACCTGTTTCTGCCTGTGGCCTGATGACAGGTCACTTCAGATTAATAGACGGCTCATACTAAAGTCTGATGGCAGTCACTTTTATTCATAATGAGAACAACCATGCAAAAAAAATAAGATTTCACCAAAACCTCTGATTTTGCAGTGTGGCTCCTTGTCTTCTCTTACTTTCCGGCCCTGAAACTTTTCCCTTCAGTCACAGCTGGAAAGAAAATGTGTCCCCTCTTTTGTCTACACCTAACTTGTGCTGAGCTTCGACCCCTCCTCTCTGACTTTCTATCGTTGTGATTTGTGAAATCATAGCAGGAGCCACTTACCCGTTAAAACAGCACCTAGAGATTTGTTTGTTTCACTCCAGCACTAAATTGCTCTTCTCCATTCAGAATTTGTTATGATTGCTTTGTTTTCGGCTGCAATTTTGTTCTCAGAGGCTCAGTTTAGTGCTTTGTTCATGTTTATTCAAGGCCCATACGATTATACTGTGCAACAAAAACTCTGAGTGAGGGTTGATTTTTATGCTTCTATTATGCATGCTATAGATAAACCACTTGGTAACTTTATGTTGGTTAATAGTTTCTTACCTTTAATACCAACTGGTATACTGGAGAGCCTGATTAGTCACCTACACAACAGAGTACAACATGTAAGGATATTTCATTTGTAGAATAAGCAACACAGCTAAACATATGGATAGCACCCCAAAATGCACCAAAATCACTTAAAATAACTACTTTCAGTCATTTCTTTGTATGTATATCAGCCAGTAAAGTTCTAAGATATTGACATTATTGGATATTACCAAAAATCTAAAATCATGCATCCATATTTTTTATACAAATGATTTCACGTGATGGATATACTGAGATGTTTCTAATGCAGTTTTATAGATTTCTGTTAGGCTGTAAATGTAAGACAACACAGGGTTACAAATCCCAACATACAAGCTTTTTAAGAACTGCAACACTCGCCACATAATCAAATATTAAGAATCACAATAAAATCAAATTAGGACTCAAGTATTGTCATAACACTAGGCCTGTCATGGTAACAAAGTTTGCTGGATGATAATTGTCCCAAAAGTTATTGCCGATAAACGATATTATTGTCAATGTTATTTTAAAACATCATTTTTTTCATGAATGTAATTATATGTCGGAATAAAGTGTAGGGATGTAATGGTTACCAGTAAAACGGTAAACCGCGGTAAAATTTCCCACGGTAATCATTACCGTGTGTTTCTAAAATTACCATTTTAATGTGTTTGATCACCACCCTGTGTCAATAACTCACAGTGATGCTGCTGTTTGCCTGGTAAAGCCGGACCTATGTATCTGCCCTCGATTAAACAGCCTAAGCCGGTGCGAGCATGCGCAGTTTGCGGCTGGGTGCATGCGCAGTTTACATTGTTTGGCCTCTGAGTCTCAGAGCGAAGTTCGAGCCACAGCGGAGTTTTCTCGAAACGGACTCTAGAGTCAGGTTGAATTTTGGATTTTTACAAGGATGCTGTGGAGAAACTGATACATGACTAGGGATGGGAATTGATAAGATTTTATCAATATCGATGCTGTTAACGATCCTGCTAATCAATCCAATTCTTTAACGATTCCCTTATCGATTCCTGCAGATTTTCCATGTGAGCAAATGGTGGTCTGATTTTCGTGGTAACAATGTCAAACACATGTCACATTATGTATAACTGCCTCTGCAAATTGCAGGTGTGTCCACTCACTTAAGGTTGTGTAGTAGGTGCAGTTAGGATTAAGTCACAGTTCTGATGCTTCTGAACCCTGTCAGTGGAAGGAATTGATAAGGGAATTGATAAGCAAAAAAATTAATGATATCGATTCTTTGATGGAGTTGTTAACGATTCTCAACTGGAATTGGTTTTCGATTCCCATCCCTATACATGACAGTCTCCCTGTCTAAACACAAAGCTGCAGTGAAAGAAAAAGGCATGCGCGATTTCAGCGGCAGGAACTCTTCGAGTAAATGAACTGACGGATCCGAAGGGAGAGACAGAGAGAGAGACAGAGAGGGAGAGAGAGAGGGAGGATTTAGTGAGCCATACCTGAGAGAATAACAGGTGACTTATCAGTAATTCTATCCAAAAATGTAGAAATCAATGAATAACAGAATTAGTATCATTCTGGAGTGTGTTCTTGCCTTTGATTTGCCGTGTAGTCGCCGTATTTTGACATAGATCGTCTTTTTTCATCAAAATTTGTGTTTTATGGATTTCATCGATCATTATTTGGAAATATTTAGAGGAGAAAATACCGAGGAGATCTGCCAGGGAGGGGGGAGACCAGAGGAGAATCATGAAGGGGGTTAATTGCTTCAGGGACTATCATCATTAAAAGAAAGTCCTGGACATGGTCTAATATAAGGAGCTGTAACATGGACACTAATGCTGTAGGCAAACAAAAATGTGTGAGTGTATACAAAATAGGCTAAGCTCATTTTTTGTCATCTCAGAACTTTGAACATGTTCATTTACAGCTGTTTATAAAGAGAATCCTGTTTGAAGTTCAGATCAGTTGTTTTCTTTTTTTGTAATCACACCTTTTATAACATAATAATGACAAATACTTTCCAGGATTGTTTATTTTTATTTCTCATGAAAATAGGATAAAAATGTACTCAAAGGGCATTTCTTGACATATTATTGATAAAAAAGACAAAAAAGAGCCATTATGATGATAATATTGAAGGGGTTAAGTGATTAAATTGTGTGTAAAAGTACTTTTTGAACATTTTGAGCACACTGCAACAATCCCGTGATAATAATGATAACCGTGATAATTTTGGTCACAATAACCGTGATACAAAATTTTCATATCATTACATCCCTAGTACCAACACTGGTTTCACTGTATTGCTTCCTCAGCTCGGCTGGAATTAGAGGTTTAAGTCTCAGAGTCTTTGGGGCACAAGGGCAACTCTCAAGAGAGTAATAATAAAATAAATTTTTCAAATACTGTCTTTGGAAAAACTGAAAAATTGTGATGTCAATAAATTAAGGTTTTATGTTACATATTTAGGATAAGACGGCCATTTTGTTTATTTTTAAAATAAATCAGAATAACTCATAGATCTGTGTTATTCTGTGTTGCCATGGAAATAATTTTGACTGAAGTCATGGAATTCAACTCATCAAAGGATTAAAGAGGATCAAAGCAGCTGCTGAAAGTATAAAATGAAGAGCTCGAGAGAGAGGCCCCTCAGACAGAGGCCCCTCAGCCGGAGGACATTATGCCAGAGGCCCCTCAGCTTGAGGACCTTCAGCCAGAGGCCTCTCAGCTGGAGGACCTTTAGCCTGAGGCCACTCAGCTTGAGGCCCCTCAGCTTGAGGCCCCTCAGCCAGAGGGCCCTCAGCTTGAGGACCTTCAGCCAGAGGCCCCTCAGGTTGAGGCCCCTCAGCCTGAGGCCCCTCAGCTTGAGGCCCCTCAGCTGGAGGACCTTCAGCCTGAGGCCCCTCTGCTTTAGGCCCCTCAGCCAGAGGCCCTTCAGCTTGAGGACCTTCAGCCAGAGGCCCCTCAGCTTGAGGACCTTCAGCCGGAGGCCCCTCTGCTTGAGGCCCCTCAGCCAGAGGCCCTTCAGCTTGAGGACCTTCAGCCAGAGGCCCCTCAGCTTGAGGACCTTCAGCCTGAGAACCCTCAGCCGAAGGACCTCGAGCCTGAGGCCCCTCTGCTTGAGGACCTTCAGCCTGAGGCCCCTCTGCGGGAGGACCTTCAGCCTGAGGCCCCTCAGCCAGAGGCCTCTCAGCTGGAGGACCTTTAGCCTGAGGCCACTCAGCTTGAGGCCCCTCAGCCAGAGGGCCCTCAGCTTGAGGCCCCTCAGCTTGAGGACCTTCAGCCTGAGGCCCCTCAGCTTGAAGCCCCTCAGCCAGAGGCCTCTCAGCTGGAGGACCTTCAGCCTGAGGCCACTCAGCTTGAGGCCCCTCAGCCAGAGGCCCCTCAGCTTGAGGCCCTTCAGCCTGAGGCCCCTCAGCTGGAGGACCTTCAGCTTGAGGCCCCTCAGCTGGAGGACCTTCAGCCTGAGGCCCCTCAGCTTGAGGCCCCTCAGCTTGAGGCCCCTCAGCTGGAGGACCTTCAGCCTGAGGCCCCTCAGCTTGAGGACCTTCAGCCTGAGGCCCCTCAGCCAGAGGCCTCTCAGCTGAAGGACCTTTAGCCTGAGGCCACTCAGCTTGAGGCCCCTCAGCCAGAGGGCCCTCAGCTTGAGGACCTTCAGCCTGAGGCCCCTCAGCTTGAGGCCCCTCAGCTGGATGACCTTCAGCCTGAGGCCCCTCAGCCAGAGGCCTCTAAGCTTGAGGCCCCTCAGCTGGAGGACATTCAGCCAGAGGCCCCTCAGCTTGACGCCCCTCAGCCAGAGGCCCCTCAGCTGGGGAACCTTCAGCCTGAGGCCCCTCAGCCGGAGGACCTTCAGCCAGAGGCCCCACAGCTAGAGGCCCCTCAGCCAGAGGGTTCCAGTGCTCACCTAAAAATAAATAAATTAAAAAAAATCTCTTGTGCATCTTGAGTTTATTTATATTTCACCTTAATGTCAGGTTGAGTCTACACTGATCATTAACATAGCTTTTTTATGTTACTCCCTGGGACTGATTTTTGACATGATCATTATGGTTGAGGATCTTAAAGGAAATGCATTTATAAATGTGAGTTTGGACAGAGAGACACACAAACAAACTTCATTACACCTCACTCATAACAAATAAACATGTCCTGTCCTGTAATGAGACATTATCAGGAGACTCAGACAAAGAACTAGCTCTAAAGCTCAGAATGAATTTGGACCTCAGAGATTATGACACTACAAAAGCTCATGCATCTGACTCTGATCAAAGAAGAAATGCAGCATCATTTCCTTTAAGGTCAAATTCTCAAACTGATCTTCAAACTATATTGATTGATTTGTTCATCAGTATTATTATTCTATTAAATAAGGCTTCAAGAGGGATTGATACCTTTCTATCATATCTGACCTTATGACCTTTAGCCTTACCTTAGTAAATCACTTTTTTGGACCTTGTTTTATGTTTGGCACACTGTAGAAAGGTTGTAAGTTTTTGGGTAATTTACTGGCAACAAGATCCCAGTAAGTAACTTTAAATGCCTTTACAGTAGCCTAACTCTTATATTCTTTACAGTAAATTTACTGTATTTTCAAAACAGCACCCTTACTCTTTTGCAGTATCTTAGCACTCACAGTATTTTCTTATACTACTTTTAATACATTTTGTATTCCAGTGAACTTGCTATTTTGATTTATATTACTATGTCTTTAACTAATTAACTGACCATTTATGAACAAGGTATGATTTTATTTAAAAAAAAAAAAAAACAATCCACACACATACATCCAGTTTTATCCAATAAAAGACTTTCAGTCAAAAATGTGATACATTTACCAAAAGAAAACTTGTCTGCTATTGGCCAATTTTCCTGGGCAAAATTGTTTTTTTTTTTTTGTTTATTACTTTAGATTGTACTTTCCTAATCCCTTTAGGAGATCAAAATCAAAGATCCCGATGAGTGCTACACATTTACCAAATTTTACAGACTTATGAAAAAATGGCCAATGATCATAATCTAGAGAGGGCGCTACTGACTTTTTTTCATGCAATAGTTTTTGCGGCCATTCAAATAAGCAAATTTTTGCTGGACCCGAACCACCTGCCAATTTCCTTCACTTTTTTAGCATGTTCAGGGGGTCACAATTACGATAATTGGAAGGAATAATTCCTCGGGATACAAATGCGCTCTCGCCCAGCTTGCAGCTGTGGCTCGGGCTCTAACAAGACCTATTTCTGAAATTAAAGCTCAGTCTCAACTTCTACACTTGTTGCTCAATGTGAAACTAAAGACAGTAAGACATCAACAACGAGATCTGCCAGGGAGAGGGGAGACCAGAGGAGAATCATGAAGGGGGTTAATTCCTTCAGGGACTATCATCATTAAAAGAAAGTCCTGGACATGGTCTAATATAAGGAGCTGTAACATGGACACTAATGCTGTAGGCCAGTGGTTCCCAAACTTTTCGCTGCCTGTACCCCTTCAGACTCTTGACCTCCAGCCATGTACCCCCTATTCTCACGCACTTATAGCAACTAGAAAAACAAATGTGTCTGTAAGCCTGCTGCCACCCCGTCTCCCACATTTAACATGCATAACACACGAATAAAATCTCTTAAAATGAGTTATTTCTCACTAGATAGATTTACCAGCAATGTCAGTGGGCAACAGCAGTTCACTTTTGAAAAAGAAATGTACATTTCTGGAACACATTCAGTTTTGGACTTGAAGCTGTCATAAACTCACCATAGTTTTAACGAGAAGGCTGTCTGACTGAACTTATGTTACTGTAAGAATCTTAGAATATTCAGGACAGATTTCCTTCTCCAAGATGCCTTGAACTACTGAAACAGCTGTTTGAAACCTGACAGGTATTCGCGTACCCCCTAGGTCATTTCGCGTACCCCTGGGGGTACCCGTACCCCAGTTTGGGAATCACTGCTGTAGGCAAACAAAACTGTGTGAGTGTATACAAAATAGGCTAAGCTCATTTTTTGTCATCTCAGAACTTTGAACATGTTCATTTACAGCTGTTTATAAAGAGAATCCTGTTTGAAGTTCAGATCAGTAGTTTTCTTTTTTTGAATCACACCTTTTATAACTTAATAATGACAAATACTTTTCAGGATTATTTATTTTTATTTCTCATGAAAATAGGATAAAAATGTACTCAAAGGGCATTTCTTGACATATTATTGATAAAAAAGACAAAAAAGAACCATTATGATGATAATATTGAAGGGATTAAGTGATTAAATTGTGTGTAAAAGTACTTTTTGAACATTTTGAGCACACTGCAACAATATCGTGATAATAATGATAACCGTGATAATTTTGGTCACTTTTATACTTAATGACTTCTTTCCCACATGCAAACTGGACTTTATGTTTTTAACTGAGACCTGGCTCCGTGATGGTGAACTTACTCCGTTGTCGGAGCTCCTTCCACCTGGATGTAGTTGTTCAGCTCCCCTCGGACCACTGGCAAAGGTGGAGGACTCGCAACTGTCTTTAAATCCACCTTTCGCTGCCAGCAGCCTCCAGTTGCCAACTCCTCCAGCCAAGGGCGGACTGGCCATCGGGAGCACCGGGAGGTTTCCCGGTGGGCCGCTGCCTCAGTGGGCCGGTACGGCCAAGACTGAGGAAAAAAAAAAAAGGACTCCACCGCTGGTTTACCGTTTCTCTCGTGTCTGGCCAAGGGCGGTGGGCCGTGGCCGCAACATGAGAGAGAGGGTGCGTGGCGGATCAGGCTGTGGCAGAGTCGCCTGTCAATCATGCTGCTCGAACTGGGGACAGTCATGGATGTATAACAGGGCTGCCAACTTTCACGTATTAGCTGTGAGACTCGCGCATTTGGTTGGTTTCACACGCACTCACGCCACACGTCCGATTTCTCACGCTCAAGTCAGAGGCACAAAAGTGCAGAGAGAATGCAGAGGTCGTGTGGTGTAATGTACAAGATATGCAGGTATGCTCCCTGTACCCACTAGAAAACACCAAGAAATACCATATGACCACTATAAAACATACTTATAGGATGATTGTGTGACTTTAGCTTTCACTTTCCGTGTACGCGCGCTCCTCTTTGTGCCGGTGTGCGTAAAGGCGCAGAGAGACGTGCATCCCAGCAGACAGTGAGAGATCGTCAGTCACTATGTGTGATTTTATATTTCAAACTGTGTCTTGATAGCTCATGAGCACATTTTAAATGAACACAAAGACTTAAAAAAAGACGAGTCAAACTTTTGATGAATCAACAGTCAACATTGTTCATCAGTCCATCTGAGCTGCTGTTTTCACTCACTCACTGTTTTCTAAATGATAAATTCATCCTGAGGTTTCCTGGAGCACATATTCTTCATTATGTGAGCAATCTTTTAAGGATCAAGCTTCAAATACAATCTACTAGTGCAGTGGTTCTCAACCTGTGGCTGAAGGCCCATAAGTGGGTCTCAGGGCCATTGTTAGTGGACAGTGCATAAATGAGGTAAAAATGTCTTTAGTGTGTGGGGGCCTAAAAGGACAAACATCCATCCGAGTATGTCAGAGTTTATCCACTAGAATAAAACAAAAATTAAACAACTGGTCGTGTCCCCTCCTTCTATAAAGTTTTCCCCCCAGAATCCCCACTGTAAACACAAATAAAGGTTTTCCAATTGTATGGTTATGTTTTCTGACTGTACAATACAAGTCAAGTCTTATAAACATTTTAGTTGACAATTTTAACTATTGAAAGATTTTAACCCCAACTCCCACTCCCCTCTGCCTGGCTGTGACATCCTCATCCTCTCATTTATGACACAAATATTAGATGTTAACTTGAACAGATCAAGTTTCTAATTAAATTCTGACTCTTAATTTTCACTCCTTATTGTCCTCCAATTAAAATTACTACATATATTTTCAAAGTTTTTTTAATAGATAGTTCATAGTAATGTGGACTACAAATTGATACCAAAACTTTGTTCATTTACTAAAGGAAAATTAAATCTAGGCTAATTGTATATTTAATTGCATTACATAATTTAACCCTTTAAAAATGAATGCACAAATAATAGCCAGAAAATTCTACTTTTTGGTAGCTGAAATATTAATCCTACTTTCAACTAAAATCAAAGAAAAAAAGAAAAAAAGAATATAAAATTTAACACATATATTTTTGATGTCTCATTTGATAGAATTAGTTGTTGTTGGCAACTGATAATCAATTTAAAGACACTTTTTACCATTTATCTGAATAAGATGTTTCTTTTGTATTTGTAGGTCATATTGATTTGATAAAGGTATCAAACACATATGTATCAAATAAGATACAACAGGCTTTAATAGGTTAATTATGTAAAGGTTTGTGTATTGATAAGTTATGTGATATATTCAGATTTTGTTTTGTTGCTGCTTGTTGACAGTTTGATAAAAAAAAATAAAATCAAAGTGTGGTTTGATTTAGTTCAGCTTTTCATTAAAAATGTAATATAGATTTATATATTGGTTTGAGCTTTTAATTCTTGTAAAGCTGCTGTAGTGGTGATCAGACCAGTGTTTTTGGTGAGTAAACCCTGGTCTTGGGACTAGTGGTTGTGCATGAACACAAACCTGTAGACAGGTAGGACATAGACTTATGAGGAACAATGACATTATAGTTTTTGTTTATATCACTATGTAGGTCTAAAGAGCTTGACGTATCAGACAGCAGAATATAGCATTTGTTTTAATTTTATTTTTTTACCTTTAACCTAAATTGATTGCACATGCACCTTTTTGTTACTTCTGAGTGCTATATAGTCTGATTAAACCTGCACAAAATTAGGTATTTTGTGTTAAATGTCGCCGTGTATGCGGGCAAAATTTTGATTGCCTTCACCAAATCTCACTCCAAGGTTTTCTGAAAAGTTGGCAGCCCTGCTATATTATTATGGTCCAAAACAGTGTTAAATTAGTCTTTTTTCCCTCATGTTATGGAAAAATTGTGTCGCCGTTTGGTTGCTTCGCACACCGCGCATGAAGTGGGCCTCTCTGTCAATGAGTTCCCGGGCCACCCTCCCCACCCCAGTCCGCCCCTGGCCGTCTTCGTGGTTTTAACTCTTCAACTCCGCTGCAGTTTTCGGCTGCTTTTAAAGACTCTTCCTTGTATTCTATGGGTGATTTGGGGGACCTCAGTGTGGATGTCTATTTAAATATGTTTGATTCACTTTGCGCTGAGATCTTGGACTCCATTGCTCCTCTGACGATCAAGCATATGAAGCCACAGACTGAGCCATGGCAAAATGAATCCACTCGTGCGCTAAGACGCGCATGCAGACAGGCGGAGAGGAGGTGGAAAAAGGACAAACTGCAGATTTACTGGGATCTCTTTCGTGACTCTCTGCTTACCTATCAGAAAGCTGTAAAAGCTGCAAAAACGGATTATTTTTCCTCACTTGTCTCCGCAAATGTGAAAAAAACCGCAGGTTCTGTTTAATGTATTTGAATCACTTGTTTATCCTGGTAAAGCTGTTTGTGTTGAGCCTTCTTCTTCTATGTGTGAGGATTTTCTGCAGTTTTTTGTCCATAAGATTTCTGCTCTCAGGCTCCCACTCCCTCAGTCAGTTCAGGACCCTTCAGTCTCCATTGCAAGCTCAGCTGTCTTTCATCAGTTTGAGCCTGTTTCTCTTTCCACACTGACTGAAATTGTGGAGCACTTGCGTCCTGCAAACTGCCCTTCTGACAGCATTCCATCTCGTTTGTTTAAAGAGGTTTTTAATTCACTTCAGTCTTTTATTCTGCTTCTTATTAATCATTGTCTTAGTTCTGGTTGTGTTCCATCCTCCTTTAAACATGCCACAGTGCAGCCTCTTTTAAAAAAGAAAAACTTGGACCCCTTGGTTTTATCTAATTTTAGGCTGATCTCCAAACTCCCTTTTATTTCCAAGGTTTTAGAGAAAATCGTTTTAAATCAACTCCAAGAATACTTTCTTAGGGCTAATGTTTGTGAAGTGTTTCAGTCTGGTTTTAAGCCTCTCCACAGCACTGAAACTGCTCTTTTAAAGGTTTTTAAAGATCTCTTGTTAAGTCTTGACTCCGGTAACTGTGCCATTTTAATCCTTTTTGACCTGACAGCAGCGTTTGACACAGTGGATCACTCTATTCTCCTGTCACGCCTTGAACACTGTATAGGCATTAAGGGCACTGCCTTAAGCTGGTTTAGATCGTACCTATCTGAAAGGTCTTTCTCAGTGCACATGGGAGAGTTTTCCTCCTCTGTGGCTCCTCTGACATGCGGGATCCCTCAAGGATCTGTTCTGGGCCCGTTGCTCTTCTCATTCTACTTGCAACCTTTGGGGTTGATTTTTAGGAAATATGGGATCCCCTTTCATTGTTTTGCAGATGATGTGCAAGTTTATCTGCCATTGAAGTTTCCGGCCACTGATGCTCTTCAGTGCTTGTACAACTGCATGGTTGATATTAAGCAGTGGATGGATCTGAACTTTTTGAAATTAAATGAAAGCAAAACCGAAGTTGTCCTGTTTGGTCGCCCTGATCTGGTCAAGCCCCTTGCTAGCTCCCTTGGTCCACTGGCGCCTTATATTGGGTCCCAAGCCAGGAATCTTGGGGTTATAATTGATGGTGCATTCAAACTGGACAAGCAGATCAGTGCTGTTGTTAAGTCCAGCTTTTATCAGTTGAGGATTTTAGCCAAAGTTAAACCCTATCTGGACCAGAGAGACTTTGAGAAAGTCATTCATGCTTTTATATCATCTCGTTTGGACTATTGTAACGCCCTGTATGTCGGCATTGAGCACTCTCAGCTTAACCGCCTGCAGATTGTCCAAAATGTGGCTGCTCGTCTCCTGACTGGGACAAAGAAACGGGAGCACATAACTCCAGTGCTCTCTTCCCTCCACTGGCTTCCAGTGAGGTTTAGGATTGATTTTAAGATTTTGTTATTTGTTTTTAAGTCTCTGAATGGGCTGGCCCCAGACTACCTGTCTGACCTTATTAGGGTTCATCAGCCCTCCAGAGCGCTTCACTCAGGAAGCCAGATGGTCCTTGAAGTTCCTCGATCCTCTCTAAAAACCAAAGGAGATCGGGCCTTCTCTGTTGTGGCTCCCAAACTGTGGAACGCACTACCTGCAAATGTGCGGTCTGCGAATAGCCTCTCTACGTTTAAAACGCAGCTAAAAACGTACTTGTTCACCTTGGCCTTTGGTGGAGTATAGCCACTTTTATTTGGGACTTTTACTGGTTTTACTGGGTAGGATGCATATTTAAACTGTACTGTCAGTGTTCTTATTGCTTTTATTTGTTTTATTACTTATATTGGTTTTTATTGTTTTACTGTTTTCTTATCATGTCTGCCTGTCTACTGTAAAGCACTTTGGTAGGCTGTTGGCTGTTTAAATGTGCTATATAAATAAAGCTGACATTGACATTGACAGTAACCGTGATACAAAATTTTCATATCATTACATCCCTAGTACCAACACTGGTTTCACTGTATTGCTTCCTCAGCTCGGCTGGAATTAGAGGTTTAAGTCTCAGAGTCTTTGGGGCACAAGGGCAACTCTCTAGAGAGTAATAATAAAATACATTTTTCAAATACTGTCTTTAGAAAAACTGAAAAATTGTGATGTCATTAAATTAAGGTTTTGTGTTACATATTTAGGATAAGATGGCCATTTTATTTATTTTTAAAATAAATCAGAATAACTCATAGATCTGTGTTATTCTGTGTTGCCATGGAAATAATTTTGACTGAAGTCATGGAATTGAACTCATCAAAGGATTAAAGAGGATCAAAGCAGCTGCTGAGAGTATAAAATGAAGAGCTCGAGAGAGAGGCCCCTCAGACAGAGGCCCCTCAGCTGGAGGACCTTCAGCTTGAGGCCCCTCAGCCGGAGGACCTTCAGCCAGAGGACCTTTAGCCTGAGGCCCCTCAGCTTGAGGCCCCTCAGACAGAGGCCCCTCAGCCGGAGGACCTTCAGCCAGAGGACCTTCAGCCTGAGGCCCCTCAGCTTGAGGCCCCTCAGACAGAGGCCCCTCAGCCGGAGGACCTTCAGCCTGAGGACCTTCAGCCTGAGGCCCCTCAGCTTGAGGCCCCTCAGACAGATGCCCCTCAGCCGGAGGACCTTCAGCCAGAGGACCTTCAGCCTGAGGCCCCTTAGCTTGAGGCCCCTCAGCCAGAGGCCCCTCAGCAAGAGGTCCCTCAGCTTGAGACCTCTCAGCCAGAGGCCCTTAAGCCAGAGGCCCCTGAGCTTGAGGTCCCTCAGCCAGAGGCCCCCTAGCCAGAGGTCCCTCAGCTTGAGACCTCTCAGCCAGAGGCCCTTCAGCCTGAGGCCCCTCAGCCTGATGCCCCTCAGCCAGAGGGCTGAGGGGCCCTCCGTCTGAGGGCCTTCAGTCAGACCTTCAGACAGAGGCCCCTCAGCCGGAGGACCTTCAGCCAGAGGACCTTCAGCCTGAGGCCCCTCAGCTTGAGGCCCCTCAGCCAGAGGCCCCTCAGCCAGAAGACCCTCAGCTGGAGGACTTTCAGCCAGAGGCCCCTCAGCTGGAGGCCCCTCAGCCAGAGAACCCTCAGCCAGAGGACCCTCAGCGAGAGGCCCCTAAGCTTGAGGCCCCTAAGCGGCCTCAAGCTGAGGGGCCTCCGGCTGAATGGCCTCAGGCTGAGGGGCCTCAGGCTGAAGGTCCTCTGGCTGATTGGCCACAGGCTGAGGGGCCTCAGGCTGAAGGTCCTCCGGCTGATTGGCCACAGGCTGAGGGGCCTCCAGCTTAGGGGCCTCTGGCTGATAGGCCTCAAGCTGAGGGGCCTCTGGCTGAAAATTTGACCTTAAAGGAAATGATGCTGCATTTCTTCTTTGATCAGAGTCAGATGCATGAGCTTTTGTAGTGTCATAATCTCTGAGGTCTAAATTCATTCTGAGCTTTAGAGCTAATTCTTTGTCTGAGTCTCCTGATAATGTCTCATTACGGGACAGGACATGTTTATTTGTTATGAGTGAGGTGTAATGAAGTTTGTTTGTGTGTCTGTCTGTCCAAACCATGGATGTATTATTTTAACTGGATGCCGGACGGAAACATGGCGCCCGTTCATTTCTATGGGAGTTGCTCACCCAGAGCATACGCCAAAAAAGTTTCTGGCTTCCGGGTTTACTTCCTGGTTATTGGGCCCATAGAGCAGGCGCAGTAAAGTCATCTCCCATGATGCATCACGTCAATGGGAACAAGCGAAGCGCGGTCTTTAATGAAGTGATGCGCGGCCACGATAAAAATCTACCTCGGATGAAATTTACAGTATGAGAGGTGTACAAACTCAAATGATGAATTTTAGGGCACATGATCCGACTCCGATGTAAATCATGATATTATATACGTTATAAGTCTTTATAATAAGAGTTTAAGACGAGTGATTTTTATTTAATGGCTTTCCATAGCTAACTGTATTCTAAAATCATGGGATTAAACACAACAGAAAAAACTGTCGTGGACTTTAGCAGTCAATCAGCCAAATAAATCAGTGTTATTTGTTCATTTTATTAATCCCATATTTGAGAGATGACTGCTTATCAGATCAACTTTCAATGATGATTCAAAGGTTTTACCTTTTCTCATGGACATATTAATGAGGCACGCTTCCGCTGTAAATGTTGTACAGTTCTTAATGCATTCAGTCCTTGTGTTACCCATTCATTTTTATTTTTCTGATAGGCAATCGGATAGTCTTTAGATGAACCATGTTAGGAACCCGGGGATGAGACCCAGATTAAAACTGGCTTCTCTAATAACGTTTTGTTCCTTTATAGGTTTTTATCTACTTTGTCAACCCTTGAGACAAAGTTCAAGTCATCAGAGGTCAAATTGGCTCTGTCTGTGTGTTTTCTTGATCATCAGAGAGCTTCCTCTGTCCTTCTTACTACTGTCCTGAGTCTTACTTAAAAAATGTTATTCACGTTAATTATTAATGAATAATCCTCACAAAAACTGC
This sequence comes from Scarus forsteni, assembly GCA_036419115.1. Classification (NCBI taxonomy): domain Eukaryota; kingdom Metazoa; phylum Chordata; class Actinopteri; order Labriformes; family Labridae; genus Scarus; species Scarus forsteni. Next base: position 6,133,191 of record JAZDUH010000323.1, on the reverse strand, counting down.
CAATGTTCTAGGTAGGCCAAAAAAGTTTATATTTTATTCAGATTATCTTGTTTGAATAGAGTTAACAGTGTAATACATGAGTGATACATAAAATATGACAGATACATTAGATAAATCAGAATGACCACCATCCTGTCATTAATGAAACTTGTTTATTAAACCATCCTCCACAGCTGCAGGACACATTCAGTCATCTTCACTCTTTTCCCTGGAGTGATGCCCCTTTACCTCCAATCTCTGTAGAGAGAAAAATCTTAAATTAAAAATTAAAAATCTTATTTTATCAACTGGAACATGACAATTGTGTTGTTATTGATCTTTATTGTACTTTATCAATTTATTCAAGTAAAGTTTTTCATTTTATAAAGTCTCTCTTTTATTATTATTTTTACTGTCTAAAACTTACATTATCTGAATGTATTATTTATGAAACAATTAATACATTTACATATATTCAGAATAAAGATCCATCTACCTAACACAACTCTGTGATCCCCTGACACATATTCTACACATTAGCTACAGTTATTCGGGCACGTTTTTTAAACTTTCTTTAAACTGAATAAACTTGTGATGTAGGACCATCGTGTTAGTAAAATGTATCTTACTTAATTCTTTATTTCATTGTATATTATCCAATACACAGCAGTCTAATGTAAGTACAGTCAAGATACGTAGACGTGGATTTAATTGAAATATAAAGTCTAAATACGTTTACAAACCACAACTATCAAGCGAGTGATAGTTAACTCTGAGAGAATACATGTGTTAAGTCACTCTGTGTCAAAAAGAAACTCACCGTTTAGTCGTTTTCTCAACTTTCAGAACAATTTTGGACCAAAGAGCCTGAAAGAAGTTAGCTGGCGTCCTCGCTCCCGAGACAGCATGACCGCGCTTTGACAGTGCGTGTGTACAGCTGTGACGTCACCAGAGAGATAGCGACTTTCCTCTGGCTTTTCTAGCCTTTTGAACACTTTTTGACTGATCAAAAGTCCAAGTCTTAAAAATATAAAATACAAGGATCAGTAATTGACCGTGTTTATGGCTGGAGATGTCCTGTCAACAGTTTTACAGCCGTCTCTTTTACTATTGCCGCCTATGGGAAAAATGCTTTTTGGGCCCAATGGGGATTTTTCGTTGCAATACCACGAGTGGCCACTGGGAAAAATCAGCGTGCCGCCGAGGGGCGGTCTGGTATCCAGTTCTCATAATACATCCATGGTCCAAACTCACATTTATAAATGCATTTCCTTTAAGATCCTCAACCGTAATGATCATGTCAAAAATCAGTCCCAGGGAGTAACATAAAAAAAAAAAACTTTTACAGTAAATTTACTGTATTTTCAAAACAGCACCCTTACTCTTTTGCAGTATCTTAGCACTCACAGTATTTTCTTATACTACTTTTAATGCATTTTGTATTCCGGTGAACTTGCTATTTTGATTTATATTACTATGTCTTTAACTAATTAACTGACCATTTATGAACAAGGTATGATTTTATTTAAAAAAAAAAAAAAAACACATACACACACATACATCCAGTTTTATCCAATAAAAGACTTTCAGTCAAAAATTTACCATTTACCAAAAGAAAACTTGTCTGCTATTGGCCAATTTTCCTGGGCAAAATTTTTTTTGTTGTTGTTGTTGATAACTTTAGATTGTACTTTCCTAATCCCTTTAGGAGATCAAAATCAAAGATCCCGATGAGTGCTACACATTTACCAAATTTTACAGACTTATGAAAAAATGGCCAATGATCATAATCTAGAGAGGGCGCTACTGACTTTTTTCCATGCAATAGTTTTTGCGGCTATTCAAATAAGCAAATTTTTGCTGGACCCGAACCACCTGCCAATTTCCTTTCCCTTTTTCAGCATGTTCAGGGGGTCACAATTACGATAATTGGAAGGAATAATTCCTCGGGATACAAATGCGCTCTCGCCCAGCTTGCAGCTGTGGCTCGGGCTCTCACAAGACTTATTTCTGAAATTAAAACTCAGTCTCAACTTCTACACTTGTTGCTCAATGTGAAACTAAAGACAGTAAGACATCAACAACGAGATCTGCCAGGGAGAGGGGAGACCAGAGGAGAATCATGAAGGGGGTTAACTGCTTCAGGGACTATCATCATTAAAAGAAAGTCCTGGACATGGTCTAATATAATGAGCTGTAACATGGACACTAAGGTAGGCAAACTAAACTGTGTGAGTGTATACAAAATAGGCTAAGCTCATTTTTTGTCATCTCAGAACTTTGAACATGTTCATTTACAGCTGTTTATAAAGAGAATCCTGTCTGAAATTCAGATCAGTAGTTTTCTTTTTTTGTAATCACACCTTTTATAACATAATAATGACAAATACTTTCCAGCATTGTTTATTTTAATTTCTCATGAAAATAGGATAAAAATGTACTCAAAGGGCATTTCTTGACATATTATTGATAAAAAAGACAAAAAAAAAACCATTATGATGATAATATTGAAGGGATTAAGTGATTAAATTGTGTGTAAAAGTACTTTTTGAACATTTTGAGCACACTGCAACAATATCGCAATAATAATGATAACCGTGATAATTTTGGTCACAGTAACCGTGATACAAAATTTTCATATCATTACATCCCTAGTACCAACACTGGTTTCACTGTATTGCTTCCTCAGCTCGGCTGGAATTAGAGGTTTAAGTCTCAGAGTCTTTGGGGCACAAGGGCAACTCTCTAGAGAGTAATAATAAAATACATTTTTCAAATACTGTCTTTGGAAAAACTGAAAAAATGTGATGCCATTAAATTAAGGTTTTATGTTACATATTTAGGATAAGATGGCCATTTTGTTTATTTTTAAAATAAATCAGAATAACTCATAGATCTGTGTTATTCTGTGTTGCCATGGAAATAATTTTGACTGAAGTCATGGAATTCAACTCATCAAAGGATTAAAGAGGATCAAAGCAGCTGCTGAAAGTATAAAATGAAGAGCTCGAGAGAGAGGCCCCTCAGACAGAGGCCCCTCAGCCAGAGGACCATCAGCCTGAGGCCACCCAGACAGAGGCCCCTCAGTCAGAGGTCCCTCAGCCAGAGGACCTTCAGCCTGAGGCCCCTCAGACAGAGGCCCCTCAGCCGGAGGACCTTCAGCCTGAGGCCCCTCAGACAGTGTCCTCTCAGCCGGAGGACCTTCAGCCTGAGGCCCCTCAGAAAGAGGCCCCTCAGCCGGAGGCCCCTCAGCCGGAGGACCTTCAGCCTGAGGCCCCTCAGACGGAGGACCTTCAGCCTGAGGCCCCTCAGACAGTGTCCCCTCAGACAGAGGTCCCTCAGTCTGAGGACTCTTCAGCCTGAGGCCCCTCAGACAGAGGCCCCTCAGCCGGAGGACTTCAGCCTGAGGCCCCTCAGACAGAGGCCCCTCAGTTTGAGGCCCCTCAGCTTTAGGCCCCTAAGTCAGAGGTCCCTCAGCCGGAGGACCTTCAGCCAGAGGCCCATCAGCTTGAGGCCCCTCAGACAGAGGTCCCTCAGCCGGAGGACCTTCAGCCTGAGGCCCATCAGCTTGAGGCCCCTCAGACAGAGGTCCCTCAGCCGGAGGACCTTCAGCCTGAGGCCCCTCAGCCAGAGGCCCCTCAGCCAGAGGTCCCTCAGCCGGAGGATCTTCAGCCTGAGGCCCCTCAGCGAGAGGCCCCTCAGACAGAGGTCCCTCAGCCGGAGGACCTTCAGCCTGAGGCCCCTCAGCCAGAGGCCCCTCAGTCGGAGGTCCCTCAGCCGAAGGATCTCCAGCCTGAGGCCCCTCAGACAGAGGTCCCTCAGCCGGAGGACCTTCAGCCTGAGGCCCCTCAGCCAGAGGCCCCTCATCTTGAGGCCCCTCAGCCTGAGGCCCCTCAGTTTGAGGCCCCCTAGCTTTAGGCCCCTAAGTCAGAGGTCCCTCAGCCGGAGGACTTTCAGCCTGAGGCCCATCAGCTTGAGGCCCCTCAGACAGAGGTCCCTCAGCTGGAGGACCTTCAGCCTGAGGCCCCTCAGTCAGAGGTCCCTCAGCCAGAGGACCTTCAGCCTGAGGCCCCTCAGCCAGAGGCCCATCAGCTAGAGGACCTTCAGCCTGAGGTCCCTCAGCTTGAGGCCCCTCAGCCAGAGGCCCCTCAGCCAGAGGCCCCTCAGCTTGAGGCCCCTCAGCCTGAGGCCCCCATCCAGAAGACCTGAAAAAAAGCCAAGAATGACCTTGATGCCAAGAATGAGATTGAGCTTGCTGAGGGGCCTCAAGCTGAGGGCCTTCTGGCTGATGGGCCTCAGGATGAGGGGCCTCTGGCTGAGGGGCCTCCGTCTGAGGGGCCTCTGTCTGAGGGGCCTCAGGCTGAAGGTCTTCCGGCTTAGGGCCTCAGGCTGAAGGTCCTCCGGCTGAGGGGCCTCAAGATGAGGGGCCTTTGGCTTAGGGCCTCAAGCTGAGGGGCCTCAGGATGAGTGGCCTCTGGCTGAGGGGCCTCCGTCTGAAGGTCCTCTGTCTGAGGGCCTCAGGCTGAAGGTTCTCCGGCTGAGGGGCCTCAGGCTGAAGGTCCTCGGGCTGAGGGGCCTCAAGATGAGGGACCTGTGGCTGAGGGGCCTCTGGCTGAGGGGACTCAAGCTGAGGGTCCTCTGTCTGAGGGGCCTCTCTCTCGAGCTCTTCATTTTATTCTTTAGCAGCTGCTTTGATCCTCTTCAATCCTTTGATGAGTTGAATTCCATGACTTCAGTCAAAATTATTTCCATGGCAACACAGAATAACACAGATCTATGAGTTATTCTGATTTATTTTAGAAATAAACAAAATGGCCATCATATCCTACAGTCCAGATGAACAGGGAGATCCACGTGCACCCCCGGGTTTTTTTTTCGCCACCTGATTTTTTTTTACTCCTTGGAGTGTCTATTTTCAGAATCTGGTGGTTACCAAGCTGAAATAGGGGGCCAAAGGCTTTTTTTTGTGCTTCATTGCATCCAACCCAAAAAAACGAAAAATAGAAATATGATGTAGAAATAGGCATAACTTTTAAAGTAAACAACATACAGAGACAAACCAATACATTTTCTCATATAATTTTGACCCAAGGAAATCATTGGAATAGTTATTTTTGACATTTGATGACATTTAGACTCCATTTCTGGTCAAAAACAGCAAAAAAAAAAAAAAAAGGCCAAAAATGCCTGTATGACCATCTATCTTTTCATTTTTTCAAGCTCACAGGTTGACTTTTATTCACCACCAGTTTCTTCTTAATCCTTTAAGTGTCTATTTAAAGATTATATTGAGTACCAAGCTGAAACTATGTTCAAAAGCCTTCATTTTAACACTTTACTGTACCTAGCCCAAAACCGAAAAATAGATATGATGTGCAAATATAGGCATAACTTTGGGATTAAACAACATAAAAAGACAAATGAACAACATCTGCCATACAATTCTGACCCCGGGAATTAATTTGAATGGTTATTTCTTACATTTGATAACATTTTTACTGTATAACAGGACAAAAACAGCAAAAAAATAAATAAAATTAAATAAAAAAAACAGCAAAAATGTATGTATGGCCTGTTTATCTCTTTATATGATTTTATTAGGTACCAAGCTGAAATTATATCCCAAATGTTTTATCTCCAACTTTTTGCTTCAATGCTAACAACTTCCATAGACAAAAAATTATACAATGCTGACCCAATGTATTATATTAATACGTGATGATGGCTGGCTTCCACTGCTCTCTCTTTTGGAACAATTTCAGGAGAGACAGATATCTCTTCACCCTTAGCCAAAAAGGAAATACTTGAAGTTAATTTTATTAAGTATGCCTGAGTTTAAGTATAGCAAGATGGACCATGTACTTAGTGCACCAGAAAGAATAGGAATGTAATACTTCTTTTGATGAAATTGGAACTTTTTTAGTCTACAAAAGTACACTTCCAAGTACACTTCCCAGTATACCCATCTAAATCCTACAAAAATACTTGTCATGTACTTCTAGTCCACATTTTAGTTTACTGAATTATACTATAGGTATACTTTTATGAGCTAAAAATTAATATTTTTTGAGTTTTTGCTAGTTTACTTGTTGCATACTCGTAAGTTCTACATTCTTGTAATTCCCCTTCATGCACAGATTAAACAAAAAACTTCTGTATCACAGTAAAAGCTCTGACAGACTAAAGAAGAGAAACAACAGTGCTTTATGTTTGAAAGATGGTACATTTGGTTGAATTAACTTGGTTATTCTTTAACAATCGTGTTCACATCAAAGTTCTGCTTTTAATCCATGTGCCAAACTCTGTTGTGTATTAGTTGAGGTACTTACTAAATCAGACAGGCCTGTATGCAAAGATTCACAGGTCAGCGAGCAAAGTCATTTCATACATGAGGTTAAAAAAACTGTTAATGTTGTCTGGCCTGAAAAGATTAAAACAAAATGTGTTCTTGTTTAAACAGATGTACATAACTCCATTGCCAGACCTTAATGAAGGAACAGGAATTTGATCAATAAAGTCAAATTAAATGTTTCTCTGTTTATGTTTATACTGAAAGATAATCCAAGAGTTTGAACATGTAAGTGTACAACAAGGGTAAATATCTCAATTGTTATTCTGCTAAATTAAATGTAAGAACAATGACTTGACCTTAATCTGTACCTGGGTCAGATATACTAAGTCTAAGTACTTTGTCGCAGAAAAAATGAAAATCATTCTGAAGTACAGGGTTTAGTATTGTAAGTGTTAGTGTAAGTTTCAGTGTTAATGTACTTAGTCTTAGACGTTTCTTTATACCTTTCAGTATCAGCCAAGTTTACTTCACTCTACTATTCATAAGTAAATAAAACATAGTATATAAAAAGTAAACTTAAAGAATACTCTTTCCGTGTTAGTATAGAATAAATACTAGTACACTTGAATGAACTACTTTTTGCTAAAAATCAACAACTAGTCTGTCCAACTTTTCTTCCACTCACACGGCCCGCCACCCAAGACCAGACCCCAGTTAACCTTTACTCAACGCAGTGATTATTGATGAAAACAGAAACACCCACACGAAGTACAAGAAAATCAGAATGGGATATTATTATCATAACCATGAAAGAGGATGTATTACTGTACTAATTGTAATGATTTAATTAGGAACTAGACATAGGCTTAATCCAGTTAAAGTCTTGTAGTTGGTGACCCCCCAGTCTTTGTGAAATCTCAGTCTGAGACAAAAATCTCTGAGAATTATTTTTAGATGCAAGAGCAGGTCAGATCATGGGATTAAGAAAGGTTTCTTTTTTTTGTGCCAGAAAGGCATTAATAATGCAACTTTCTGTGAGACCGCTGTCAGTAATTCTTATTTGATAGAGCAGTTGTGTGGTTTCATGCTCTGGCTGAATCATCAGGGGCCTCATGTACAAAGGGTGCGTACGCACGAAGACATGGCGTACGCTCTTTTTCACGGCAAAGTACAGATGTATCAAGAGTGAAATGACCGTGGAAATGTGCGGTGCCTCACGCCAACTTCATGGCTGGTGTACGCACGTTTCTACTGCTGTTGCTCTTCTGGCGACACTTAGAGGTGATGCTGGGAAAGTGTTAAATGGGCTAAATAAATGTGAAAACAAGTCGTTCTCAGAGACACAACAACAATTAACAATTATGAACAATTAACACACCCACGTGTCTGCAGTCACATGAGTAAAAGTGGTGGAAAGAATACAGTTAAACACAACAGCTGATTTAGCAGTGTGAGAAGACGTAAATGTTACAATGCAAAGAGAGCGTGTGTTCGGAGATTGAGAGGATTTACAGAAAAATGATGACGATCATCAGCGGGATCATCAGCCGTTTTTAGCTCCAGAGGGCAGTCCTCCTGAAACCGTGCGCAGAGTCGGCATTCAACATTAAAGTATAATTTGCAGTGAAAGACGGCTTCCCCAATGTGATCAGAGCTGTCTACTGCACATACGTTACCATAAAAGAGCCATCACATGATGAATTTGTGTATGTCAACAGGAAACAATTTATTAGATCAATGTAAAGGTCATATGTGAGGTGCAAAAGCCGTTAATCAACATTGTGGTGAGGTGGCCTTTATTTTATTTTATTTTTTTACCAAAAAAAATAAATAAATCAGAACATAAACAAACTACACACTGGCACTGTACATGATGGGGACTTCTTGGTCAGTAAATTTATTACAGTAGTTGTCTTAAAATAATCCTCATTATGCGCATTGAGAATGTGCGCCCCCAATTCCACCCCGTCTTTACAGCATCATTACTAATCAGTGGTTGAAGTTTGTGACCTCCTGTTTTTTGCTGATTAAACTACATCTAAAGATCTTTCTATTAAGCCCCTGATTGTCTCTGTGTGTTGTGTAGTCATCTTAATAACCCCGTGTGTAAAAGTGTGAAATGATCAGCCTCACCTTTTCCCGACGCACTTCTGCGATGATCTGCAACGACAGGGTTTGATCCATGTTAGTAGTGTATAAAATTAATGAACAAAAACTGTAAATCAAGTTTACTGTGATATCCTGTTTGATATGGTGGCATGTTGAAATTTAAATTCAGAAGATTTCAAACCAAATAACACCATACAGCGTTTACACACGAACCTCTATCCGAGGGGTCGGCAAGTTTGGCCTCGGGCCATATTTTTTCTTTAGAGTCAATTCATGTCGGCCAGAACATATTCAGAGGTTAATATATGCAAATGATTATTGTTAATTAATGCATAAACAGGGGAGTGACGAGAGAAAGTGGAAGCTCACTTGGATGATCGACTGAAACCTGTATTACGCACAGATTAAGAGAAAAAACAAATCACACCTCTTTACGCTGTTTGTATTATAATATCTGTTGTTTTATTTATAAATAATGTACCAAAATCTTTATTGGGATTTATTAGGCAGAAATAACAGTTTCCAGGACAGGGAATGCCAGATGTTTTTATTAATTAATTGGGATATTCAAGCTGAAATCAACTTTTAACGACTCTTCTTAAAAACCTGACAAATAATTCACAGTCAACGTTCATACAGATGTGTTCTTTAGCTTTTCTTATTAACAGTTCACTGTTGACCTGCAGCTGCATCCGAGCGCAATTCAGCACTACCTTATGTTTATATGAGACAGCATGAATGAGTGAACAGTCTGCTCCTGTCTGATCTGCTCTCAGATAAACTAACAAACATCAGAACAGATGATTAAACAAAGTTTTTGTCTCTGTGACATCTTTTATCTCCTCTGCAGCGATCTCCCATGAGGACAGAGCTGCCGCTTTTCGGTTCAAAAGAAAAAAAAAGGGGACGCTATTTGCCGACCTCTGCCCTGTCTTATGTGTCTGTGTATGAACAAATAATGTGAGTTACACAAATGCACAGGTATTTACCTTGGGGAATCGCCCACATGTGCTCCAACCACCCCTGAGAGAGCAGAGTCTGTTCAAACGGGGTGGCTTCTTCTCCTGCACCAGCCCCCCCCCATCCCCCGTTCTGACCACATGGGTCTCAGCTTCACCCTGATTTTGGACCAATTCCTTCATCTCTACTTGTGTGCCCTCTGACAGCCTCACATACTCTCCCACTTACTCGTCTTGTATTTGTTGCTTATAATTATATCATATTATTCCAATCTATTATGTCAGGACAGCGTGCCAAAGAGGACTATTTGCAAGCCTCCACTTCAGTGAGTAGTGCCTCAAAAGCACTTTCCATGAAATTCTTTATTAAGACCATCTTACTATTTTTTTTTAATTTTCTGATCATCCAGAGGGGAAATCTCAAGCGCAGGGCTCATTTAAATGTGATTTGTGTATGTATTTGGAGGCGTGGACGGGGAGGAGTCGGGTACTCAAACATGTGCGCTCAGTTCCACGCTGATTGAGATGTACAAAGGATATGTGCTTGGATTCATGCGTGCGCACAGATTCATACATCTGGATATTTTTGTGCGTACGACGTTTTCCTGATTTGATCGTACGCCATGTTCTAGTATGAAATCCACGCAAGTCTTTGTACATGAGGCCCCAGGTCTTCTCTTTGAGGATTATGATGTTAAAAATCAAACTCTCCCAATTTTCTGTGGTTTTCTGATTTTTTTCTCAATAAAAAATAGTTAGACTCCAAACTCATGTGTCTTGTTTTGAATCTTGGTGATAACAAGTATTGTGGAAATGTTTACGAGACCCCTCACTCTATGAACCAAAATTTAAAAAGAGATGATTCCAACAATCAGAGTTTTCCAAAACAATGAGAGGACAGGCGTGGACTGCAGCAGGTCAGTCGAGTCCCTGTTGTTGAAACTCGAGCAGAATGTGTCTTCATGTCTCTGAAATAATCATTTAATACACCCCCATACCCTCACAGATGCTGTCTTTTGCCCTTTGCTCTGATAACAGTCTGGATGGTCCTTTTCCTCTTTACCCCGGAGGACACCATGTCCATGATGTCCAAAAATAGTCCGACAAGTGGACTCAGACCACAGCAGACTTCCCCACTTTGCCTCAGTCCATCTCAGATGAGCTCGGCCCAGAGAAGCCAGCAGTGTTTCTGGGTGTTGCTGATATTTGTCTTTGTCTTTGCATGGTAGAGTTTGACCTTGACCTTGTACAAAACCCAAAACCACTGAAGTTGGCACGTTGTGTAAATTGTAAATAAAAACAGAATACAATGATTTGCAAATCCTTTTCAACTTATATTCAATTGAATACACAGCAAAGACAAGATACTTAGTGTTTGAACTGAGAAACTTTATTTTCTTTTGCCAACAATCATCAACTTAGAATTTAATGGCAGCAACACACTGCAAAAAAGTTGTCACAGGGTCATTTTTACCACTGTGTTACATCGCCTTTCCTTTTAACAACACTCAGTAAACGTTTGGGAACTGAGGAGACCAATTTTTGAAGGTTTCGGGTGGAATTCTTTCCCATTCTTGCTTGATGTACAGCTTAAGTTGTTCAACAGTCCGGGGTCTCTGTTGTTGTACTTTACGCTTCATAATGAACCACACATTTTCAATGGGGGACAGGTCTGGACTACAGGCAGGCCAGTCTAGTACCCGCACTCTTTTACTACGAAGCCACGCTGTTGTAACAGAGAATGTGGCTTCGCTTTGTCTTGCTGAAATAAACCATGAAAAAGACGTTGCTTGGATGGCAACTAGGGCTGCACGATATTAGAAAAAACTGACATTATGATTTTTGGGGGGTTTGCGATATATTGCGATTTTAAAAATAGAAGAATTTTTACCAGATGACTTGAATAGCTCTGTTTGGGAAGAATTTGGTTGACTCACAATGACACCATTGTTTTCATATAATACTGTTTAATCCAGGCTAAGGGGGTTCATCTGTGAATGATGAAGATTGCTGTATGTAAAAGGGATTCAGGAGGCCATGTCTCTGTACAAAATAGAATAGGTTTCAATTTCAGTTGCTTTTTTTTCATTTCCCCAATAAATGTTGATGATATACAGGAGCTTGTGAATCAAAACAAAAGTTTGCGTGTTTGCGACTATTGCGCATGCGCACATTGCAATGCCGATGTTCAAACAGTATATTGTGCAGGCCTAATGGCAACATATGTTGCTCCAAAACCTGTATGTACCTTTCAGCATTAATGGTGCCTCACAGATATGTAAGTTACCCATGCCTTGGGCACTAATACACCCCCATACCATCACAGATGCTGGCTTTTGAACTTTGCGCCTATAACAGTCCGGCTGGTTCTTTTCCTCTTTGGTCCGGAGGACACGACGACCACAGCTTCCAAAAACAATTTGAAATGTGGACTGGTCAGACCACAGAACACTTTTCCACTTTGCATCAGTCCATCTTAGATGAGCTCGGGCCCGGCAAACCGGCGGCGTTTCTGGGTGTTGTTGATAAATGGCTTTGGCTTTGCATAGTAGAGTTTTAACTTGCACTTACAGATGTAGACGAACTGTAGTTACTGACAGTGGTTTTCTGAAGTGTTCCTGAGCCCATGTGGTGATATCCTTTACACAGTGATGCCGGTTTTTGATGCAGTACCGCCTGAGGGATTGAAGGTCACGGGCATTCAATGTTGGTTTTGGGCCTTGCTGCTTACGTGCAGTAATTTCTCCGGATTCTCTGAACCTTTTGATGATATTACGGACCGTAGGTGATGAAATCCCTAAATTCCTTGCAATAGCTCGTTGGGGAATGTTGTTCTTAAACTGTTGGACAATTTGCTCATGCATTTGTTCACAAAGTGGTGACCCTCGCCCCATCCTTGTTTGTGAATGACTGAGCATTTCAGTGAAGCTGCTTTTATACCCAATCATGGCACCCACCTGTTCCCAATTAGCCTGTTCATCTGTGGGATGTTCCAAATAAGTGTTTAATGAGCATTCCTCAACTTTCTCAGTCTTTTTTGCCACTTGTGGCAGCTTTTTTGAAACATGTTGCAGGCATCAAATTCCAAATGAGCTAATATTTGCAAAAAATAACAAAGGTTACCAGTTCGAATGTTAAGTATCTTGTCTTTGCAGTGTATTCAATTGAATATAGGCTGAAAAGGATTTGCAAATCATTGTATTCTGTTTTTATTTACGATTTACACAACGTGTCAGCTTCACTGGTTTTGGTTTTGTAGATGTAGAGATGAACTGTTAACTAATGAAGCTGCTTTATAAGGCAGAAGGTCACAGGCATTCAGTGATGTTCCAGCATCTCCAGATCATCAGAATCTTTTGATGATATCATGAACTGTAAACCAGATAAGTCCCATCAAACATAAATATATATTCAAGAAAAAGGTTTAGGCATTAAAATGCAACCAATAAATTTGAAGAAAACAACAATTTAACCATGGAAGAGCAACAACTTCTTAGCACAGTAACAATTAAAAACACAGGCACAGTACAAAGGATAGTGAGTGATGAAATTCATAAATTATTTGCAGTTGAATGTTGAGAAATTTTCTTACTGTTCAAATGTTCTTATTTATAATAATTATTTGATCACTCATTTGTTCACACAGTGTTGAACCTCACTACAGCCTTTTAGGCATGCTCCTTTAATACTCAATCATGACACTCACTTATTTCCAGTTCACCTGTGCGATGATCCAAACAGGTGTTTTTCCTCAACTTTGATTGAATTAATTTTAATAAATTTGCAGAACGTTTCTTCTGGATATTTCTGCATAGTAACCCTTGCTGTCCCAGCTCTATTTTGCGGTCAGCTCCACTTCAGATTTTTTTATTCTCGATAACTTGTATCAGTTGTAGATTTTTGGGGACTGCCTTTGAAAAGGACTTTTCAGGCGAGTGGGCTCTGCCTCCATCTTAGAGGAGCTGTTTGTGCTCCATAAGGGGGTTCAGGAGTCTCCTGTGAAACAGTGGTGCAATATTGTATCAAAAATACTCTTATATAGTGTCAAATTTATATTTCATCAATATACAACTCATAGTGTCAAAGTTGCAAAAATAATAATGTCAAAAACTTACTGAAATTGCTGCCCAGTATGCTGAAATTGTTCCAAAAGAGAGAGCAGTGGAAGCCAGCCATCATCACGTATTAATATAATACAATGGGTCAGCATTGTATAATTTTTTGTCTATGGAAGTTGTTAGCATTGATGCAAAAAGTTGGAGATAAAACATTTGGGATATAATTTCAGCTTGGTACCTAATAAAATCATATAAAGAGATAAACTGGCCATACATACATTTTTGCTGTTTTTTTTATTTAATTTTATTTATTTTTTTGCTGTTTTTGTCCTGTTATACAGTAAAAATGTTATCAAATGTAAGAAATAAACATTCAAATTAATTCCCGGGGTCAGAATTGTATGGCAGATGTTGTTCATTTGTCTTTTTATGTTGTTTACTCCCAAAGCTATGCCTATATTTGCACATCATATCTATTTTTCGGTTTTGGGCTAGGTACAGTAAAGTGTTAAAATGAAGGCTTTTGAACATAGTTTCAGCTTGGTACTCAATATAATCTTTAAATAGACACTTAAAGGATTAAGAAGAAACAGGTGGTGAATAAAAGTCAACCTGTGAGCTTGAAAAAATGAAAAGATAGATGGTCATACAGGCATTTTTGGCCATTTTTTTTGCTGTTTTTGATCAGAAATAGAGTCTAAATGTCATCAAATGTCAAAAATAACTATTCCAATGATTACCTTGGGTCAAAATTATATGAGAAAATGTATTGGTTTGTCTCTGTATGTTGTTTACATTAAAAGTTATGCCTATTTCTACATAATATTTCTATTTTTCGTTTTTTTTTTGGGTTGGATGCAATGAAGCACAAAAAAAAAGCCTTTGGCCCCCTATTTCAGCTTGGTAACCACCAGATTCTGAAAATAGACACTCCAAGGAGTAAAAAAAAATCCAGGGGGTGCACGTGGACCCCCCTTTCCATCTGGACAATAGGATATGACGGCCATTTTGTTTATTTTTAAAATAAATCAGAATAACTCATAGATCTGTGTTATTCTGTGTTGCCATGGAAATAATTTTGACTGAAGTCATGGAATTGAACTCATCAAAGGATTAAAGAGGATCAAAGCAGCTGCTGAAAGTATAAAATGAAGAGCTCGAGAGAGAGGCCCCTCAAACAGAGGCCCCTCAGCCGGTGGACCTTCAGCCTGAGGCCCCACAGCCAGAGGCCCCTCAGTCAGAGGCCCCTCAGCCAGAGGACCCTCAGCCAGAGGCCCCTCAGCTTGAGGCCCCTCAGCCAGAGGCCCCTCAGCTTGAGGCCTCTAAGCCAGAGGCCCCTCAGCTTGAGGCCCCTCAGCCTGAGGCCCCTCAGCCAGAGGCCACTCAGCTTGGACTGTTCAGACTGTTTATCGTCCCCTAAGGGGCCTGAAGCTGAGGCGCCTCTGGCTGAGGGGCCTCTCAGCTGAAGGGCCTGAAGCTGAGGGGCCTCAAGCTGAGGGGCCTCTGGCTGAGGGGCCTCAAGCTGAGGGGCCTCAGGCTGAAGGTCCTCCAGCTGAGGGGCCTCAAGCTGAGGGGCCTCAGGCTGAAGGTCCTCCGGCTGAGGGGCCTCTGGCCAAGGGGCCTCAAGCTGAGGGGCCTCAAGCTGAGGGTCTCAGGCTGAAGGTCCTCCGGCTGAGGGGCCTCTGGCTGAGGGGCCTCAGGCTGAAGGTCCTTCAGCTGAGGGGCCTCAGGCTGAAGGTCCTCCGGCTAAGGGGCCTCAGGCTGAAGGTCCTTTGGCTGAGGGGCCTCTGGCTGAGGGGCCTCTGCTTAAGGGGGCCTCAAGCTGAGGGGCCTCAAGCTGAAGAGCCTCAGGCTGAAGGTCCTCCGGCTGAGGGACCTCAAGCTGAGGGGCCTCAGGCTGAAGGTCCTCCGGCTGAGGGACCTCAAGCTGAGGGGCCTCAGGCTGAAGGTCCTCCGGCTGAGGGGCCTCAAGCTGAGGGGCCTCAAGCTGAGGGGCCTCAGGCTGAAGGTCCTCCGGCTGAGGGGCCTCTGTCTGAGGGGCCTTTCGCTGTTGGGCCTCAGGCTTAAGGTCCTCCGGCTGAGGGGCCTCGGTCTGAGGGGCCTCAGGCTGAAGGTCCTCCGGCTGAGGGGCCTCTGTCTGAGGGGCCTCTCGCTGTTGGGCCTCAGGCTGAAGGTCCTCCGGCTGAGGGGCCTCTGTCTGAGGGGCCTCTCGCTGTTGGGCCTCAGGCTGAAGGTCCTCCGGCTGAGGGGCCTCAAGCTGAGGGGCCTCAAGCTGAGGGGCCTCAGGCTGAAGGTCCTCCGGCTGAGGGGCCTCTGTCTGAGGGGCCTCTCTCTCGAGCTCTTCATTTTATACTCTCAGCAGCTGCTTTGATCCTCTTTAATCCTTTGATGAGTTGAATTCCATGACTTCAGTCAAAATTATTTCCATGGCAACACAGAATAACACAGATCTATGAGTTATTCTGATTTATTTTAAAAATAAACAAAATGGCCATCTTATCCTAAATATGTAACATAAAACCTTAATTTATTGACATCACAATTTTTCAGTTTTTCCAAAGACAGTATTTGAAAAATGTATTTTATTATTACTCTCTAGAGAGTTGCCCTTGTGCCCCAAAGACTCTGAGACTTAAACCTCTAATTCCAGCCGAGCTGAGGAAGCAATACAGTGAAACCAGTGTTGGTACTAGGGATGTAATGATATGAAAATTTTGTATCACGGTTACTGTGACCAAAATTATCACGGTTATCATTATTATCACGATATTGTTGCAGTGTGCTCAAAATGTTCAAAAAGTACTTTTACACACAATTTAATCACTTAATCCCTTCAATATTATCATCATAATGGTTCTTTTTTGTCTTTTTTATCAATAATATGTCAAGAAATGCCCTTTGAGTACATTTTTATCCTATTTTCATGAGAAATAAAAATAAACAATCCTGGAAAGTATTTGTCATTATTATGTTATAAAAGGTGTGATTACAAAAAAAGAAAACTACTGATCTGAATTTCAAACAGGATTCTCTTTATAAACAGCTGTAAATGAAAATGTTCAAAGTTCTGAGATGACAAAAAATGAGCTTAGCCTATTTTGTATACACTCACACATTTTTGTTTGCCTACAGCATTAGTGTCCATGTTACAGCTCATTATATTAGACCATGTCCAGGACTTTCTTTTAATGATGATAGTCCCTGAAGCAGTTAACCCCCTTCATGATTCTCCTCTGGTCTCCCCTCTCCCTGGCAGATCTCGTTGTTGATGTCTTACTGTCTTTAGTTTCACATTGAGCAACAAGTGTAGAAGTTGAGACTGAGCTTTAATTTCAGAAATAAGTCTTGTTAGAGCCCGAGCCACAGCTGCAAACTGGGCGAGAGTGCATTTGTGTCCCGAGGAATTATTCCTTCCAATTATCGTAATTGTGACCCCCTGAACATGCTAAAAAAGGGAAAGGAAATTGGCAGGTGGTTCGGGTCCAGCAAAAATTTGCTTATTTGAATGGCCGCAAAAACTATTGCATGAAAAAAAAAGTCAGTAGCGCCCTCTCTAGATTATGATCATTGGCCATTTTTTCATAAGTCTGTAAAATTTGGTAAATGTGTAGCACTCATCGGGATCTTTGATTTTGATCTCCTAAAGGGATTAGGAAAGTACAATCTAAAGTAATAAACAAACAAAAAAAAAATCAGTTTTGCCCAGGAAAATTGGCCAATAGCAGACAAGTTTTCTTTTGGTAAATGTATCACATTTTTGACTGAAAGTCTTTTATTGGATAAAACCGGATGTATGTGTGTGTATGTGTTTTTTTTTTTTTTAATAAAATCATACCTTGTTCATATATGGTCAGTTAATTAGTTAAAGACATAGTAATATAAATCAAAATAGCAAGTTCACCGGAATACAAAATGCATTAAAAGTAGTATAAGAAAATACTGTGAGTGCTAAGATACTGCAAAAGAGTAAGGGTGCTGTTTTGAAAATACAGTAAATTTACTGTAAATAATATAAGAGTTAGGCTACTGTAAAGGCATTTAAAGTTACTTACTGGGATCTTGTTGCCAGTAAATTACCCAGAAACTTACAACCTTTCTACAGTGTGCCAAACATAAAACAAGGTCCAAAAAAGTGATTTACTAAGGTAAGGCTAAAGGTCATAAGGTCAGATATGATAGAAAGGTATCAATCCCTCTTGAAGCCTTATTTAATAGAATAGGTGAGGGGCCTCAAGCTGAGGGGCCTCTGGCTGAGGGGCCTCAAGCTGAAGGTCCCCCGGCTGAGGGGCCTCTGGCTGAGAGGCCTCTGGCTGAGGGGCCTCAGGCTGAAGGTCCACCGGCTGAGGGTCCTCAGGCTGAAGGTCCTCCAGCTGAGGGGCCTCAAGCTGAGGGGCCTCAAGCTGAGGGGCCTCTGGCTGAGAATTTGACCTTAAAGGAAATGATGCTGCATTTCTTCTTTGATCAGAGTCAGATGCATGAGCTTTTGTAGTGTCATAATCTCTGAGGTCTAAATTCATTCTGAGCTTTAGAGCTAATTCTTTGTCTGAGTCTCCTGATAATGTCTCATTACGGGACAGGACATGTTTATTTGTTATGAGTGAGGTGTAATGAAGTTTGTTTGTGTGTCTGTCTGTCTGTCCAAACTCACATTTATAAATGCATTTCCTTTAAGATCCTCAACCATAATGATCATGTCAAAAATCAGTCCCAGGGAGTAACATAAAAAAACACAGAGTTAATGATCAGTGTAGACTCAACCTGACATTAAGGTGAAATATAAATAAACTCAAGATGCACAAGAGATTTTTATTTTATTTATTGATTTTTATTTTTTAGGTGAGCACTGGAACATCCCGGAGATATCAATCTCATTCTTGGCATCAAGGTCATTATTGGCTTTTTTCAGCTTTTTGGCTATGTCACTGGTTGCTTGTCCATTGTCCTACTTTTCGCTGCCAGCAGCCTCCAGTTGCCTACTCCTCCAGCTTTGAGCTCCAACTTTTTGAGGTAAGCCTCCACGTGACTGTTCACTGTGCAGTGGTCTATCGTCCGCCGAAATTCAACAAAGACTTTTTACGGGACTTTGCAGACTTTTGTAGTTTCTCGCTGGTTGCTCTGGAGATGCGGATGAAGGAAGAAGCTTCGCGACACAAGCTTGTTTGCAAAAAAAGAGCAGTTTATTGACAAACCAAGCAAGTGTCTGAATCAGGCACTCCGGACTGCCTGAGAGGCTCAAAATGCCAGAAATGAGACCTCCTGAACATTCTAAGAGGACATGTATTTATACCGGACATTGTTCAAATATAACATGTAGCGTGGATTCTCATTGGACCAGAGCATCTTAGGATACATTACCAGTGACCTACAGACTGACCCAATATGGCCTGAAGTGAAGGTCCCTGTAACTCTTGCCAATTTTAACCTTTCTTTGTTGCCTTAAGTCTCAGTCTTAAATCCTCAGCTTTTTACCTAACCATAGGGGTTCAGTTATATCAGGAGTACAAATGTAAAGAATGTTTCTTTTTAAGCATCCTGAGCCTTCCACCTGGCCATCTGTGCCCTGAATAAACAAAGAAGCACAGCAGATACTACACTTTGTTTCGGGGATATCCCTTAAATATGATCATTTTTTAATTGTCGGCGACTTTAACGTGCATGTCTGCTGTGAGACGAGACCTCTGGTCAGGGATTTTCTCAGTCTCATTGACTCTTTTCATCTCGTGCAGTCTGTTTTGAACCCGACACACGAAAAAGGGCATATATTGGATCTGGTGTTATCTCATGGAATAAACGTACAGATTACCGAAATCTGTCACACACCTATTTCGGACCATCTACCTGTCTTATTTTCCCTCTCACTGCCGGCGCACTCCACTCCGGTCTCCGCCCCCGTTCGCCGTCTCCGTGTTTTTAACTCTTCGGGCTCTAATTTCGTGGCGCAGCGCAGGGGGCGCAAGCCTGGCGCACCTCGCGCAGTGTTAATTTCCTCCGGCGCACCACCGTGCGCTGCCAATTTGACAATTTGGTAGACCGTCTGCGCAGAGGTGGGTGTGACGGCGCACCAAGGGGAGGTGATGGCGCACCAGGGGGAGGTGTCTGCAGATTCAGTGTCGGCGCAGGGCGGAGCGCACCCTCCGCAGCTGTAATTTGGTGACAAGCGCACATGTGCGCACGCCTCAGAGGCAGGTTTCCAAAGTGTCAGGCACATTTTAATGCAATAAACAGTCACAGCAATCACTATTTAATGTAACCGTCTAAACTAGCATATACATTTGTATCTATATTAACCTTCCCGTCACATCTGATGTCGGATTAAAGCCGTTTGTCATCATGGAAACTTAACCTGATGGCAGCTGGAAGTTTGATGCACATCTTGCAAGTCAACAATGAACAGCCTTAACATCTGATACTGAGTAAATATCTGGCTTCTCTCATTTCATTAAATTCAAAGAAAAAAAGGGGAAAAAAGACGGAGAAAAAGGAGAGAAAATAAATGTTTGTCACTCAGGATTTACCCGTGATTTCCCATATTCCTCTATTTTAGTCTTTATTTTTAACGTGCGCTAAAAAGATGGAGAGCATTATTGCAAGGAGGATGAGGAGGAGACACCGGGAGAGTATACAGTTTATCACTAAAGGCTCTGCTATTTGGCGATGACAAACCAGGAGTGCAGGTGGATCACAAGCATTATGAATGGATAAGCCAGCTGTGGTGTAACTGTCTCTTATTTTTTTTACTCCTATTAATGACAAAGGAACAGATTACATCTGTCCCGGGAGCTGGCCCACACGGTGACGCGCCCCGCTGTCCATTCTCATGCTGAAGGGACAGCGTCTCCACTGCTGGGTCTTTCCAGCACACTGTTTCCGCGGTGGCGGGGATAATTCAGACCAATCAGACGCTGCGGCATTTAAAGGCGAGGAGAGGCGCTCATTTGATTGGTGAAGACAGCGATCGGCTGTGATAATCCCACTCACGTCTATTCTCCTCCTATTCTGACATTTGCGCGGAGAGGCAGAGACGTGGGCGTGGACGCGCAACCCCTGTGCGCCATGAGTGCGCCTGTCTTGGCATTGCAGGAAACTTGCAAAGTGCGCAGGTCACACACAGTCCGCGCGGCGAAGGCCGGTGCAGGCAGGTGCGCCTGCGCTTGCGCCTGGTTTTACGAAATTAGAGCCCATTAACTCCGCTGCAGTTTTCAGCTGCTTTTAAAGACTCTTCCTTGTATTCTATGGGTGATTTGGGGGACCTCAGTGTGGATGTCTATTTAAATATGTTTGATTCACTTTGCGCTGAGATCTTGGACTCCATTGCTCCTCTGACGATCAAGCATATGAAGCCACAGACTGAGCCATGGCAAAATGAATCCACTCGTGCGCTAAGACGCGCATGCAGAC
This sequence comes from Scarus forsteni, assembly GCA_036419115.1. NCBI lineage: Eukaryota > Metazoa > Chordata > Actinopteri > Labriformes > Labridae > Scarus > Scarus forsteni. Next base: position 6,112,396 of record JAZDUH010000323.1, on the reverse strand, counting down.
AGGCGGAGAGGAGGTGGAAAAAGGACAAACTGCAGATTTACTGGGATCTCTTTCGTGACTCTCTGCTTACCTATCAGAAAGCTGTAAAAGCTGCAAAAACGGATTATTTTTCCTCACTTGTCTCCGCAAATGTGAAAAAAACGCAGGTTCTGTTTAATGTATTTGAATCACTTGTTTATCCTGGTAAAGCTGTTTGTGTTGAGCCTTCTTCTTCTATGTGTGAGGATTTTCTGCAGTTTTTTGTCCATAAGATTTCTGCTCTCAGGCTCCCACTCCCTCAGTCAGTTCAGGACCCTTCAGTCTCCATTGCAAGCTCAGCTGTCTTTCATCAGTTTGAGCCTGTTTCTCTTTCCACACTGACTGAAATTGTGGAGCACTTGCATCCTGCAAACTGCCCTTCTGACAGCATTCCATCTCATTTGTTTAACCCCCTGGGATCCCTCCAGAAAGACTCACACTTAGCCCCCTTAGGACCCTCGAGGGTCCCCACTGAAAAGTGTTATAAAAATCATAAAAATAATTATTTTTTTCCACTTTAAAAGTTTAAACCTGTTAACTAGCTTCAACCCTACACAAAAATATGAAGTTTGTCTTTAGACTTTAAAAATATCTCTAATTTTTATGGCATTTTGTGTCATAATAGCGTCTGCTATTATGACAACAAAAACACAAAATAAAATTAGGAAATGCAAAGTGGATTGCTTAGTTTGAAGATGTTAGACACTTATGTATGTTGATAATTCATAAGACCAATCATATTGATGCATTATTATTTTTGGAGATATTAAGGTTTATTTAAAAAAATCACACTCAGCCCCCTAAGGACCCTCAAGGGTCCCCACTACAAAGTGGTATAAAAATCATAAAAATTATTATTTTTCTACTTTTAAAGCTTAAACCTGTTAACTAACTACACAAAACTCTGATGTTTGTTTTTAAACTTTATCTCAAACTAAAACATTTTTTTTTTAAATCTTAAAAAGTGGATATTTCACACAAATAAATCAGTGTTTTCATTTACATGTAAACGAGTGTGTATTTGTGTCAGATGTGTGTGTCTGTATGTGTTTGTTTATGTGTGTCTGTGAATATAAGGTGCACAAAAGGATGAGGTGCGGCTGGAAATAGTATTGTTGCACATGCTGCACTGTCTTCTCCATTATTTTGGCTCTTTGCAGAGGCATGAGGTTGTCTTTTCCTGAAGGGCTTCCTCCCTCCTGTATTCTCCATCCCTGCCTGCTCCTGTACAGCCTGAACCTGAGCCTAGGCCTAGGCCTGAACCTGAGCCTAGGTCTGGACCTGAATATGACGCCTTTTTCACATGTCTAACCCTGATACTATGAGGGTAATGTTGGGGCGGTTCACACTTGGTTTTCTCACCAGGGAGAATGCCATGCTGGATGGAGAGAAGGTTGCTGTCCATCACCACGTCAAAAATACACATCAGCAGTTGTTATTTATGATACAGCACCAAGGCAAAGCACAGCTTTGTGTTTTTACTACAGTGATATATGTTAAAAAGCATATCAACAGCACTGAAGGAAGAGTTGAGAGGATCACTGTAGCACACAGAAGTGAATATGAAGCAGTTTATACCACAGAAAAAAGCTGCAGAGTTTTAGCTTCACACAATCAACAGCTGTGCAAGAATGCTCTTTGGATGCGCAAGAGACCCAATGATGATCGTTTTAGACCACATGTACCACAGAACTTTGATGATGTGCAATGAAAACAACACTTACAAATGTCCAGATGCATGTTTGAGTATAGTTTTCTCCCCTTACAGTCAGATCAACTTCTCACTCTGCAGTGGGTGTTTTTATTTCATCCTGTAAAGTCTTCCTTTTCCAGTTTCGTCCACAGGATGACGTCCTCAGCCCTCCCCCCTTGCTCCATTGAATAATCCAGGCAATTCACTGCTGCATTCAGACATCGACTCACTCAGGTTTTACATTACTAAGGGGGCCTCGGCCTGAGCCTGAGTCTAAATATTAGCCTGGGCTTGCCTAACCACTGAAATTGCACCAGCAGTCTGTGGTAGGCATTTTCTCCAAGCGATTGCAGGAGCCATAAGACTTTTTTTCTGGTTCTTCAAGGAAGATTGATTGATTGACACTGACTGATCTGTGGAGAGTAGACCCAACTTTGTTTGAAGGTTGCTGATTCTGGTTGCAACAAAACATGTTGTTCCAGAGGTTGGATTTGAAGGGGGCACATACTGTAAACTCTCCTGACGAGTTGGGGCCTAAATTACTGCTCCATTTCTAGACCTCCAGCTGACAGTAACATCCTCCTCCTCGCCCTCATTTGAGATTTCATCCATACTGGGAATCTTCTCTAGAAAGGACTCTTCTTCTGGCTCAGAAGTTGAGCTTTCCTCCTCTTCCAGCTCCTCTTCTTCACTGCTGAAGTCCTCTTCATCTGTAGCAGGCCTCAGAACAGCTGGGAGCGCCTCCTCTGTACTGTGCCTTCATTTCATTTTCTTTATCATATACTGCTGCTAAAAAAGAAAAATGACCAGCCAGTAAAGCTACATTTTTTTTTGTTATAGATTTACAGATCAAACAGATCTTTGATCTTTTTGACAACCTTAGGATGTTTTGTTGTGGGTTTGTCTCTGGACAGTTTTGTATGTTTGTGTGTGGATGAATCAAAATGTATAATTTCCGTTGCAATGTGAAGGTGAGAACTTAAAACACAAGTACTCACATATGCACACAAGATTTTTTCTCAAGCACATACGCAGCACACCTTCACCTCACTACCAACTCATCCAGACTATTTTTATTGTGATAATCAATTTTATTTCTATGCAATAATAGAACATAATGTAATGGATGGGGCTCCATTTAGACCCCTATATTGGCTCTGCGGCCATCTCAGGGTTAAATATGTAATTTTATGAAAATTGTCAAAAAAATAAATTTTCAACCCAGAGGCTTAGATTGAAAAGGTAGTCACAGGTATTACATCATGGGATGACTAAACAAGAGTATATCCAAAAAGAGTAGTTTGAATGGCCGTCAGTGGGGACCCTCTTGGGCCAAGGGAGCTAAGTGTGCAGTGTACGTGTAACTTCGAAACTGTGGGGGTGTGATGAGAAGTGAGGTTGGAATTTTTAACTTTGGTCTATACCGCTAATCTTTGGAGAATCTCATATCATTAGTATTAACACAGGAAAAAGATATTGACTTTTGAAAATTTAAAAAGTTGCAAAAAGGACCCTGTTGGGTCCTGGGGATCCCAGAGGGTTAAAGAGGTTTTTAATTCAGTTCAGTCTTTTATTCTGCTACTTGTTAATCGTTGTCTTAGTTCTGGTTGTGTTCCATCCTCTTTTAAACATGCCACAGTGCAGCCTCTTTTAAAAAAGAAAAACTTGGACACCTTGGCTTTATCTAATTTTAGGCCGATCTCCAAACTCCCTTTTATTTCCAAGGTTTTAGAGAAAATCGTTTTAAATCAACTCCAAGAATACTTCCTTAGGGCTAATGTTTGTGAAGTGTTTCAGTCTGGTTTTAAGCCTCTCCACAGCACTGAAACTGCTCTTTTAAAGGTTTTTAATGATCTCTTGTTAAGTCTTGACTCTGGTAACTGTGCCATTTTAATCCTTCTTGACTTGACAGCAGCATTTGACACAGTGGATCACTCTATTGTCCTGTCGCGCCTTGAACACTGTATAGGCATTAAGGGCACTGCCTTAAGCTGGTTTAGATCGTACCTCTCTGAAAGGTCTTTCTCAGTGCACATGGGAGAGTTTTCCTCCTCTGTGGCTCCTCTGACATGCGGGGTCCCTCAAGGATCTGTTCTGGGCCCGTTGCTCTTCTCCTTATACTTGCAACCTTTGGGGTCGATTTTTAGGAAATATGGGATCCCCTTTCATTGTTTTGCAGATGATGTGCAAGTTTATCTGCCACTGAAGTTTCCGGCCACTGATGCTCTTCAGTGCTTGTACAACTGCATGGTTGATATTAAGCAGTGGATGGATCTGAACTTTTTGAAATTAAATGAAAGCAAAACAGAAGTTGTCCTGTTTGGCCGCCCTGATCTGGTCAAGCCCCTTGCTAGCTCCCTTGGTCCACTAGCGCCTTATATTGGGTCCCAAGCCAGGAATCTTGGGGTTATAATTGATGGTGCATTCAAACTGGACAAGCAGATCAGTGCTGTTGTTTAGTCCAGCTTTTATCAGTTGAGGATTTTAGCCAAAGTTAAACCCTATCTGGACCAGAGAGACTTTGAGAAAGTCATTCATGCTTTTATATCATCTCGTTTGGACTATTGTAACCTGTATGTTTGGGCACCTCAGCTTAACCGCCTGCAGATTGTCCAAAATGTGGCTGCTCGTCTCCTGACTGGGACAAAGAAACGGGAGCACATAACTCCAGTGCTCTCTTCCCTCCACTGGCTTCCAGTGAGGTTTAGGATTGATTTTAAGATTTGTTATTTGTTTTTAAGTCTCTGAATGGGCTGGCCCCAGACTACCTGTCTGACCTTATTAGGGTTCATCAGCCCTCCAGAGCGCTTCACTCAGGAAGCCAGATGGTCCTTGAAGTTCCTCGATCCTCTCTAAAAACCAAAGGAGATCGGGCCTTCTCTGTTGTGGCTCCCAAACTGTGGAACGCACTACCTGCAAATGTGCGGTTCAATAAGCCTCTCACGTTAAAACGCAGCTAAAAACGTACTTGTTCACCTTGGCCTTTGGTGGAGTATAGCCACTTTTATTTGGGACTTTTACTGGTTTTACTGGGTAGGATGCATATTTAAACTGTACTGTCAGTGTTCTTATTGCTTTTATTCGTTTTATTACTTATATTGTTTTTTTTTTTTGTTTTACTGTTTTCTTATCATGTCTGCCTTTCTACTGTAAAGCACTTTGGTAGGCTGTTGGCTGTTTCAATGTGCTATATAAATAAAGCTGACATTGACATTGACAGTAACCGTGATACAAAATTTTCATATCATTACATCCCTAGTACCAACACTGGTTTCACTGTAGTGCTTCCTCAGCTCGGCTGGAATTAGAGGTTTAAGTCTCAGAGTCTTTGGGGCACAAGGGCAACTCTCTAGAGAGTAATAATAAAATACATTTTTCAAATACTGTCTTTGGATAAACTGAAAAATTGTGATGTCAATAAATTAAGGTTTTATGTTACATATTTAGGATAAGATGGCCATTTTGTTTATTTTTAAAATAAATCAGAATAACTCATAGATCTGTGTTATTCTGTGTTGCCATGGAAATAATTTTGACTGAAGTCATGGAATTCAACTCATCAAAGGATTAAAGAGGATCAAAGCAGCTGCTGAGAGTATAAAATGAAGAGCTCAAGAGAGGCCCCTCAGACAGAGGCCCCTCAGCTGGAGGACCTTCAGCCTGAGGCCCCTCAGCTTGAGGCCCCTCAGCCAGAGGATGCTCAGCAGGAGGACCTTCAGCCAGAGGCCCCTCTGCTTGAGGCCCCTCAGCCAGAGGCCCCTCACCTTGAGGCCCCTCAGCCGGAGGCCCCTGAGCCAAAGGCCCCTCAGGCAGAGGCCCCTCAGCTTGAGGCCGCTCAGCCAGAGGCCCCTCAGCTTGAGGCCCCTAAGCCAGAGGCCCCTCAGCTAGAGGCCCCTCAGCTTGAGGCCCCTCAGCCGGAGGCCCCTGAGCCAAAGGCCCCTCAGCTTGAGGCCCCTCAGCCAGAGGCCCCTCAGCTGGAGGACCTTCAGCCTGAGGCCCCTCACCTTGAGGCCCCTCAGCTTGAGGCCCCTCAGCCAGAGGCCCCTCAGCCAGAGGTCCCTCAGCTTGAAACCTCTCAGCCTGAGGCCCCTCAGCCGGAGGGCCTTCAGCCGGCTGAGGGCCTTCAGCCAGACCTTCAGCCTGAGGCCCCTCAGCCAGAGGCCCCTCAGCTGGAGGACAGTCCACCTGCACAGCAGGACAATGGACAAGCAACCAGTGACATTGCCGAAGAGCTGAAAAAGGCCAAGAATGAGATTGAGCTGGCTGAAGGTCCTCCGGCTGAATGGCCTCAGGCTGAAGGTCCTCCGGCCGAGAGGCCTCTGGCTGATAGGCCTCAAGCTGAGGGGCCTCTGGCTAAGGGGCCTCAAGCTGAGGGGCCTCTGGTTGAGAGGACTCAAGCTTAGGGGCCTCTGGCTGAGGGGCCTAAAGCTTAGGGGCCTCTGGCCGAGGGGCCTCTGGCCTCAGCTTCAGTGGCCTCAAGCTGAGGGGCCTCTGGCTGAGGGGCCTAAAGCTTAGGGGCATCTGGCTGAGGGGACTCAAGCTTAGGGGCCTCTGGCTGAGGGGCCTCAAGCTGAGGGGCCTCAAGCTGAGTGGCCTCTTCCTGAGGGGCCTCTGGCAGAGGGGCCTCAAGCTGAGGAGCCTCAAGCTGAGGGGCCTCCAGCTGAAGGGCCCCAAGCTGAGAATTTGACCTTAAAGGAAATGATGCTGCATTTCTTCTTTGATCAGAGTCAGATGCATGAGCTTTTGTAGTGTCATAATCTCTGAGGTCTAAATTCATTCTGAGCTTTAGAGCTAATTCTTTGTCTGAGTCTCCTGATAATGTCTCATTATGGGACAGGACATGTTTATTTGTTATGAGTGAGGTGTAATGAAGTTTGTTTGTGTGTCTGTCCAAATCATGGATGTATTATTTTAACTGGATGCCGGACGGAAACATGGCGCCAGTTCATTTCTGGGAGTTGCTCACCAGCATAGAAAAAGTTTCTGGCTTCCGGGTTTACTTCCTGGTTATTGGGCCCATAGAGCAGAAAAGTCATCCCCATGATGCATCACGTCAATGGGAATGAGCGCGCGGTCTTTAATGAAGTGATCCGGCTTTATAAAAATCTACCGCGGATGAAATTTACAGCATGAGAGGTGTACAAACTCAAATGATGAATTTTAGGGCACATGATCCGACTCCGATGTAATATAATGACATTATATACGTAATAAGTCTTTATAATAAGAGTTTAAGACGAGTGATTTTTATTTAATGGCTTTCCATAGCTAACTGTTTTCTAAAATCATGGGATTAAACACAACAGAAAAAACTGTCGTGGACTTTAGCAGTCAATCAGCCAAATAAATCAGTGTTATTTGTTCATTTTATTAATACCATATTTGAGAGATGACTGCTTATCAGATCAACTTTCAATGATGATTCAAAGGTTTTACCTTTTCTCATGGACATATTAATGAGGCACGCTTTCACTGTAAATGTTGTACAGTTCTTAATGCATTCATTCCTTGTGTTACCCATTCATTTTTATTTTTCTGATAGGCAATCGGATAGTCTTTAGATGAACCATGTTAGGAACCCGGGGATGAGACCCAGATTAAAACTGGCTTCTCTAAGAACTTTTTGTTCCTTTATAGGGATGGGCATTTTATCCGATGCGCAATCATTGCATCGTTGCGAGGGTCTATGGTAGATTGCATCGGTTGGAGTGGTGTGCATCGGATTAGAAACTGGGCTGAAACCACAATGCATCGCCTTGTAAAAGCTTTGCATCGGTAAAATCCGATGTCATGTTATTATATATATATTTTTATTAATTTAAAATTATTATTTTCAGTGTGCTGAAAGTGCTGTTTTTTTCAAACTGCTGTTTATATGTTTAGTATAAATTGTTAATGACAGCTTTGAAGGCTGAGCTCCACTACTGTTAGGCCTATGTCCCTGTTTGTGAAATAGGCCTACTTTTTTATGTTGACAAACACACCTCCTGACTGCTTAAGTAGCCTACTGTAAGTGGTCTGAAGTGGTCTTGAAGGAACAATAAAGTTGAGTTGAATTTGCACAGATTTGCATCGTTATTGCATCGTGATTGCATCCTGATTGCATCGTGGTAGGAAGATAAATCGTATCATCCTGAATTGGAAGATGCTTCATGTGAATGGTTAGTGTATCGTACCGTAGCCTACATATCGAGATGCATATCGTCCTGGGGATGGAGATTTCCATCCCTATTCCTTTATAGGTTTTTATCTACTTTGTCAACCCTTGAGACAAGTTCAAGTCATCAGAGGTCAAATTGGCTCTGTCTGTGTGTTTTCTTGATCATCAGAGAGCTTCCTCTGTCCTTATGGCAAAAAAATAAAAACATTAAATACAAAAAACTATTTAAAAACTACATATCTGTGGTTAATTAGGAAGATGTGGAAAAGATTTTAAGCAGTAAAAGTAAAAAAAATAAGATTTATCATTTTTATTAAACTTTTATGAGAAGAATCAAATTGGTACACAAGAGGTTTTTCTTTTAATTTCTTGAATAAACAAATTGCTTGTTCTAATGAATACTGTATGTGGGTCACAATTATATTTATGTATTTAGTTATGTATTTATTATTAGGCCATATTGTCCTGGTGTCTATTTTCTGTCTGGGATTCAAAATGGTGTCATGAAACACTCAGAAAATAGGTAGACAACAGTGTATGTCAGTAAAACTGTCAATGATAGTGATGTTTCAGGAGTGGCATTCATATTTCATCTGAACAAATCAAAATACTAAATTTGTAATAAAAGTTCTAAAAAATGTTCTTTATTCAAACACAGACAGCGTTGGGAGTGAACAGTGTGATGGAACTACTGAACTAAAAGTGAACTAATGTGACCTAAAATATAGGTTATGAAATAAACAAATACATAATTATCATTAATAACATTAGGAGTAAATTATCCAAGACCTCTAAGCCACACTCACATAAATGATTAGTTTTGTTTGATTTGTCCATTTCTAATGATAACTTCAGTTAAGACGTTCACTTTTAAGTGGTTAAATACTCATGTTAAATGAAAGCCTGTTCCATGTATTCCCAGCCTTAAATTTTTAAGATAGAATGTTATCTGAAACAGTTATTTTTTATACATAATGCAATGGGGTAAGGGTTATATTTGTTATATTTTATTTTCTATGAAATATGAATGGCATAAAAAATGTAAGAAATCAAAATAAAAACACAATATAATGAAATGTTTAAAAAAATGTTTTTGAGTCTTACTGAAAAAATGTGATTCAGGTTAATTATTAATAAATAATCCTCACAAAGACTGCCAATGTTCTAGGTAGGCCAAAAAAGTTTGTATTTTATTCAGATTATCTTGTTTGAATAGAGTTAACAGTGTAATACATGAGTGATACATAAAATATGACAGATACATTAGATAAATCAGAATGACCACTATCCTGTCATTAATGAAACTTGTTTATTAAACCATCCTCCACAGCTGCAGGACACATTCAGCCATCTTCACTCTTTTCCCTGGAGTGATGCTCCTTTACCTCCAATCTCTGTAGAGAGAAAAATCTTAAATTAAAAATTAAAAATCTTTTTTAATCAACTGGAACATGACAATTGTGTTGTTATTGATCTTTATTGTACTTTATCAATTTATTCAAGTAAAGTTTCTCGTTTTATAAAGTCTCTCTTTTATTATTATTTTTACAGTCTAAAACTTACATTATCTGAATGTATTATTTATAAAACAATTAATACATTTACATATATTCAGAATAAAGATCCATCTACCAAACACAACTCCGTGATCCCCTGACACATATTCTACACATTAGCTACTGTTATTCGGGCACGTTTTTTAAACTTTCTTTAAACTGAATATACTTGTGATGTAGGACCATCGTGTTAGTAAAATGTATCTTACTTAATTCTTTATTTCATTGTATATTATCCAATACACAGCAGTCTAATGTAAGTACAGTCAAGATACGTAGACGTGGATTTAATTGAAATATAAAGTCTAAATACGTTTACAAACCACAACTATCAAGCGAGTGATAGTTAACTCTGAGAGAATACACGTGTTAAGTCACTCTGTGTCAAAAAGAAACTCACCGTTTAGTCATTTTCTCAACTTTCAGAACAATTTTGGACCAAAGAGCCTGAAAGAAGTCAGCTGGCGTCCTCGCTCCCGAGACAGCATGACCGCGCTTTGACAGTGCGTATGTACAGCTGTGACGTCACCAGAGAGATAGCGACTTTCTTCTGGCTTTTCTAGCCTTTTGAACAGTTTTTGACCGATCAAAAGTCCAAGTCTTAAAAATATAAAATACAAGGATCAGTAATTGACCATGTTTATGGCTGGAGATGTCCTGTCAACAGTTTTACAGCCGTCTCTTTTACTATTGCCGCCTATGGGAAAAATGCTTTTTGGGCCCAATGGGGATTTTTCGTTGCAATACCACGAGTGGCCACTGGGAAAAATCAGCGTGCCGCCAAGGGGCGGTCTGGTATCCAGTTCTTATAATACATCCATGGTCCAAACTCATATTTATAAATGCATTTCCTTTAAGATCCTCAACCATAATGATCATGACAAAAATCAGTCCCAGGGAGTAACATAAAAAAAAAAAAAACTTTTACAGTAAATTTACTGTATTTTCAAAACAGCACCCTTACTCTTTTGCAGTATCTTAGCACTCACAGTATTTTCTTATGATACTTTTAATACATTTTGTATTCCAGTGAACTTGCTATTTTGATTTATATTACTATGTCTTTAACTAATTAACTGACCATTTATGAACAAGGTATGATTTATTAAAAAAAAACAAAAAAAAAACACATACACACACATACATCCAGTTTTATCCAATAAAAGACTTTCAGTCAAAAATGTGATACATTTACCAAAAGAAAACTTGTCTGCTATTGGCCAATTTCCCTGGGCAAAATTGATTTTTTTTTTTGTTGATTACTTTAGATTGTACTTTCCTAATCCCTTTAGGAGATCAAAATCAAAGATCCCGATGAGTGCTACACATTTACCAAATTTTACAGACTTATGAAAAAATGGCCAACGAACATAATCTAGAGAGGACACTACTGACTTTTTTTCATGCAATAGTTTTTGCAGCCATTCAAATAAGAACATTTTTGCTGGACCCGAACCACCTGCCAATTTCCTTCACTTTTTTAGCATGTTCAGGGGGTCACAATTACGATAATTGGAAGGAATAATTCCTCGGGATACAAATGCGCTCTCGCCCAGCTTGCAGCTGTGGCTCGGGCTCTAACAAGACTTATTTCTGAAATTAAAGCTCAGTCTCAACTTCTACACTTGTTGCTCAATGTGAAACTAAAGACAGTAAGACATCAACAACGAGATCTGCCAGGGAGAGGGGAGACCAGAGGAGAATCATGAAGGGGGTTAATTGCTTCAGGGACTATCATCATTAAAAGAAAGTCCTGGACATGGTCTAATATAAGGAGCTGTAACATGGACACTAATGCTGTAGGCAAACAAAATGAGTGAGTGTATACAAAATAGGCTAAGCTCATTTTTTGTCATCTCAAAACTTTGAACATGTTCATTTACAACTGTTTATAAAGAGAATCCTGTTTGAAGTTCAGATCAGATGTTTTCTTTTTTTGTAATCACACCTTTTATAATATAATAATGACAAATACTTTCCAGGATTGTTTATTTTTATTTCTCATGAAAATAGGATAAAAATGTACTCAAAGGGCATTTCTTGACATATTATTGATAAAAAAGACAAAAAAGAACCATTATGATGATAATATTGAAGGGATTAAGTGATTAAATTGTGTGTAAAAGTACTTTTTGAACATTTTGAACACACTGCAACAATATCGTGATAATAATGATAACCGTGATAATTTTGGTCACAGTAACCGTGATACAAAATTTTCATATCATTACATCCCTAGTACCAACACTGGTTTCACTGTATTGCTTCCTCAGCTCGGCTGAGGGGCCTCTGTCTGCCCCTCAGACAGAGGCCAGCTCAGGAGCAGGCCCTCAGCCAGGAGGCCCCTCAGCAGCCCTCAGCGGCCCCTCAGCAGAGGCCCCTCAGACAGGCCCTCAGCAGCTGGAGCCAGGGCCTCTGAGGGCCTCAGCTGGGCCTCAGCTGAAGGCCTGAGGGCCTGGCTGAGGGGCCTCAGGCTGAAGGTCCTCCAGCAGAGGGGCCTCAGGCTGAGGCCTCAGGCTGAGGCCTCTCTGAGGCTGAGGGTCCTCAGGCTGAGGCCTCCAGCTGAGGGGCCTCTGGCTGAGGGGCCTGAGGGGCCTCAGCTGGGGCCTCTGGCTGAGGGGCCTCTGGGCTGTCTAGGGCTCAGGGGCTCAGGCTGAAGGCCTCTGGCTGAGGGCCTGCCAGGCTTGGGGCTGGCTGGCTGAGGGGCTCAGGCTGAGGCTTTGGCCTGAGGCCACTGTCTGAGGACCTCTGGCTGAGGGCTGAGGGGCCTCTGCCTCTGTCTGAGGACCTCTCTGCCTCTGTCTGAACTCTTCATTTATCTTTCAGCTGAGGCTGCTTTGATTCTCTTATACTTTCAGCAGCTGCTTTGATCCATGACTTCAGTCAAAATTATTTTCCATGGCAACACAGTCAATATCACAGATCTATCAGAATTATTCTGATTTATTTTAAAAATAACAAAATGGTTTAAAAATAAACAATTGTCAGATGGAAAGGGGGTCCACGCGGACCTGGATTTTTTTTTTTGGATTTTTTATTGTCCTTTTTTTTTTTTTGGGTTTTTTTTCATGAAAAAAGGTTTTTCAGCTTTTTTTTTTTCATGCTAAGAATCCAAAAAAAAAAAAAAAAAAAAAAATTGAAAAAAACAAAATAAAAACAAAAAAAACATAAACTTTTAATGTAAAACATTTGATGACATTTAGACTCTATTTCTGGTCAAAAACAGCAAAAAAAAAAATGGCCAAAAATGCCTGTATGACCATCTATCTTTTCATTTTTTCAGGCTCACAGGTTGACTTTTATTCACCACCAGTTTCTTCTTAATCCTTTAAGTGTCTATTTAAAGATTATATTGAGTACCAAGCTGAAACTATGTTCAAAAGCCTTCATTTTAACACTTTACTGTACCTAGCCCAAAGCTGAAAAATAGATATGATGTGCAAATATAGATATAGCTTTGGGAGTAAACAACATAAAAAGACAGATGAACAACATCTGCCATACAATTCTGACCACGGGAATTAATTTGAATGTTTATTTCTTAACATTTGATAACATTTTTACTGTATAACAGGACAAAAACAGCAAAAAAATAAATAAAATTAAATAAAAAAAACAGCAAAAATGTATGAATGGCCTGTTTATCTCTTTATATGATTTTATTAGGTACCAAGCTGAAATTATATCCCAAATGTTTTATCTCCAACTTTTTGCTTCAATGCTAACAACTTCTATAGACAAAAAATTATACAATGCTGACCCATTGTATTATATTAATACGTGATGATGGCTGGCTTCCACTGCTCTCTCTTTTGGAACAATTTCAGGAGAGACAGATAGCTCTTCACCCTTAGCAAAAAAGGAAATACTTGAAGTTAATTTTATTAAGTATGCTTGAGTTGGACTTCCGGGATGACGTACACGGAGTAGAGTTTGGTTTTGTGTTTGGTTCGCTCCTGCAATTGCCTTTTCGTTAACTTTTAAAACCTCGCTAATTTAATTGTCAAGTGCTGAAAGAAAGTCAGAAGTCAGTGCTTAATGTACGCTCATCCAGAAATGACCAAGCCAAAAGGAAAATCATCTGAAAAAGACAAAGAATCTACGTCTTCGCTGCCTGCTAGCATAACTATGGCCGACATTAACTTGCTGCTCAACGACCACCGAGAGGCCCTGGCGGCTGACTTTAAATCATCATTTGAGTCACTCGCATCCACGCTGGACAGCATTCACAGTACGCTCACAGACTACGGGCAGCGCATCACCTCCGCGACCTGTCATCCTGCGCTTCCACCGCTTTAAAGTCAAGGACCTGGTCATCCGCGAGGCCCGCAAGCGAGGTGACCTGACCTACAAAGCCCACAAGATCCGCTTCTATGAGGACTATTGCCCTGACGTGTTGAAGCAGAGATCCGAGTACAGGCGCTGTATGTCTGAGTTGTACAACCGTGGATACAACCCGTCTCTTCTGTACCCTGCCACGCTGTGCATCACGCTGCCTAACGGGGACATCAAGTGGCTCCAGTCGGCTGCAGAGGCTGATGAATTTGTGCTGGACTTGGAAAGTAACTCGTAAGCACTAGTTTATTCTCTTTGTTGCATTTGCAGCGCCTTATGACTGTCTTATCCTTTCCTTCCTGCTGCAATGAAAAGTCCTAATTATTTACTTCAAATTTAGTGTTATCCAGTGCTATTCTGTTTTCATATATTCCAGCCTAGTATTTTCTAAAGCAAAATATAACCCTTTTTTTTTGCACTGTACTCCATATACAAACTGGAGATGGAAAGGAAAGACTAACTCCCTTCATCTGTGCCCATCTGTTTGCAAATACTACGGTTGTCTGTGCTATTGGCATGTTTTCATTACTTTTTTTAAAAAACCTGTTTTACTATTATTGTTATTTTACATGTTTGGTAGGCAGCTGCAACGCTTTTAAGTTTTATTATTAATTTCATTGTTTGTGTTAACTTTGTTGATACCAGGCACTTTCTATTAGCACAGCTTATCTAAGGTATGTTTAGAGGTTGAATTACAGTTCCTGTTGTTCATGGTAATTGTAGTAATGGGGCGATAGGAATAAGGAAGTATTAAGATATGCTGATCGGTGTATCAGAGTGTTTGTTGTTCTATTTGTGTGCAGCAGTTAAGCTGAAGCTTTGGCTGGAAGGGGCATATTGCTGCTTTTTTGTTCTTTTGTATTCATTCTTTTTTTTATTTCTTATTTTTTACCATTGTTTTTTCATTCAGGTCAGTTACTCTGTTACTTTTGTGCTTTTCCTCATACTTACTGCTTTCAACTTGCTCATGTGCTTTCTATGTTGTCCTCATGCTACTAGCCAGTATGTGGGGGTTGCTAGTCTTTGGGGCAGACATGCAACGAATCATCTACCTGGACCTCAAAATATTTTTCTATGTTAAGCTCCAACACCTCAGTAGCTCCAAGTGGTGCTTTAAGATTTACTTGTTGGAATGTCAAGGGGTTAAACTCGCCAGCAAAACATTGTAAAGTTATTAACCATTTAAAATACTTGAATAAAAAAATTGCTTTTTTGCAGGAGACACACCTCAAACCCTCTGATCACTCAAAACTCCCTCGAGGGTGGGTGGGCCAGCTTTATCACTCCTCATTTTCAAGCAAAGCCAGGGGGGCTGCAATTCTTATCCATAAGTCAGTTCCTTTCTCTGTATCCAAAACCATATCAGACCCCAATGGGAGTTACATTATTGTAACAGGTAAAATTTGTGGAAATAATTTGACGCTGGCAAATGTATATGGTCCAAACTGGGACAATGAAGATTTTTTTAAAAAGTTCTTTCTTTCTCTTCCTGATCCGAATTCTAGCCAGCTCATTTTGGGAGGGGACTTCAACTGTTGTATGGACCCATCTATTGACCGATCATCTAATAGGCCCTCTGCTACGTCTCGATCTTCCAAAGTCATTCAGTCATTTATGGATCAATATGCAGTTTCTGATGTATGGCGATTTTTCAATCCCACTATGAAGCAGTTTTCTTTTTTTCTCCTGTGCACAGATCTTTTTCCCGAATAGACTTCTTTCTTATTGATAACAAATTGCTTTCCTCTGTCACATCATGCTCCTATATACTGCCATTTAAGACATCTATAGACAAATTTAAATATCTAGGCATTTGCATAACTAGGAGTTTCTCAGATTTGTTTAACTGTAATTTCCCACCCTTGCTAGCGCAAGTTAATCAAGATCTTCAGCATTGGTCCCTTCTTCCTTTATCCCTTGCTGGCAGGATAAACTGCATCAAAATGAAAGTGCTCCCCAAATTCTTATATCTCTTTCAGTGTGTTCCAGTTTTTATTTCAAAACATTTCTTTGAGTCACTAGATAGCCTTATTTCTCAGTTTATATGGAATAAACAAACTCCCAGAATTAAAAAACACATCCTACAACTAAAGAAAGAAGCTGGTGGTTTAGGCTTGCCAAATTTTTTGTTATATTACTGGGCCACAAACATTCGAACATTACTGCACTGGTCTGGTGGTAATAACCAACCCCAGTGGTTTCAGATTGAAAGGTCCTCATGTGGTCCATCCTCATTGTTTTCCCTTTTATGCCTTCCCCTAGCAAACCAATCAACAGTGTACACCAACAATATTATTGTGAAAAACAGCCTCAAGATCTGGACTCAGTTCAGGCGTCACTTTGGACTTCAAGCACTACCCCTCTTAACCCCCCCTTCATGCCAACCCTTTGTTCTCTCCATCTATTTCAGATCAGACTTTTGCATTTTGGGAACACAATGGGCTTGTCTCTGTTAAGCATCTTTACATAAATGGAATCTTTGCTTCATTTGAACAGTTAGCTCATGCATTTAAAGCTATGGTCTACGATTTGGAAGCTTTGTACATATTAATAACACAGTTTATAAGGCTGTTATGGTCCTATGGTCCTATCTACAAAGTATAAAGACCAAAAAGAACGAAAAAAATCCATTCAGTATATCCGCTGAAAAGCTGCATACTAGCTGACCAATCAAACCTAAGAACCTGCGACTATTAATTGGTCCGTGAGTTGGTCCGTGAGTCCATCAATCCCTGTCTCTCTCACTACATGGCGTCATGCGTAGTCGTCATGGTCCCATCTCCTCCCTCTACCTCCGGTGAGCAGCTAGCAGCGTTAGCTACTGAACTATCATGGAGCCAGGAAAAGCCTAGCGCCGAGCCGAATCCGCCTCCCTCTCCGCAGAACGCGAGCTCTGCCCGCGGGTTGAGGCCTGTTAGCGGGCTAACGGCTAACGAATAGCCTCAGCCGGCCGTCAGACCTTCAGCATCGACCGTTTCGCCCCTGGTTGATCAGGTAATGGCTTTGTTTACTACAGTGTGAGATGTCTGCTGAATAACTCTGGTTAGTTTGTGCCTGCACGGGCTAATAACTTGTAGGGGAGCGGGTTAGCCTGTTAGCCGCTAATCGTTAGCACTGTAAGCTGAGCTGGGGAGGACAGGCTGAGAAAGACAAATCCTCCCCCACACTCGGCTCCGCTCTGGCAGCGCCAGACCCGCATTGCCGCCGGTCCAATTGAAATGGCTACTGCTGTGTGTTACAAGGGGGATGTCTGTCGTGTTTGATACTTTCAGTTGAGCTGAGCTGTTTTTGATTGAGTTTGCTGCTGATATATTGTGCTTGTCGCTCGTAGCTCTGTCCGAGGGGGCTTTATCAGGCGACACGAGCTGGGGGCGGGATCTTGGAACACGGGGGGGGAGAGGTGAGGGAGGGGGGGGCAGGCTGCGGTTTCAAATCGTAGACCACAGCTTTAATCTGCCAAGAACTCAATTCTTCAAGTATTTGCAAGCTCGAAACTTTGTCTGAAACAATTTCCCTGGTTTTCTTGTCCCTCTGAACACTTTCATTGATACTATTTTGAATATTAATCCTGTTCACAAGGGCACAATCTCTTAACTTTATAATACCCTTTTTGAGTACAAACCGCTGATTTCTGATGGGCTGCGAATAGCCTGGTCTGAGGATCTCAACGTAGAGATAAGTCCTGAGGTTTGGCAGTCAGCTCTGAAACGTGTTCATACTTCTTCTATCTGTGCCCGTCATAAGGTGTTACAATGTAAAGTAGTTCATAGAGTCCATTGGTCCAAAAGAAAGCTAGCTCGAATATATCCTGGTACTGATCCTAACTGTAATAGATGCCATACAGGGCCAGCTAGTCTTGCACACATGTTTGGGCCTGCCCAGCACTTTTTCAGTTCTGGAAATCAGTATTTGCTTCCCTTTCAACCATTACTTCTGTCACCATTCATCCCTCTCCTCTGATCGGCTTGTTTGGTGTCTTGCCCACTGACCTGGCATTGCCCTCTCACTTTGCTGATTTTATAGCCTTCCTCACTTTAATAGCAAGGCGTGCTATATTAATGCATTGGAAAAGCCCCCACCCACCCTCTCATACCAGATGGATAAAGGATGTGTTATCATTTATGAAATTAGAAAGAATCAGATACTCCCTCCACAGCGGGGCAGAGATCCGCGAGGAGCCTGTTGCCCCAGAGCGGAGGGTCAGACTCAGAGCCAGGCTGCCGTGAGAGCGAACATAGAGAGCGTCACGGTGAAGTGAGAGGGGGCCCTAATATAAGTGATCCTGCATTTTACATGCAATGTGCATAGGGCGCCATGATTCATCGGGAGACCCATTTTGCGGATGAGGGCAAAATGAAATTATGTTTTGTTTTCTTTTTGGTTTTTGGCGGGGGGCTCTCAGATGATCTTGTCCCGGGCCTCGCCAAGGCTGTCAGCTAAGTAAGTAAACTTTATTTGTATGGCACTTTTCACAGACACAAGTCACAAAGTGCTTCACAGTAGAAAAACATAGTACAACTAACCATAAAACAACATACTTAAAAGCAACATACTTAAAAACATAGTACACCTAAACATAAGACAACATACTTAAAAACATAGTACACCTAAACATAAGACAACATACTTAAGAACATAGTACACCTAAACATAAGACAACATACTGAAGAACATAGTACAGCTAAAACATAAAACAACATATCTAAAATCACAGTGCTCAAACAGTGCCACCACTGGACGTGTTAGGACGCGAATGCTCGCCTCAATAAATATGTCTTTAGGAGCTTTTTGAAAGAGTCCACTGAGTCCAGGGAGCGCAGGTCCTGGGGAAGTTCATTCCAAAGTCGAGAAGCAACAGCTTTGAAGGATCGGTCACCCTGAGTTTTAAAGCAGGTTCGAGGAACCATCAACAGGTTTTGCCCAGACGACCTCAGGCTTCGGGCTGAGCTATAGGGCTTAATTAAATCCACAATGTAAAAAGGGGCCTGCCCATGTAGGGCTCGGAAAGTTAGCACTAAGATTTTAAATTGAAAACGGTAGGCAACTGGAAGCCAGTGGAGAGACTTGAGTACTGGTGTGATGTGGGCTCTCCTGCTGGTGCTAGTCAAGAGCCTTGAGCTGGCCTGCCTAAAATGATTAAAACAAAATGTGTTCTTGTTTAAACAGATGTACATAACTCCATTGCCAGACCTTAATGAAGGAACAGGAATTTGATCAATAAAGTCAAATTAAATGTTTCTCTGTTTATGTTTTTAAGGTACTGAAAGATAATACAAGATTTTGAACATGTAAGTGTACAACAAGGGTAAATATCTCAATTGTTATTCTGCTAAATTAAATGTAAGAACAATGACTTGACCTTAATCTGTACCTGGGTCAGATATACTAAGTCTAAGTACTTTGTGGCAGAAAAAATGAAAATCATTCTAAAGTACAGGGTTTAGTATTGTAAGTGTTAGTGTAATTTTCAGTGTTAATGTACTTAGTCTTAGACGTTTCTTTATACCTTTCAGTATCAGCCAAGTTTACTTCACTCTACAATTCATAAGTAAATAAAACATAGTATATAAAAAGTAAACTTAAAGAATACTCTTTCCGTGTTAGTATAGAATAAATACTAGTACACTTGAATGAACTACTTTTTGCTAAAAATCAACAACTAGTTTGTCCAACTTTTCTTCCACTCACACGGCCCGCCACCCAAGACCTTAAGACCCCAGTTAATGGAGATGAATCAGCCTCAGACAGTCATCAGCCAGAGGTTCTGGAATAAAATCACAGTGATCAGCCAGAGGCCACTCAGCTTGGACTGTTCAGACTGTTTATTCAGGGCCTGAAGCAGCCTCTGGCTGAGGGGCCTCTCAGCTGAAAAGCTGAGAGCTGACCTCAGGCTGAAGGTCCTCCTGAGGGGCCTCAAGCTGAGAGGCCTCTGGCTGAGCCAGAAGGTCCTCCAGCTGAGGGGCCTCTGGCTGAGGGCCTCAAGCCGAGCCCCAGAGGTCCTCAGGGGCTCTGACTGCCTCTGGCTGAGGGGCCTGCTGATCAGGCTGAAGGTCCCCCAGCTGAGGGCCCTCAGGCTGTGAGGGCCTCAAGCTGAGGGTCCTCCAGCTGAGGGGCCTCTGGCTGAGAGGCCTCAAGCTGAGGGGCCTCAGGCTGAAGGTCCTCAAGCTGAGGGGCCTCAGGCTAAAGGTCCTCCGGCTGAGGGGCCTCTGACTGAGGGGCCTCTGGCTGAGGGGCCTCTGGCTGAGGGGCCTCCGGCTGAGGGCCCTCAGCCTGAGGGGCCTCAAGCTGAGGGGCCTCAGGCTAAGGACCTCCGGCTGAGGGGCCTCTGACTGAGGGGCCTCTGGCTGAGGGGCCTCCGGCTGAGGGCCCTCAGCCTGAGGGGCCTCAAGCTGAGGGGCCTCAGGCTGAGGGGCCTCAAGCTGAGGGGCCTCCAGCTGAGGGGCCTCAGGCTAAAGGTCCTCCGGCTGAGGGGCCTCTGACTGAGGGGCCTCTGGCTGAGGGGCCTCTGGCTGAGGGGCCTCCGGCTGAGGGCCCATAGACTGAGGGGCCACAAGCTGAGGGGCCTCAGGCTGAAGGTCCTCCAGCTGAGGGACCTCTGGCTGAGGGGCCTCTGGCTGAGGGGCCTCTGACTGAGGGGCCTCTGGCTGAGGGGCCTCTGGCTGAGGGGCCTCCGGCTGAGGGCCCATAGACTGAGGGGCCACAAGCTGAGGGGCCTCAGGCTGAAGGTCCTCCAGCTGAGGGACCTCTGGCTGAGGGGCCTCTGGCTGAAGGTCCTCCGGCTGAGGGGCCTCTGTCTGAGGGGCCTCTCTCTCGAGCTCTTCATTTTATACTTTCAGCAGCTGCTTTGATCCTCTTTAATCCTTTGATGCGTTGAATTCCATGACTTAAGTCAAAATTATTTCCATGGCAACACAGAATAACACAGATCTATGAGTTATTCTGATTTATTTTAAAAATAAACAAAATGGCCGTCTTATCCTAAATATGTAACATAAAACCTTAATTTATTGACATCACAATTTTTCAGTTTTTCCAAAGACAGTATTTGAAAAATGTATTTTATTATTACTCTCTGTATTTTATTATTACTCCCTTGTGCCCCAAAGACTCTGAGACTTAAACCTCTAATTCCAGCCGAGCTGAGGAAGCAATACAGTGAAACCAGTGTTGGTACTAGGGATGTAATGATATGAAAATTTTGTATCACGGTTATTGTGACCAAAATTATCACGGTTATCATTATTATCACGATATTGTTGCAGTGTGTTCAAAATGTTCAAAAAGTACTTTTACACACAATTTAATCACTTAATCCCTTCAATATTATCATCATAATGGTTCTTTTTTGTCTTTTTTATCAATAATATGTCAAGAAATGCCCTTTGAGTACATTTTTATCCTATTTTCATGAGAAATGAAAATTAACAATCCTGGAAAGTATTTGTCATTATTATGTTATAAAAGGTGTGATTACAAGAAAAGAAAACAACTGATCTGAACTTCAAACAGGATTCTCTTTATAAACAGCTGTAAATGAACATGTTCAAAGTTCTGAGATGACAAAAAATGAGCTTAGCCTATTTTGTATACACTCACACATTTTTGTTTGCCTACAGCATTAGTGTCCATGTTACAGCTCCTTATATTAGACCATGTCCAGGACTTTCTTTTAATGATGATAGTCCCTGAAGGAATTAACCCCCTTCATGATTCTCCTCTGGTCTCCCCTCTCCCTGGCAGATCTCGTTGTTGATGTCTTACTGTCTTTAGTTTCACATTGAGCAACAAGTATAGAAGTTGAGACTGAGCTTTAATTTCAGAAATAAGTCTTGTTAGAGCCCGAGCCACAGCTGCAAGCTGGGCGAGAGCGCATTTGTATCCCGAGGAATTATTCCTTCCAATTATCGTAATTGTGACCCCCTGAACATGCTAAAAAAAGTGAAGGAAATTGGCAGGTGGTTCGGGTCCAGCAAAAATTTGCTTATTTGAATGGCTGCAAAAACTATTGCATGAAAAAAAGTCAGTAGCGCCCTCTCTAGATTATGATCATTGGCCATTTTTTCATAAGTCTGTAAAATTTGGTAAATGTGTAGCACTCATCGGGATCTTTGATTTTGATCTCCTAAAGGGATTAGGAAAGTACAATCTAAAGTAATAAACAAAAAAAAATCAAGTTTGCCCAGGAAAATTGGCCAATAGCAGACAAGTTTTCTTTTGGTAAATGTATCACATTTTTGACTGAAAGTCTTTTATTGGATAAAACTGGATGTATGTGTGTGGATGTGTTTTTTTTTTTTTTTTTTTTAAATCATACCTTGTTCATAAATGGTCAGTTAATTAGTTAAAGACATAGTAATATAAATCAAAATAGCAAGTTCACTGGAATACAAAATGCATTAAAAGTAGTATAAGAAAATACTGTGAGTGCTAAGATACTGCAAAAGAGTAAGGGTGCTGTTTTGAAAATACAGTAAATTTACTGTAAATAATATAAGAGTTAGGCTACTGTAAAGGCATTTAAAGTTACTTACTGGGATCTTGTTGCCAGTAAATTACCCAGAAACTTACAACCTTTCTACAGTGTGCCAAACATAAAACAAGGTCCAAAAAAGTGATTTACTAAGGTAAGGCTAAAGGTCATAAGGTCAGATATGATAGAAAGGTATCAATCCCTCTTGAAGCCTTATTTAATAGAATAATAATACTGATGAACAAATCAATCAATATAGTTTGAAGATCAGTTTGAGAATTTGACCTTAAAGGAAATGATGCTGCATTTCCTCTTTGATCAGAGTCAGATGCATGAGCTTTTGTAGTGTCATAATCTCTGAGGTCCAAATTCATTCTGAGCTTTAGAGCTAATTCTTTATCTGAGTCTCCTGATAATGTCTCATTACAGGACAGGACATGTTTATTTGTTATGAGTGAGGTGAAATGAAGTTTGTTTGTGTGTCTGTCTGTCCAAACTCACATTTATAAATGCATTTCCTTTAAGGTCCTCAACCATAATGACCATGTCAAAAATCAGTCCCAGGGAGTAACATAAAAAAACACTGAGTTAATGATCAGTGTAGACTCAACCTGACATTAAGGTGAAATATAAATAAACTCAAGATGCACAAGAGATTTTTTTTTTATCTTATTTTTTTTAGGTGAGCACTGGAACCCTCTGGCTGAGGGGCCTCTGGCTGAGGGGCCTCAGGCTGAGGGGCCTCAGGCTGAAGGTCCTCTGGCTGAGGGGCCTCTGGCTGAGGGGCCTCAAGCTGAGGGGCCTCTGGCTGGGGGGCCTCAAGCTGAGGGGCCTCAAACTGAGGGGCCTCTGGCTGAGGGGTCTCAAGCTGAGGGGCCTCAAGCTGAGGGGCCTCTGGAGAAAGTAGTAGCTGATCAGCTAGGTGACTTCCTTCAAGACAATAGCCTGCTTGAGGACTTTCAGTCAGGATTTAGAGCTCATCACAGCACAGAGACTGCTCTAGTTAAAGTAACCAATGATCTACTTTCAGCTTCAGATGAAGGACTGCTCTCTGTTCTTGTTTTGTTGGATCTAAGTGCTGCTTTCGACACCATTGATCATGATGTTCTTATACAGAGATTAGAGATGTTACTTGGGATTACAGGGACTGCCTTAAATTGGTTTAAGTCCTACTTATCTAATAGATATCAGTTTGTACACGTGAACAACAAGTCCTCTGTGTACACTAAAGTAAGTTACGGGGTTCCTCAAGGTTCAGTGCTAGGTCCAATTCTCTTCTCTATATATATGCTTCCCCTTGGTGATATCATGAGGAAATACTCTGTTAATTTTCATTGCTACGCTGATGATACACAGCTTTAGGTATCACTGAAGCCAGGTGAGACAAACCAGTTAGACAAACTAGATGCCTGTTTAAAGGACATCAGAACCTGGATGGCCAGAAATTTTCTTCTTCTTAACTCAGACAAGACAGAGATTATTGTGCTGGGCCCTCGACACCTTAGAGAATCCTTTTCTAGTGATTTAACTGCCTTAGATGGCATTAGCCTGGCACCAAGCACAACTGTTAGAAATCTAGGAGTGCGATTTGATCAGGATTTATCCTTTAACTCTCATATAAAGCAAATTTAAAAAACAGCCTTTTTTCATCTTCGTAGCATCGCTAAAATCAGGCCTATCCTGTCCCAGAGCAATGCTGAAAAGCTAGTCCATGCTTTTGTTACCTCTAGACTGGACTATTGTAATTCTCTGCTTTCAGGCTGTCCCAGCAAGTCACTTTAGACGCTTAAGGTGAAACATTAATAAACTCAAGATGCACAAGAGATTTTTATTTATTTATTTATTTATTTATTTTTAGGTGAGCACTGCAACCCTCTGGCTGAGGGGCCTCAGGCTGAGGGGCCTCTGGCTGAGGGGCTTCAGGCTGAAGGTCCTCCGGCTGAAGGGCCTCAGGCTGAGGGGCCTCAAGCTGAGGGGCCTCAGGCTGAAGGTCCTCCGGCTGAGGGGCCTCAGGCTGAAGGTCCTCCAGCTGGGGGGCCTCTGGCTGAGGGTCCTCAAGCTGAGGGGAATCTGGCTGAGGGGCCTCAAGCTGAGGGGCCTCAGGCTGAAGGTTCTCCAGCTGAGGGGCCTCTGGCTGAGGGGCCTCTAGCTGAGGGGCCTCAAGCTGAGCAGCCTCAGGCTGAGGGGCATCTGGCTGAAGGACCTCCAGCTGAGGGGCCTCCAGCTGAGGGGCCTCAGGCTGAGAGGCCTCTGGCTGAGGGGCCTCCAGCTGAGGGGCCTCTAGCTGAGGGGCCTCAGGCTGAGGGGACTCTGTCTTAGGGGCCTCTAGCTGAGGGGCCTCTGGCTGAAGGTCCTCCAGCTGACGGGCCTCAGGCTGAGGGGCCTCTGGCTTTGGGGCCTCTGGCTGAGGGGCCTCTGGCTGAAGGTCCTCCAGCTGAGGGCCTCAGGCTGAGGGGCCTCTGGCTGAAGGTCCTCCAGCTGAGGGGCCTCAAGTTTAGGGGCCTCAGGCCGAAGGTCCTCCAACTGAGGGGCCTCTGGCTGAGGGGCCTCAAGCTGAGGGGCCTCGGGCTGAGGGGCTTCTGGCTGAGGGGCCTCTGGCTGAAGGTCCTCCAGCTGGGGGGCCTCTGGCTGAGGGTCCTCAAGCTGAGGGTCCTCAAGCTGAGGGGCCTCAGGCTGAAGGTCCTCCACCCGAGCGGCCTCTGGCTGAGGGGCCTCTGGCTGAGGGGCCTTAAGCTGAGGGGCCTCAAGCTGAGGGGCCTCAAGCTGAGGGGCCTCTAGCTGAGGGGCCTCTGGCTGAAGGTCCTCCAGCTGAGGGGCCTCTGGCTGAAGGGCCTCAAGCTGAAGGTCCCCCAGCTGAGGGTCTCAGGCTGAGGGGCCTCTGGCTGAAGGTCCTCCA
The DNA here is from genome assembly GCA_036419115.1 of Scarus forsteni. Classification (NCBI taxonomy): domain Eukaryota; kingdom Metazoa; phylum Chordata; class Actinopteri; order Labriformes; family Labridae; genus Scarus; species Scarus forsteni. The sequence continues at coordinate 6,087,268 of JAZDUH010000323.1, read as the reverse complement.
GCTGAGGGGCCTCTGGCTGAGGGGCCTCAAGTTGAGGAGCCTCTGGCTGAAGGTCCTCCGGCTGAGGGGCCAATGTCTGAGGGGCCTCAAGCTGAGGGGCCTCTGGCTGAAGGTCCTCTGACTGAGGGGCCTCAAGCTGAAGGTCGTCCAGCTGAGGGGCCTCCTGCTTAGGGGCCTCTGGCTGAGGGGCCTCTGGCTTAGGGGCCTCAGGCTGAGGGGCCTCTGGCTGAGGGGCCTCAGGCTGAAGCTCCTCTGGCTGAAGGTCCTCCAGCTGAGGGGCCTCAGGCTGAGAGGCCTCTGTCTGAGGGGCCTCTGTCTGAGAGGCCTCTGTCTGAGGGGCCTCTGTCTGAGGGGCCTCTGTCTGAGGGGCCTCAGGCTGAGGGGCCTCAGGCTGAAGGTCCTCCGGCTGAGGGGCCTCAGGCTGAAGGTCCTCTGTCTGAGGGGCCTCTGTCTGAGGGGCCTCTGTCTGAGGGGCCTCTCTCTCGAGCTCTTCATTTTATACTCTCAGCAGCTGCTTTGATCCTCTTTAATCCTTTGATGAGTTGAATTCCATGACTTCAGTCAAAATTATTTCCATGGCAACACAGAATAACACAGATCTATGAGTTATTCTGATTTATTTTAAAAATAAACAAAATGGCCGTCTTATCCTAAATATGTAACATAAAACCTTAATTTACTGACATCACAATTTTTCAGTTTTTCCAAAGACAGTATTTGAAAAATGTATTTTATTATTACTCTCTAGAGAGTTGCCCTTGTGCCCCAAAGACTCTGAGACTCTAATTCCAGCCGAGCTGAGGAAGCAATACAGTGAAACCAGTGTTGGTACTAGGGATGTAATGATATGAAAATTTTGTATCACGGTTAAAAGTTGAGAGTTGAGTTAAGAGTTGTGTTTGGTAGATGGATCTTTATTCAGAATATATGTAAATGTATTAATTGTTTTATAAATAATACATTCAGATAATGTAAGTTTTAGACTGTAATAATAATAATAAAAGAGAGACTTTATAAAACGAAAAACTTTACTTGAATAAATTGATAAAGAACAATAAAAATCAATAACAACACAATTGTCATGTTCCAGTTGATTAAATAAGATTTTTAATTTTTAATTTAAGATTTTTCTCTCTACAGAGATTGGAGGTAAAGGAGCATCACTCCAGGGAAAAGAGTGAAGATGGCTGAATGTGTCCTGCAGCTGTGGAGGATGGTTTAATAAACAAGTTTCATTAATGACAGGATGGTGGTCATTCTGATTTATCTAATGTATCTGTCATATTTTATGTATCACTCATGTATTACACTGTTAACTCTATTCAAACAAGATAATCTTAATAAAATACAAACTTTTTTGGCCTACCTAGAACATTGGCAGTTTTTGTGAGGATTATTCATTAATAATTAACGTGAATAACATTTTTTAAGTAAGACTCAAAAACATTTTTTTAAACATTTCATTATATTGTGTTTTTATTTTGATTTCTTACATTTTTTATGCCATTCATATTTCATAGAAAATAAAATATAACAAATATAACCCTTACCCCATAACATTATGTATAAAAAATAACTGTTTCAGATAACATTCTATCTTAAAAATTTAAGGCTGGGAATACATGGAACAGGCTTTCATTTAACATGAGTATTTAACCACTTAAAAGTGAACGTCTTAACTGAAGTTATCATTAGAAATGGACAAATCAAACAAAACTAACCATTTATGTGAGTGTGGCTTAGAGGTCTTGGATAATTTACTCCTAATGTTATTAATGATAATTATGTATTTGTTTATTTCATAGCCTATATTTTAGTTCACATTAGTTCACTTTTAGTTCAGTAGTTCCATCACACTGTTCACTCCCAACGCTGTCTGTGTTTGAATAAAGAACATTTTTTAGAACTTTTATTACAAATTTAGTATTTTGATTTGTTCAGATGAAATATGAATGCCACTCCTGAAACATCACTATCATTGACAGTTTTACTGACATACACTGTTGTCTACCTATTTTCTGAGTGTTTCATGACACCATTTTGAATCCCAGACAGAAAATAGACACCAGGACAATATGGCCTAATAATAAATACATAACTAAATACATAAATATAATTGTGACCCACATACAGTATTCATTAGAACAAGCAATTTGTTTATTCAAGAAATTAAAAGAAAAACCTCTTGTGTACCAATTTGATTCTTCTCATAAAAGTTTAATAAAAATGATAAATCTTAATTTTTTTTACTTTTACAGCTTAAAATCTTTTCCACATCTTCCTAATTAACCACATATATGTCGTTTTTAAATATTTTTATGTTTTTATTTTTTTGCCATAAGGACAGAGGAAGCTCTCTGATGATCAAGAAAACACACAGACAGAGCCAATTTGACCTCTGATGACTTGAACTTTGTCTCAAGGGTTGACAAAGTAGATAAAAACCTATAAAGGAACAAAACGTTATTAGAGAAGCCAGTTTTAATCTGGGTCTCATCCCCGGGTTCCATCCATGGTTCATCTAAAGACTATCCGATTGCCTATCAGAAAAATAAAAATGAATGGGTAACACAAGGAATGAATGCATTAAGAACTGTACAACATTTACAGCGAAAGCGTGCCTCATTAATATGTTCATGAGAAAAGGTAAAACCTGTGAATCATCATTGAAAGTTGATCTGATAAGCAGTCATCTCTCAAATATGGGATTAATAAAATGAACAAATAACACTGATTTATTTGGCTGATTGACTGCTTAAGTCCACGACAGTTTTTTCTGTTGTGTTTAATCCCATGATTTTAGAATACAGTTAGCTATGGAAAGCCATTAAATAAAAATCACTCGTCTTAAACTCTTATTATAAAGACTTATTACGTATATAATATCATTATATTACATCGGAGTCGGATCATGTGCCCTAAAATTCATCATTTTAGTTTGTACACCTCTCATACTGTAAATTTCATCCGCGGTAGATTTTTGTCGTGGCCGCATGTCACTTCATTAAAGACCACGCTTCGCTCGTTCCCACGTGACGTGATGCATTATGGGAGATGACTTTACTGCGACTGCTCTATGGGCCCAATAACCAGGAAGTAAACCCGGAAGCCAGAAACTTTTTCGGCGTATGCGCTGGGTGAGCAACTCCCATAGAAATGAACGGGCGCCATGTTTCCGTCCGGCATCCAGTTAAAATAATACATCCATGGTTTGGACAGACAGACAGACAAACAAACTTCATTACACCTCACTCATAACAAATAAACATGTCCTGTCCCGAAATGAGACATTATCAGGAGACTCAGACAAAGAATTAGCTCTAAAGCTCAGAATGAATTTAGACCTCAGAGATTATGACACTACAAAAGCTCATGCATCTGACTCTGATCAAAGAAGAAATGCAGCATCATTTCCTTTAAGGTCAAATTCTCAGCCAGAGGCCCCTCAGCCAGAGACCCCTCAGCCAGAGGCCCCTCAGCTGGAGGACCTTCAGCCTGAGGCCCCTCAGCCAGAGGCCCCTCAGCTTGAGGCCCGTCAGCCGGAGGACCTTCAGCCTGAGGCCCCTCAGCTTGAGGCCCCTCAGCCAGCTCAATCTCATTCTTGGCTTTTTTCAGCTCTTCGGCAATGTCACTGGTTGCTTGTCCATTGTCCTGCTGTGCAGGTGGACTGTCCTCCAGCTGAGAGGCCCCTTGCTGAGGGGTCTCTGGCTGAAGGGCCTCCGGCTGAGGGGCCTCTGTCTGAGGGGCCTCTCTCTCGAGCTCTTCATTTTATACTCTCAGCAGCTGCTTTGATCCTCTTTAATCCTTTGATGAGTTCAATTCCATGACTTCAGTCAAAATTATTTCATTGGCAACACAGAATAACACAGATCTATGAGTTATTCTGATTTATTTAAAAAAAAAAAAAATAATAGCCATCATATCCTAAATATGTAACACAAAACCTTAATTTATTGACATCACAATTTTTCATTTTTTCCAAAGACAGTATTTGAAAAATGTATTTTATTATTACTCTCTAGAGAGTTGCCCTTGTGCCCCAAAGACTCTGAGACTCTAATTCCAGCCGAGCTGAGGAAGCAATACAGTGAAACCAGTGTTGGTACTAGGGATGTAATGATATGAAAATTTTGTATCACGGTTACCGTCAATGTCAATGTCAATGTCAGCTTTATTTATATTGCACATTTAAACAGCCAACAGCCTACCAAAGTGCTTTACAGTAGAAAGGCAGACATGATAAGAAAACATTAAAACAACAAAAACCAATATAAGTAATAAAACAAATAAAAGCAATAAGAACACTGACAGTACAGTTTAAATATGCATCCTACCCAGTAAAACCAGTAAAAGTCCCAAATAAAAGTGGCTATACTCCACCAAAGGCCAAGGTGAACAAGTACGTTTTTAGCTGCGTTTTAAACGTAGAGAGGCTTCGCAGACCGCACATTTGCAGGTAGTGCGTTCCACAGTTTGGGAGCCACAACAGAGAAGGCCCGATCTCCTTTGGTTTTTAGAGAGGATCGAGGAACTTCAAGGACCATCTGGCTTCCTGAGCGAAGGAGGGCTGATGAACCCTAATAAGGTCAGACAGGTAGTCTGGGGCCAGCCCATTCAGAGACTTAAAAACAAATAACAAAATCTTAAAATCAATCCTAAACCTCACTGGAAGCCAGTGGAGGGAAGAGAGCACTGGAGTTATGTGCTCCCGTTTCTTTGTCCCAGTCAGGAGACGAGCAGCCATATTTTGGACAATCTGCAGGCGGTTAAGCTGAGAGTGCTCAATGCCGACATACAGGGCGTTACAATAGTCCAAACGAGATGATATAAAAGCATGAATGACTTTCTCAAAGTCTCTCTGGTCCAGATAGGGTTTAACTTTGGCTAAAATCCTCAACTGATAAAAGCTGGACTAAACAACAGCACTGATCTGCTTGTCCAGTTTGAATGCACCATCAATTATAACCCCAAGATTCCTGGCTTGGGACCCAATATAAGGCGCTAGTGGACCAAGGGAGCTAGCAAGGGGCTTGACCAGATCAGGGCGGCCAAACAGGACAACTTCTGTTTTGCTTTCATTTAATTTCAAAAAGTTCAGATCCATCCACTGCTTAATATCAACCATGCGGTTGTACAAGCACTGAAGAGCATCAGTGGCCGGAAACTTCAATGGCAGATAAACTTGCACATCATCTGCAAAACAATGAAAGGGGATCCCATATTTCCTAAAAAATCGACCCCAAAGGTTGCAAGTATAAGGAGAAGAGCAACGGGCCCAGAACAGATCCTTGAGGGATCCCGCATGTCAGAGGAGCCACAGAGGAGGAAAACTGGCCCATGTGCACTGAGAAAGACCTTTCAGATAGGTACGATCTAAACCAGCTTAAGGCAGTGCCCTTAATGCCTATACAGTGTTCAAGGCGTGACAGGAGAATAGAGTGATCCACTGTGTCAAACGCTGCTGTCAGGTCAAGAAGGATTAAAATGGCACAGTTACCGGAGTCAAGACTTAACAAGAGATCATTAAAAACCTTTCAAAGAGCAGTTTCAGTGCTGTGGAGAGGCTTAAAACCAGACTGAAACACTTCACAAACATTAGCCCTAAGAAAGTATTCTTGGAGTTGATTTAAAACGATTTTCTCTAAAACCTTGGAAATAAAAGGGAGTTTGGAGATCGGCCTAAAATTAGATAAAACCAAGGGGTCCAAGTTTTTCTTTTTTAAAAGAGGCTGCACTGTGGCATGTTTAAAAGAGGATGGAACACAACCAGAACTAAGACAACGATTAATAAGAAGCAGAATAAAAGACTGAACTGAATTAAAAACCTCTTTAAACAAGCGAGATGGAATGCTGTCAGAAGGGCAGTTTGCAGGACGCAAGTGCTCCACAATTTCAGTCAGTGTGGAAAGAGAAACAGGCTCAAACTGATGAAAGACAGCTGAGCTTGCAATGGAGACTGAAGGGTCCTGAACTGACTTATGAAAAAATGGCCAATGATCATAATCTAGAGAGGGCGCTACTGACTTTTTTTCATGCAATAGTTTTTGCGGCCATTCAAATAAGCGAATTTTTGCTGGACCTGAACCACCTGCCAATTTCCTTCACTTTTTTAGCATGTTCAGGGGGTCACAATTACGATAATTGGAAGGAATAATTCCTCGGGATACAAATGCGCTCTCGCCCAGCTTGCAGCTGTGGCTCGGGCTCTAACAAGACTTATTTCTGAAATTAAAGCTCAGTCTCAACTTCTACACTTGTTGCTCAATGTGAAACTAAAGACAGTAAGACATCAACAACGAGATCTGCCAGGGAGAGGGGAGACCAGAGGAGAATCATGAAGGGGGTTAATTCCTTCAGGGACTATCATCATTAAAAGAAAGTCCTGGACATGGTCTAATATAAGGAGCTGTAACATGGACACTAATGCTGTAGGCAAACTAAAATGTGTGAGTGTATACAAAATAGGCTAAGCTCATTTTTTGTCATCTCAGAACTTTGAACATGTTCATTTACAGCTGTTTATAAAGAGAATCCTGTTTGAAGTTCAGATCAGATGTTTTCTTTTTTTGTAATCACACCTTTTATAACATAATGATGACAAATACTTTCCAGGATTGTTTATTTTTATTTCTCATGAAAATAGGATAAAAATGTACTCAAAGGGCATTTCTTGACATATTATTGATAAAAAAGACAAAAAAAGAACCATTATGATGATAATATTGAAGGGATTAAGTGATTAAATTGTGTGTAAAAGTACTTTTTGAACATTTTGAACACACTGCAACAATATCGTGATAATAATGATAACCGTGATAATTTTGGTCACAGTAACCGTGATACAAAATTTTCATATCATTACATCCCTAGTACCAACACTGGTACTCAACCAGAGGCCCCTCAGCCAGAGGCCCCTCAGCTGGAGGACCTCTGTCTGGGGGGCCTCTGGCCTAGGGGCCTCAAGCTGAGGAGCCTCAGGCTGAAGGTCCTCCGGTTGAGGGACCTCTGACTTAGGGGCCTCAAGCTGAGGGGCCTCAGGCTGAAGGTCCTCATGCTGAGGGGCCTCTGTCTGAGGGGCCTCAGGCTAAAGGTCCTCCGGCTGAGGGACCTTTGACTGAAGGGCCTCAGGCTGAAGGTCCTCCGGCTGAGGGACCTCTGACTTAGGGGCCTCAAGCTGAGGGGCCTCAGGCTGAAGGTCCTCATGCTGAGGGGCCTCTGTCTGAGGGTCCTCAGGCTGAAGGTCCTCCGGCTGAGGGACCTTTGACTGAGGGGCCTCAGGCTGAAGGTCCTCCGGCTGAGGGACATTTGACTGAGGGGCCTCAAGCTGAGGTACCTTTGACTGAGAGGCCTCAAGCTGAGGGGCCTCAGGCTGATGGTCCTCCGGCTGAGGGACCTCTGACTGAAGGGCCTCAAGCTTCGGGGCCTCAGGCTGAAGGTTCTCTGGCTGAGGGACCTCTGACTGAGGGGCCTCAGGCTGAAGGTCCTTCTGCTGAGGGGCCTCAAGCTTAGGGGCCTCAAGCTGAGGGACCTCTGGCTGAGGGGCCTCTTCCTGAGGGGCCTCTGGTTGATAGGCCTCAAGCTTAGGGGCCTCTGGCTGAGGGGCCTCCAGCTGAAGGTCCTCCAGCTGAGGGGCCTCTGGTTGAGGGGCCTCAAGCTGAAGGGCCTCAGGCTGAAGGTCCTCCGGCTGAGGGGCCTCTGGCTAAGGGGCCTCAAGCTGAGGGGCCTCAGGCTGAAGGCCCTGCTGCTGAGGGACCTTTGACTGAGGGGCCTCAGGCCGAAGGTCCTCCAGCTGAGGGACCTCTGACTGAGGGGCCTCAGGCTGAGGGGCCTCAAGCTGAGGGGCCTCAAGCTGAGGGGCCTCAGGCTGAAGGTCCTCCGGCTGAGGGGCCTCTGTCTGAGGGCCCTCTGGCTAAGGGGCCTCAAGCTGAGGGGCCTCAGGCTGAAGGCCCTGCTGCTGAGGGACCTTTGACTGAGGGGCCTCAGGCCGAAGGTCCTCCAGTTGAGGGACCTCTGACTGAGGGGCCTCAGGCTGAAGGCCCTGCTGCTGAGGGACCTTTGACTGAGGGGCCTCAGGCCGAAGGTCCTCCAGCTGAGGGACCTCTGACTGAGGGGCCTCAAGCTGACGGGCCTCTGGCTGAGGGGCCTCAGGCTGAAGGTCCTCATGCTGAGGGGCCTCTGTCTGAGGGCCCTCTGGCTAAGGGGCCTCAAGCTGAGGGGCCTTAGGCTGAAGGCCCTGCTGCTGAGGGACCTTTGACTGAGGGGCCTCAAGCTGAGGGGCCTCAGGCTGAAGGTCCTCCGGCTGAGGGGCCTCTGTCTGAGGGGCCTCTCTCTCGAGCTCTTCATTTTATACTCTCAGCAGCTGCTTTGATCCTCTTTAATCCTTTGATGAGTTGAATTCCATGACTTCAGTCAAAATTATTTCCATGGCAACACAGAATAACACAGATCTATGAGTTATTCTGATTTATTTTAAAAATAAACAAAATGGCCATCTTATCCTAAATATGTAACATAAAACCTTAATTTAATGACATCACAATTTTTCAGTTTTTCCAAAGACAGTATTTGAAAAATGTATTTTATTATTACTCTCTAGAGAGTTGCCCTTGTGCCCCAAAGACTCTGAGACTTAAACCTCTAATTCCAGCCGAGCTGAGGAAGCAATACAGTGAAACCAGTGTTGGTACTAGGGATGTAATGATATGAAAATTTTGTATCACGGTTACTGTGACCAAAATTATCACGGTTATCATTATTATCACGATATTGTTGCAGTGTGCTCAAAATGTTCAAAAAGTACTTTTACACACAATTTAATCACTTAATCCCTTCAATATTATCATCATAATGGTTCTTTTTTTGTCTTTTTTATCAATAATATGTCAAGAAATGCCCTTTGAGTAAATTTTTATCCTATTTTCATGAGAAATAAAAATAAACAATCCTGGAAAGTATCTGTCATTATTATGTTATAAAAGGTGTGATTACAAAAAAAGAAAACTACTGATCTGAACTTCAAACAGGATTCTCTTTATAAACAGCTGTAAATGAACATGTTCAAAGTTCTGAGATGAGAAAAAATGAGCTTAGCCTATTTTGTATACACTCACACAGTTTTGTTTGCCTACAGCATTAAGCCCCCTTCACACCGCCGCGCGGTAACCGCCTCGAAAACCGCTTCTCTGCCGGCGGAGGCCCCTGAAATGCAGAGCGTTTTTCAAAGCGGCTCCTGCCGCCGCGGCATGAGCATGGGGTAACAGGCGGCAGTGACGTAGAGCTGATTCGGCGAACGTCACAGCAGAGCCCGCCCAAAAGTCCTTCACAACACTCCCTTCTCAAAAACACGTACCCCCGAGTAGTACCTGGGCCCTGTTCTACGAAGCAAGTTCAGCCTCGCGAGACAGCCTCGGAGCTACCTCGCTGAAATGAGCTCGGTAGCCGGCGGTCTCGCTGCACGGTTCAACGACGCTGGTTATCAACCTCATAAGTGGATCCAGCTTTGCAATGAGCGCGTGCACACATATAAGGCGGAGCCTGCCGCAGCTGACCAATCGCGAACATGGACCAGTCTGGAGCGTCAGAGCAGGCCGGAGAGAGAAGGACCGCATACTTCACACAGGAGGAGCAGGAGGCGATCATGACAGAGAATGAAGAATTAAAACATGTAATAAACGTCAAAAGCAACACCGTCACCGCTGCAAAAGCACAGAAGGAGTGCTGGCAGAAAATTGCTGACAGCCTCAATGCATAAGTATAGCGTGCAAAAAATCTTTTGTGCCCTTATCATCCTGAAATAGCACTGTTCAACATGCACTTTTACTGTAACATGCACCAGACATGTCCAGTTCATTTCTGAGATGAATTTATTCATTTGTTCATTCCTATCTTGTTTACATTTTTTTGTGTGATATGTAGCCCACATGAGCCCTACATGAATTCCTGTCACAATTTTAAGACGGGCAATAAAATATTGTCATGGAACAGAAGTTTTTTTTTTTTTTCAATTCTTAATTCAGTCTTGAGTCTTGAGGCACTTTCTTTTTCAATCTTTTTTAAAGATGAGAAAATAATTTAAGGTCGTTCTTAAATGCAGCAAAATTGGGAGTAACTTTGAAGAATCTACAATTCTGGATATAGAATTTCCCTATAATAAACATATTATTATATAAAAATTCAATAGTTTTATCTTTTACAAAGATTCCAAATTTGATCATATGATACTTAAAAACAGGTATTACGTATTTTGCATTTAGCCATGCATGAATTATTTCCCAAAAAATCTTAATAGCATTGCAATCATGAAACAGATGTTCCTGTGTTTCAATTTCTGTATGACAAAACGTACATTCATTCTTATCTATATTAAATCGTCTTCTGAAAAATTCATTATATGGATAGATATCATTAATAGTCTTAAAATGAACTTCTTTCATTTTTGGCAACAATGGAAAGTCTAAATATCTAGTTCTTAGTTTAACCAAATCAAGTTTGGAGAAAACCTGAAAAGTGATATTTCTTTTAATAGGAAGAGGAAAGAATTCCTTTGTGATAAGACTTCTCAAAATTTTGTTATTACACTTACAGTCTAATAAATCATATTCACCAATAAAAAGATTGTCAAGTACAGGTGTTACAGCAGAATATTTCAGAGTTTCTCTGATCAAATTAAACAAGGCTACAGGAACAGCTTTTTATCACAATTGAATACTGTTTGTAAGAACAATTTATTTTGAATTTCAGATTGAAATTGGTATGATTTAATATATTTCCATCTTTATCCATTAAATGTATTACAGCCCAAACACCTTTTTCCATCCAATTTTTATAGAACAAAGACTTCCTTTTATGCAAGATATATCTGTTGTTCCAAATGATGGCTTTATGTGGGTTGAAATTATGTTTGTAAAGCATTTTCCAATACCGTAATACCTGTAGATGAAAGTCTGATAACTCCATAGGTAATTTTAAGGGGTCAAAATCACATCTCAGTAGAAATTTAAGTCATGGAACAGAAGTGTTTGCATTGAAGATCTTGTTACGGCAATGAGAGTTCTTCATTCCCTTTAACTACCTGTAGCAAGTGTCATGTACTGTGTAGTGACTCTAAATCTGGGTTTCGTTTCAGCACCAATCAAAGTACACAAAAAGATCTTGGGGGGATTCCTCCCTCAGATTTTACTCCTGCAGGGGAGCTGGCCCTCTGCAGCCATCGGGTCAGCTCATTGGTCAGTGGGCGGGGTTTTTATAGTCCTCGAGTTCAATCTGGAACCTAACCTGCCCCGGAGCAGGTTAGCCGTTCAGCGTACGTTGTCATGGAGACTCGCCTCGCTAAGGAGTGATCCCGTCTCGTAGAACAGGGAATCCGGAACTTATTCTCAAAGCTACCTCGCTAGGCAGTAATCCTGCTTCGTAGAACAGGGCCCTGGCAAACTTACCGAGGATGTTTTTATTTATCGTTCGGTTAATTGATTTACTGATTATCGCAACGGGCCTACATAGCACTTTACCTTGGGGCCACTGGCATTTCCCTCCCCTACTGATAAAATAAATTCCTAAACTATAACTGTTGCCAGAGCTCTTCCTTGTGGTGGCTGACAAGGGCATACACAGTGCAAATAGCCAAATGCTTCAAACACAGGAATGATGCAACACTGAAAAACACAAACACAGAAAACAAATGCAACAGAAAAGCGCTACAGGAAAAAAAATAATGCAATCACAGACATGCTACAGAAGCAAAAAGGTATAAACCCACAAAACTAATGCGAAAGAGAAATGCTGCAAATTCCTGACCAAAGGGATGGACCAGACCCTCTTCACAGACAGGAGATACTCAGAAGAAAGCTAGCAAATGTTTGTAGAGGAGAATAAAAAGGTATGTTTTACTTTACGTCTGTTTTAAACACTTGGGGCCAGATCTACTAAGATCCAAAATAACGGGTGCTAAATTGCATGTGCAGACTGAAAAATTGCAGATGCTATCAGTGGGTGTGTTGCGGGTGATCTACTATCACTGCGTGTGCAATTGATAACATTAACAAAAAGTCCTGTTTAGAGAGAATTTTGCGTGTGCTATGGGCTGTCACCATGGAGAGTTTGGGAGAACAGAGAAGCCAGAAGTCTTTCTGTTTTTCATTAAAAAATTCAGTTAGTGATGGGAAATATTCAGTTTATGTGGCCCCTGTTTGCCACCATGATCACAGCCTCTTGTTCGTGACACTCTACCCTTTTTTGCACCTGCTTTCCAAACGTACTAAATTCAGACGCAAACACACCTCACGCAATCACTTTCGGGTGCACATTGTGGGTGCTAAATGATCACATCTGCACCTTCTCCTCACAGTATTTTGCACATTTTGATGATCTGCATGCATTCTGCATATTCATGAGGGCAAACAGGCTAAATGGACTGTGTGTGCTATTTTGCTCTTTCGTCAGACGCAATCCTCAGTGCACCCTGTTAGTAGATCAGATTTGCTTGTGCTATCATGTTTGCACATGTTTTATACACGTAAACCTTTCGGGCCTTTGGTCATAATCTTTTGCAACTCTTGCAGTTGTCACATCTATTTTGTCGGTTTGTTGTTGCTTTTGCCGGGTTTCTGTGATTGCAGCATTTTTTCATGCAGCATTTTCTGTTGCATTTGTTTTATGTGTTTGTGTGTTTTTGGTTTTGCATCATTCCAGTGTTTGCTGCACGTTTGTTTGCGGCATGTATGCCCTTGTCAGCCACCGTACTTTCTCCTTTACAGTTTGCCTATATTCATGACCCTGTTTTGGGTCCAAACCCACCATCTGAGAACCACTTAACTGGATGAATATCAGCTCTTATTTCACAGGGTGGGTTTGTTTTACGAGGTAAATTTTCCCACATTTGCATTAGAGGTTGACCATGACAACAAGGTCAATAAGTCCACCTTCTGACCACCCATCTATCTCCCAACATACAGCAGACAAACATGAGCTTTACGGTCAGGCTGATTAATAACTGACCTTTTCTTTGACCATATGGATGCAGATCCATTCTTGATTTATAATCTTAAAAAAAAAAAGGATGTGCAGTGGGGCTGCTTTGAGATTAATTAAGATGTAACGTATATCATTTATTTCCTGCTGTTCCGTATAGCAGAATAAATTTCTAAAGTTTCCTTTAATGAATGTTGTGTTTTTCTCTTAAATTAAATCAACATTTTTCTAAGGAGCTAAAACACCATTTTCATAATAAAAATATTGCATATTTTAAAGTTTGAATATGCTGTAACAATAAAATATGCAGGACATTTCTTTAAGCAAAGTCGATGGGGAGCTCTCAGCTGTTATAAATAATTCAGTTCATAAACAAAGTCATCATTTATGTACAACATAAGAGTTTCTTTAGTTTTTGCACACTCCATGCTCATCTTGTATTGATTTCTGCTGTTGATCAGGATTGATCTTTCTTTATCGATACAAAATATTACATGTTTTCTCTCTGTAATTCTTTAAACAAACAGTTTTTATTCCTCTTGCTGAGCTCATATTGACCTTTTTATTGTCAACACTGGTAACAACCGCGGAATAGCACTCATTAAATATTCTCTTAAATTCAAAATCGAGGTTCTTGTCAATGTCAGTCAGTCTGTCTCTTCTTCACGACTTTCATTAAGCACACTGACGGGAAAAAAGTGATTTTGGAAATTGAGTGTCAAAGCAGGGGTTTTTTTTTGTGCTGAAGTCTTTTTTAATGCAAATTGTGCTCAAATGTTGCAACCCTTCTTGTGCCTGTTAAACCTCCATGTGAAGAGCCTCTCCTTCTGTGACGCCCTGCAGAACAGCTCTGAATCAAGTGTCAGAGCGCCTTCTAGTGGCCAAATCTGGAAAGGCACAGGACAGACATCAGTGGAATCTCCTTTACATGGATAGCATAGTGTATTTAAAGGGACATAGTTAATAATCACCACCTTGTTTTATTTGCTCATGCACTAACCAAGGCCTAATTTGCCACCAAAACAGCCAAAAGTCTTTCATAAGTCCCAAAATTTGAACAGGATTTGTGAATTTTCCAAAAATGTGCCTGAAGTTTGGATTAATTACAGATAACTGAATGAAAACCCAAATGGAGATGCTGAATTCTGTAGATCATTAAATGTCTGCCTCAATAAAATCTGTGCTGATGTTGACAGTCCCAGCCTCAGATGTCTTAAAATGTTTGCTTTGATCAGGCAAAGTTTTCTAGATTTTCTGTTGCTTCCACCTAGAGCCATGACACCTTTTTTGCACCACCTCCTCCCCTCGCCAGTTAAGGTCCGGCACGGAAAGGACAGGACACTCAAAGCTAGGGCTGGGTTAAAAAAATCAATTTAAATCGATTTTCCTTTAACTGGTTCATAATCGATCCATAAAATCCAGAGATCGATCTTTAAACTTGGGTAGTTTTTTCTTCTTTGGATGTGCAGAGAAGCAGCCTGTGGTATCAACCCTGCTAGTCTGGTGTGATCAGCGTTTAGCGTTGCTTTCTACTGAACAAGATCTTATGAGATGTTACTGCAAACAAACATGGTGGAAGCACTATATGGGCACCACTGGCAAGTTTGAAAGCTGATGTTTGGTGTTTTAGATTTAACAAGTACAAAGGAAAATACTTACAGTACAAAAAAAAGTAATATGCAGAGTATGCATGAATGCATATCATTAAAATATGATTAATGTAACTGCTTTGGGTTTAGTTCTTCATGTTAAAACAATTTTTAAAGATGTACCAGGTCAAAAGGTCACTTTTTAAATTTACAGCACTATTTTAACTAAGATATCCCAGACTGAATAAATATCGAATTGAATCGTGAATCGAATTAATTTGAGACCTTGTAATATTGAATCGATTCGATCCAGAAAATCTGAATCAATACCCAGCCCTACTCAAAGCTGGAATAAGTTAATGAGGTTTGCTGTAGTAACAGAGTTTGACCTACATAACTCCACCAAGGAGTTTGTTAGTTTGTGGACAAGATTACAGAAAAAGTAATCAATGGATTTGGATGATATTTCAAGAGAATATTGGTCATGACACAAGGGAGATGTTATATTTTGGTTCGGGATGGGAATTGATATTTATGTTGGAATGCTGAGTCAGCATTTCAACATATTGTTCTTCCTAAAATTTATTCTTCTTTTTCTTTTTCTTCTTCTTCTTCTTATTCCTTTCCAGATTTTGGCACCTTTCACAGGCTTCAAATTTGCACAGATTTTCACAGAAAAAAACTGACATATGCAGCATGTTCAGGAGAAGTGCGCTTGTATTTTTCACAGCTTTGACAGTTATACTTTTTACAGTAAAAAATGATTTCTGCATGTATTTTTACATTGAACTCAATGGGACATTTCCGCAGGTCTGCTGAAAACTTCTGCAACTTTGAAGCTCCACAGATTGGGCATGCTTCCACCTACAGACTTCATTCATGCTTTAAAAGCTGAATTGACTTCTCAACTATTTTTACATATCTTCAGCTTTTTGCTGGCTTCTACAGTTTTTTAAATATGATTTTTTAAGCAACACCAACTTTGCGGAGATCTGTGTGTGTTCAGCGTGTCACGTGACTTCAGACCGAAGCCCTGAACAGCCGAGTGCTGCAGTTTGAAGCACGTTTTTAACTTGTCACTGTGTTAACATTTTGAACAGTACAGATATGAGAATTATATTACACGTTTTAGCAGATTCTTGGGATGCTCACGGTGAAATCCTTTTCCTGATATCTATTCCGGTTTAGACACAGCGAGCGTTCATTTACCCGGAAGTACCGAATGTCATTAGAGTGCTCTATGAGAGAAACAGGAGAAATACTATGCTTTCCATGAGTCAGCAATTTAGCCCTGTGGTTAAAAGATTAGAGCAGCAGACTAAGGAGCAAAAGACCTGGGTTCAAATCCAGGCTAAGGCAGAAGTACTTTTCTTTCCATCTAGTACAGATTCTTCATTACAATAGCGTAATCATGCTTGTCTTTACACTCTCAACCTTACTTTGGACGTATTACACTGACTAGGCACTTTATTAGGTACATCTACAAATATCAACACATTTAACCATGTTACAAAACAGTCATTCATTTTCTGCTTTCTTTCACAACTGCAAACAGTTTTTAGTGCACTTTTCACTATCTGCTACAGTTTCTGAGATATGACTGTTGAAGCTGCATCAACTTTTGCACATTTCTCTGAAGTTACAGCGTGGTCAAGTATGCCAAGTATGGTAACAGTGTTAGCTAAGAAAGATGAATAGATGCAAAAGAGACAGGTATTCATATAATTGTTGATCAGCACATTAAACATACTTTGCTAGAAGTTGGATTTTTAGTTTTTTCTTGAAGGTGGAGATGGAATGTGACATTTTTAGTGTTTCTTCAAGCTCGTTCCAACTCTGTGGTCCTTTACACACAATGCTAAAGCTTGTACATTTTAGCCTTAGATTTTTTCAAGCAATTAGATTCTTATTCCTGGTGACATTGGTGTGCCGAGGAGCACAGATTGGGAGGGGGTCACATAGTTTATAGTTTAATTTGTGGACAGTCTGGTACATTACACAGGCACTCTGTAGGTAGTTGTACTCACTAAGCCTCAGAAGGTTGTAGTGGTGGAAAATCTGTTTAGTGGGAACATTAAATTCAGACCATGTTAAGGCATGAATGACTTTATTTTGGAGTATCTCAAGCTTTTTTAAGTGAGTTGGAAATGTATTTCACCATATAATATTGCAGCATTGTAAATAAGGTTCGAATAAAGATTTGTACAGAATGAGAAGTGCAGAGAGTGGGAGTTGATGTCTCAACTTAAAAAACCATCATCCATAACCATATGAAGAAGTACACGTCATCCCCATGAGTTCTGAAGGAGTCAGGAAAAGAAAAACTTTAACACCAATGAGAGTTTTAGTCCATTTTATTTCATGTTCAACAATCACATCACTAATTAACAAGTAATCACAATAAACACTTTTTTTTCCAAACCATAAAATAAAATTCAAATTAATGAAAAATAAAATAAAATAAAACCACAAAAACAATAAGGAGGTTCTGTAAATGACAGAGTAAGTCTACCAAACACATCCCATTGTTGTTTCTGAGCATGCTCTGCAGGTACAGTAGGTGTTTATTAGCTAGTGTTACACGTACATGTCTGCTACGAGTGCAGTGGCAGAAAATGAAGCTCTATGATGCTCCTGGGATAATTTACTGAGGAGCTTTTTTTATAACACAAGCCAAACCTGACAGCTACATTTATTCTTATCAGACCAGGATGTGTTGGGGCGCCTCGCTGTGTGGGACTCTCCAGGACAGACTGCTGCTTTTTAAGAGGAGCGTGGCAGCAGATATGTTCTTATACGCAGTGCTACTGAATTACAGGCCGATATATCACTTCTACTCTTAATGCCAGCATGAGCAAAAATCCCTCCTGTGTGTTAACAGACGTGTTTTCATCTGTGTTAGCTTCAGTCCCTGCCAGCGTCTGTCTTTGTCTCATAAACCTGCAGAGATCGCTGCACATGAGAAGTTTAGTCCGTCAGAACATTATTATTCTCTTAAGACTGGGCTTGTGGGTAAGATTTAATGGTCTATGTGCATAACTACTTTAGTTAGAATCTCATGAATTTAATCTATGCTGTAAGTCTCTAAATCAAGATGTTAATATTGCTTTAGGTACAAAGAGTATCAGGCTCAGGAATGAAAAAGAAAACATGAGGAGATTATTTTTTATCGTGCACTTTGAGAAAAAAGTCAAAATAACAAGACTAAATGAAAAAACTTTAAACAATAAAGCAAAAAAGGTGAAATAGGCTACAATTAAAAAAGACAAAATGATGAGAAATTAGATATATCAAGAACAAACTCTTAATAGGTTTTTAATTTCTATAACTAAGTGGACATTTTCAGAGTCAAAATTAAGCAGAGGAAGGGCCTGTGATTTTGCAAAAACAGAGGAAATGCTCAAATGTTGAAGCAACAGAAAACAGCATCGAAAATTTGTTTAAAAATTTAGTCCCAACATCAGAAGAATAAAGCTGAAATATTGAGAAAAGATGATGCAATTTTAAGAAAGAGTTGAAACAGGGAAGCAATTCTGAGAACAATGCCAGGTTATAGTAAAGAAAACTCAAAGCTCAAAAGTTTAGTTGAGATGGACGTACAACTTAGAGAATAACATGAATATGTCAACATAAAAGTTGATTTCTATTTGAGATTTTGAGAATTAAGTGGAAATGCTGACAAAATATCAAAATCTTAAATACACAAGCTAAAGCAGGCCCAGAATTTTGATAAAATGTCGAGCATTTACTTACTTTAAAAGATAAAACTGTGGTGCAGAATGTAAAAAAAGCATTTTCTCAAATAAAAAAGCAATAGGACAAATAAATCTTGTATATGGCTGAAATAAAGTCAGTGACTAAGGCTCAAATGTTAGGCAAAAATAGGATTAATTGCAAGAACTACATGAAAAAGGACATACACGTATATCAGTATAGTGTAAATGTTGTGGAAAAACAATCAAGAAAAACCTAAGATTAGATTAACATATGTCTCAAACTTTAAGGATAAAATGAAAACATGGAGAAGCATGTCAAAATATCAATAATAAAGTTAAACTAGGCCTCAAAGTTTGTGAATACTGATCAAAAGTTGGGTAAAAAAAGCAGAAATACTGAGAAAAAAATCAATAAGAGCCCCGATTTCAGGAAAACCTGGAATTTCTCAGAAAAAGGTCACAATCTAAGAATTATGTTGGAAAAGACCGACAGCACGAAGAGTGCAATGGAACAAAACCAATAATATTTCTGCTACTTTGACATTTTAGATATGTTATGACTTTTTTCACATATTTGACATCAGTAAGGAACTTTTAAACATTCCCTTGAAACTACAACTTCTCAGACTCATATTAACATTTTGCCCTTTTCATTGTTGCTTGACTTTTTTCTTCTGGGTGCAAAATAATAAAATCAGAATCACAACCTTCTCTTCATGCTTTCTCTTTCCTGTCTGACGCTGACACTCTTCAATAATTTTAGTAAAACGCCTAATAAAGGAGATTTTATAAACGTTAAGAAATCTTCATGTGCACATCCTTGGAGAGACACCGAGTCATAGTGACACCGGCTGCCTTAAAATCGAAAGTATCATCCCTTCAAACCATGAGAGCACGACCACCACGAGGCTACAGGAACACAACGATAAATACATATACAAAAGTGTTGCGTCTTTAGTACAATATATCTCAAAAGACATTCTTTCACTTCAGTGGCCCCTTTCCAATGAAAAAGGCAGACTTTTTCAACTTGTCATACTAATAATCAGGATAAATGTCATAATAATGGTAAAACACTCCTCAAAGAACCAGAAACTGGACATAAATGCTGTTCTGAAGAAGCTTGAACCCCCAGCCCACCAATCCCACCTGATTTGTGTGATTTGTTCTTTAATTTCAGGGCCACATCGAGCACAGCAACAATAAAATATCTATATACATCCATGTGCAATCTCATATTTAGCTGTGAGTAAAAACTGTGGGGTGAAAGCAGAAGCTAAAACACGGTTTTTAGACAGGCACGAGGACTATTTCAGCGAGGCGACAGCCGTGGCACAAACAAAGCGATTTAACTCAAAAACAGCTGCTCTTCAAAAAACTCCTCCATCCACAACCTGCAGGAAAGATCCCACGACTGCAAGTGGATTATTTTGATTTAGGAGGACAGGAGTTGGAAATTATTGCCTGTTTTTGTCCCATTTTGGATAAAACCTTTTTCATATTGTATTAGACACTTCAACATTAAACAGAATCAAAGCATATGTCATGACTGAAGCAGGAGGTAAATAAGCCATCACCCAAAACCCCATTTCATAATTTCGTCAAACGCTGGCCTCACTGGCTTACAAATTGGGAATTTTGTTCATATATTCAACACCCTGACTCCTCACAGTGAGAGCCCTCTTTGATTTGGAGCATTAAGGTGCTTTTTATTTCCATTTAATTCCTTTAAGGCTTCTTTTTCTCACAAATCATGATAAAAGTGACAATTTGAGTTAAAATACAGTTTGTTTGCTTCGTTCTTGAGAGGCTGTCGATGGAGCTTTGGTTTAAAACTTATTCATCTTATTTGTGTTTAAAGAGGGAATTTTTTTAAAAGGAAGACTAATTAGTTTAATTTTTAAAGGCATTTGTGATCATCTCTCTGATTTTTGTTATATTCTTATTAAAATCATCACTCAGAGCTTAAAATTGTACTTCATGCTCCAAACTGCAGGTCAATTCACAAAGTTTTAGTTGCTACACGTTAAAACTCAAAGTGCTTGTTGAGCGTTGATACAGTCAGCATTATCAGGTTGTTGATATTAATAATTATATAATATTATTGGGAAAAAGAAGGCTTGTGAACAGAGGACAGCCCTTGTGATTACAAGAAACATTTATATTAGGCAAATCATATTTGTAGCAAACAAAATACTTAAAAAATGAGATATAAGAGAATAATATGAGCTTTTGTGAGTAATACCATCCCATGAGTGATTCATCTCTGTATGATTGAATGAAATCATTTGCAGCTAGTTTGGACAGAGAAAATACATCACCACTCTGAGGACGTCTTCACACCTTTAGCTCGGCTGATCTGATCTGGTTGGCTTCTCACACTGCTGCTTCATTAACCCAAGTTTAGTCCATGCTAACATTCGGACATGATGGGACCAAAAATCCCTCTGATTGGTCGGATTTCTGGAAGGAAAAACCTCAGACTTAAACAGGAGCTACTTGACCCCAGTCTGGCCAAATCCACTTTCAAAATAGAAAAGTAGCCACAGGGATACTGATGACTCAGGTCATCTGAGTCTACAGTAAAGCCTGTATCTTACACTGGAGGAAAATAGCTGTTATGTTATGGTAAATGAAAAGAGTTACTCCTAAAGATCCATCAGGTCATCAGACTGAGCTGTTTGTCCGAGGCAGGCCTGCCCACAGACATGGCAGGGCTTCTGAAAGCCCCTTAAGAGGGTCCTTCTTGATAACATTGTTTGTACATTGGACAAGTAGCATCCTGGCTAACGTTAACCCTTTGGGGATGGCTTGATTTAGATTTAAATCTGACAGAAACATACTTGTGATGGGGTCTGACATTAATGTTCCTCCACATGACTGCCCTTATATAAAGTTGAATGGGCCCATCCACAACAACATCAGTAATACAAAGAAAAAGGAGTCGGCCATTTTAGGGCAGAGCTGAAGTTTCATTTTGAAACGTGCATGAATTAAACAGAATGAGAGCTCTGTTCTGAAAGTCTGACCTCAGCATGGTCTCTTGGTCTGTTAATAGGTCGACCAAAGTTAGACTGAGACAGCTTTTCCAACATGGCTGCTGTAGGTCCGCTCTTAAAGTCATTTAAATGACCAAACAGGTGACCTGATTCGGGACAATCTAAGGTTCAAAGAAAACATGAGTCGTGCTGCAGTTGGGTTGGATCAAGGCCGATTCATGTTTTTATTGCAGATTATCTGGACAAGACTCTTCTAGAGATCTTGGGACGGTTCCCTGGTGTGCACCCAGTTTGATTGGATACTGGCCTGATGGAGGGCTGTGACCCGAAATGCTACATCTGTGGTGATAATTCTCAATATATTGACTTTAGTAAATCCTGTGTGCATAACTTTGATCACTTTTAGCTTAGCATTTTGCATCTAGCACCCAGTATTTATATTTAGACTTGCGTGCTTCTTTTATCTTTTTATGCTTCGCACTTGATTGACAGCTTTACCAACAGTGCAGATGAACCAGCTAACTTGGCAGCTGTTGACTAGTGGTAAAGTTCTGAAGTTATATGGTGAAGTGTCCCTCAGCAAGATGCTTTCGGCCTGTTTTGTTAAAAAAAAGTGTCTTCAAAAAACAAAAAGCCTTACATTTTGGCATGTGCACTGTGCAAACAATTATACTTTTGATTGGAGGTAAAATCTAAGTGTTTGACATGGATGGTAAAAATTTCACAGGTGGCCAGACGTGACTGACACCCATAGCAGGAAGCAGCAGGAGTAAGAAAGCTGTCTATGCTGCTATCTACTCTTCTTTACAAGCTCATGTCCATTTGATGGGTTCAAGTCTGTTTAAACCAGGTGTGAAAACGCCCTTTCAGAAGTCACCGCTAAAGGAACAACACATCATTCAGGTAGCACTGCCCAGAGAGATACACATGGTACCAACACTTTGAGTAATAATACACATGGGCATCATATTTAAGTGATAATTACGTGGCCATGCATCATAAAGGCAATAGTCTGATACATTGCTACAAGAGAAGAGCATAAAATCACGTTATGTTCCACTGCCTTGTCAACACGTTATAGATGTGTGATAATCAGCTGAAGCTTTTTTTCATCTGCCAAACAACGCTGCAGCAAAACCCTCATAGAAACACCTGAAATGGGACACAACCATGACTACACTAAACTACCAGGATGCACAGGATTATCTTTAAATGGCAATGACTACCGGTTTATGTGCGTTGTATTGTGGCATTATTTTTTCGCTGAGCGGTTTTAGGCAAGAGCCTGCGGCAACTTTTCAGTTTTCAGGTAAGGAGGATAGGAGGCACGAATGAGACACACAGCCCCTTTGACTTTAAAGACATCTACACTCCCTCCTCATCTCTGGTAACACTATTCTACCTCAACAAACCTCCTAGATATCATTTTAAAACATTCAGGTTCCAACACTCCTTTCTCTTAATCACCATAAATCTATAACACAGCCCAAACGCTGCTTCCTTTTCCAAGTCGAGCTTCCTTCCTCACTTTCCTCTCCCCTCTTTCAGTTTAATTCCTTCGGTGCTGTGCTGTGCATTATAAGATCCTGTGCGTGTTTTTGAGAATCGCTGAGTGTTAACGGAACAAAAAAAACTGCCACTGTATTGCTTATACAGAAAGAATAAAGTACGGTAAATAAAGAAGAACCTGGTTTTCGTTTAAGAAAATCAAAGGAAAGAACGAACAGAAATAAGAATAAAACAGAACACCAAAGCTCGTGTTATTTTGTCACTCAAACACATCATCACAAACACAGAGTAAAGAGTTAAACAGCCTACTGTTGTCTAGCTTTTTTTGTTCATTTATCAGCTTGATTATGATAGTGAAGAGAGGAGAAGATGAAGCAGATGAGGGGGTTGTACCACAAAGTGAGACTGGGGAAAGAGTCGTTTCAGAGTTCAATGTATCATGGTGCTGGCTCGGCTTTAACTTCCTGATTCTGGTCTAGACCAGTTTTCGATCAGAGTGGCTGCAGTGGATCAGAAATAAAGTTTCATAATCTTAGTGTTAAAGAGAAGTCCATTAAATATGTGGATATGGGTATATGGATAACCAAAAACCAGTGAACCAAGTTAATAATTTTAATAAAATACCAGTTTTAAATAAATCCAATTAATGTTTGAACTTGACATTGTGAGACTTTACAAAGCTGTGTGACTGTTGAGCTGGGTAACAAAAGAGCAATTAGCTAACAGGATGTATGTCAATGAAATGAGCAAATCAAAGGTCTGCAGATTTCTTATGCACTGCACACTTGTGATTTAAAATGAGACAGACACTCTGATTTTAGCTGTTACATCTGAAAACAGACAAAAATGCCACTTCTGCAAGCACTTAGATTTCAAGCATACATGCTAAGAATTAGCATGCTATGTAACTTCTGGGTACATGCTGTTATTTTCTGAGCTTTGAAACTATAAAGCGTATGTAGAGTGCCTTGTTCTTTTCTGATAAAGGAGTTTATGTGCAAGAGAATATTGCACTTCAACTGCATTATCTCGGTATGCTAGTCCAGACTTTTATGTCTAATTTTATCAGACTATCACAACTTTTTACTAAAATCTGGATTCAAAGCTTCTCAGAGTTAAAGTCTGACAGAGCTGAACAGCTGGCAACTGTTCCTTTGTGAAACATCAAATGATGCACCATCTGCGTTCTTTATCATGAGCACACCTCCAGCCCCAGGCAGAAAGCCTGAGTTATCAAGGAAAGATCACAGCCAGCTTCATGATACACTGACAGCTCTACCTGGAGCTTCAGGCTTTGTCAAGCCAGCTCACTCAAAGAAAGCCAGGGTATGGTGAGCACGCTTTGTGGTAAACCCTCGAGATAGACAGTAAAATACTTTATGATGTTATTGAAGCAGAGTGTAAGTGGTTACTGGGAGCAAACAGCCCATGAAGTCACAAGGAAAGAGAGAAGCAGAGGTGAGTCCGAGAGGGTTTCCACAACATCTGGTCGACAAATGAAGTGCTGTTATCTGGTGTGTGGGGGTGACATGATGCAAAGTCCACCACCACGTTGTTGGTAAATGATTCCAGGTCTGTCAGCTTGGAGAAAAAGCAACCAAAAAAGTTTAAAAACTTTGACGTCCCCCTAAATTCTCTCCACAAAGATCCCACCGAGGCCCAAGCTTAGTCTATACAGTCACTTCAGCCGTATGAAGGAGGGCGGGTTAGCGAGGGTGATGCACAGTGATGTAGCATGAAGCTAGAGCGGATGATTCAAACATTTGCAAAGACAGAGTCAGGATAAAGGGGATGTTTCAGAGCTTGATGGGGTCAAAAAAAGGTCAAGATCCCTTTAAGGAGCGGCTGATGTCACCCTGGACCTCCCCCTGAAGCTGCAGTAAGGAGGGGGTGGAGGGGGAGCCGCTGCAGCCCGCAGACGCCAGCGTTTCGATGAGGGAGACACTGCGAGGAGCCGGGTGGTGGTGGCGGTTGTGGTGGTTTTGGTGTAGAGAATAGAAGGAGCCGTGTGGGTGGGGGCTGTCCTGGGGGGCCGGCCAGGTGACAATGTCGGCGCCGTGGTCCGTGCGAGAGCGAGCATTCTCGCGGAAGTTGAGCTTGAAAGACTCAATCTGCAGCACAAAGTTCAGAAAGTAAATAAAAAAGGGGGAGGGGGGATAGGGAGGGAGGGGGGAGAGAGGGGTGGAGGAGGGTAAGGGAGAAAGAAACAATATAGAAAAAAGGGAGAATTGGGGAGAGGGGAGGAGGTGTCGTCGTGGGGGGGTTGAAATGAGGAGGGCAGAGGGATAGCAGAATTAGAAGCCTGCAAAATAAGAAGTCACAAGACGACGTGATCAGGCGCTTTGACTGCAAACAACATGATACATAACAACACACACAGGTATATTAATGCATCACAAAGACAATGAACAGTGTGACCTCAGTTAAAGACAAACAAAGTTAGTGCACGTTTGGAAACACAACAGATACTCCAGAAACGGATGACCTCCCACTCTTCTCTCCAGTCAGTACGTTTACATGCACAGTTAAGCTGAGCTATTGGGCTCTTAACTTTCTCTTTCACCATCCTGAAGGAGGCCTGGATGCCTTTTACCTTCTACGGTGGTGATTAAGAGTGTAACCAAACTAATTATATCTCCAAATGTTTCTGTATTTGAGTCCATTTGTGTGTATTTTTTTTTTTGTTGTTTTAGGTTTTCTTAAATCATTTTTTATGCTTTCAGGTGCGAAGTTGTCATGAGAAGTATTGCACTTCACTACTTTTAAAATACTCTTAAATGATTGGATATTTTCATCAATGAGCTTTTCATTGTAGTGAAATGCAAACTTTTCTACTGAGGTCATAATCACAAATTTGTTGCTGAAATGACAGCCGTTCAACACTTCAAGGACAAAAAGTTCGAGGTTTACTGTGACTAGTCACATTTAACGTGCCTGATTAAATATCTGTAATCAGACAGATCCATCTTGCCGAGCTGCAATATACAATAACTGTGAGCGGCCTAAAGTGGGACAGCCCAATCAGAGTCCTTTAGAGTCAGGAAGAGATGGGAGATACAAGTGTGAAGACAGCAGGAAGTGACTACTGAGCATAGATGCAAACTGTTGGATGTCCTCCATCGTTACACTTTGGTTACTGTGATGTGATTTCACACAATTACATGATGATTGTAACAATCAATTTCCAGCTTACACCTCTGCCCTCAAGGAGGGAATCGAATGGCCCTTTTCCACTAGTACGCCTTGGCCCTACTCTACTTGGCCCAACTCGATTTGCAGCGTGTTTCCACTAGCCTGGTACCTCCTAAAACAAGCTAGTTTTAGTACCTACTCTGCTCTGGTTCCAAGCGAGCTGAGTCGATACTAAAAGATGCCGTCACTGACTGCCAGCTACTGATTAGCCAGACAATGTCATCATCGACGAGTCATGAACGCGACGACCTAGCATGCTAGCTTAGCTACCATTAGCTTACCCTCATATTTCTTTGCAGCTCGATTGCTCTCGTCCTCGGCTTCATTCTATTGTATAGCTTCCAAAACTCTCCTGTGCTTCTCAAGGGGTATTTCTTCTTACCACCTGCAGCCTTCTTCTGCTTTCCTTTGTTACTCGGTTTGTGACAAAAAGCCACAGATTGTTGTGTCACGCTCAACATGACATCACTGCAGTGCCGCTCAACTGTTTACAGCGACACTGCACCCCGCTGGGCAGACAACTGGGGCTAATGGAAAAGCAGCACAAGGCGAGTAGAGTAGAGCCGAGTAGAGTCGAGTAGGGTAGAGTAGGGCTAATGGAAAAAAGCCATAAGGTTTAGTGTGCTAAACTGCACTGAGAAAAACTGAGCCAAGCCAGACCACCTGGCAGAAATGTGCCTTAAGAAGCACAGGATGCTCATTCCTGTTTGAATCTGTTTTAACCCCTTACCACATTTGGGCAAGTCAGTCTTTCAAGTAATTTAATTTAATTATGATTTGAGAGTGACTATACAAGTATTTTAAAAGTTAAAGTTTAAGTCCTAAAAACACGTTAACTAAACTTTCCTGGCAGCATGTAAACACACTGATGACTGTCTTTGTTAGATCAAAATGAATCCTGTCCCAACAGAGAGGCTGGAACACACAAATACTCACTTGTCTCTGGGATGCCTGCCTCCAGAGCTTTGGGCTCCGGGAGGCCCTCACCACCACAGGGAGCCCCCTCCTTCAGCCCATTCTCATGGGCAGCAGCGCCCCCTGCCTGCCCTGGCTCGGAGCCGGGGGCCGGGGCTGGGGTGCCGCTCAGGGGAGTCTCATTCTCCTCTGTTGTCTCCTGGCCCCCCTCAGCCTAGAAACACATAGCAGGGCATGTCAATCGGTGGGATGGAACAACCTGGCTCCAAATCTTGTCAGGACGTATCAGGTCTTAAGAACAGACGGGATAAAGTAGTTTGAAGTTTTTGGGAAACAACTGGGAAGCAAAAGTTGGCATTAAGATGTCTTTGTAGAAAACACAGAAGATCTGGAGCCAGACTAAAGTGAAAGGAGATGGAGTTGCAAAAAATAGTAATAAAAATTAAATCTACAGTCAAGCATATCATAACAAAAGCAGATGGAAAGTGTGAGGGGACTGGATTTTTGAGTAAGTAGTCCCCTGCATGATCTTCAACATCTGTAAGTCTGTGGATTGACAGATTGATAAACTTGAAAGATCTTCATGTAAAATTACAAGACAAAGGTGAAGCAATGTAACGCACAGCCTTGGAAGTCTGAATGGATTCATACTCAGAAATCCACAAATTTTGGAAAAGATAATTATTTTATCAGGGACTGAAGTTCAGAGATTAAATCAATAGGTCAGCTTTAATTTTGATTAAAACTCCATGAGCACTGATTAGACTTTTGAAAAGACAATGGCATTAATTTGTACATCAGAGTATATTTTTTGATTATGCACTGGGCAGGGACATTAACCATGAAAAAGTTACCATTTCATGAAAACCAGAGGATATCATTTGGTGAGTTTAACTTGTTAAAAAATATGTTTTAAAACATTTTCTAGGAATACAAAATGCTTTTCCTGTCACTGTTGGGGCATAAACTGGGGGTGAAATGGTTAAAGTATGGGACCATTATGAAACAATTGAAACAAGAACTATATCATAAATACATCTTCTAATGGAAACATTTACAAACAGGGCAACAACAATCAAATATTCAGAGCCACCAGGTACAAAAAGATGTTTAATTATTGCTAACTTTAGGCTGAAAGCTGTATTACGGCTACTGGAAAAGCACAGGAGATCTAGTCTATCAAATAGTGATGACCTGATGAAGGCCTGGATGACTGAAATACGTTGGCACAATTTTAAAGTATGTGGCTCTGATAAAATAAAAGCTTTTAACTTCAAAACCCTCTGAGTGTCTTAGAACTGTGTTTAACTGTGTGAACTAGAGTGGACAATTAAAAGAGGTCATCAGATAATTCATCTACTGCAGAGGCTGATCTCCTTTAACGTCTCTGAGAACATTTTATGTGTCACATACTAAGTTACATCTAACGCAATAGTTCCATGATAATGTTACCATCAAAACATGATCCATGACCATAACAAGCCACACCTAGCACTCACAATCATGTTGATATAGTTGTTACTTAGACAGTTATTGGAAAAGTTATAAGGAAAAACGATAATTTGCTAATGGCTGTTATCTGGATCACCACCAAAATCGAATCACTTTTACATTGGGCATAACATCTCCTGAAAATTTCAGCAAAATCTGTGCAGAAGTTTTTGTGTAATTTTGCTAACAAACAGACAAACCAATCAAGGCTGGTAAAAACACAGCCTCCAAGGTGGAGGTTATTATGATGAGGAACTCTAAGGGTGCTCTAAGGGTGTTCAGGTCCAGCTGAAGGACTTGGGCTCACAGGAGCGGGGGGGTTCAGAAACAAAAGGGATAATGGACCAACTGAACCACAATCTCTCTGGTGACATACCAAGGAGAACAAATCAATGTTCTCTTTACTTAATCCGTCAGCTATTGGACTGTTCAATGCTGGTTTTTGATTTGTACTATGACTCTAAATACACAATTCACCCATCCAGTCTCTTTACTGCCTCTGCCTTTTTGTGTATTGGTGACCCGGCTGGTCTGCTGGTTCTGTTGCTACTGACTAGTGAATGTGTGTGCAATAATGTGTACTTAAGTACTGCACTAGTGATTTTGTTTGTCTGATTTTTTAATTTCTTATAAGACTGAATGGCCTGTTTTGGATAAATAAAGTTTCTGAATCTAAATTAAAAACTGAAAAATCAAAATATTACCTCTTATCAAGTTGTATTAGTTACAGTCCATTATTAGTCTTACAGAGCAGACAGACCTGCCTGATTCTGATATCCTGCAGGTCCGTCTTGCCAGCCTCCTTTGTCCAATGAATTCACTTGGCTGAATTCTTAACAGCCCGATCAGGGAAGAGAGGCGGGAGTAGCAGAATGCGAACGTGACGACAACCAGAAGTTGAGAACGTACATGCCGATTAGCCTATTGTCTTCATGGCTACTCAGTGAAACTTGGTGAAATTTGCCCTCCTCAGAAGTTTACTTGTAGGGATTGTCTTTGACGAGGTTCATGTCACATATAAGTGTTAAATGAATCATCTGTGTGGTACAATTTAGTGTAAGATGATAGTAAAAGGCCGTTAGCTGTTAGCAGCTACGTTAGCGGCTAACGGCCATTAACTGTTGTTAGCTGTTAGCAGCTAAGTTAGCCGCTATGGCTAACATCCATGAACTGTTTTTAACTGTTGTTAGCCATTAGCCGCTACATTAGCCGCTATGTATGCTACATAATAGGAGGCAACCCTGCTTGATGTGGATTGGTCTGTGATGAATGTGACGAGCCAAACGATTGTCCAATCACAAGCTTGTGTTTTTTTTAACGTTCTGCCCCTGAAAACAAATTCAAAAGGCTCCTACCCAGATGGACTAGAGAAATATTTCTGTGGCAGATATATGGAGCTGTCCATCTGGCTTGTCAGGTTAGTCCATTATATGCTCTACTATTAAATATTTTTTAAGGGCATTGTTAAATTACTAAATTTTACTGTGATTCAAGGGATGCAGAAAGTCAGTGGCACATTACGGGTGATAGCAGATATTAACTTAAAAAGGCAAATATTGGTATCAGTAGATGTAATTATTTCCGATGATATTTACAGACAATTACTGGCCATTTATATCCCTTTTTAAGTCATGTACTGGCAGAAAGATCAGCAGAATGTATGAATTCAACAAGCATTATGTCCCTGTCAGTGAATGTCTGCATCAGTTTTTCTTGATCCACGTCTGTTTCTAACACAAATCTACTGTCCCTTTAAAAGGAACGGGTCCATTTTAGTAAAATGGGGACTGTGCACTCTTGTAAAATTACAAGGAATTAATGGCATTTCAGATATTGCCAATGGTCCAATATAGTGCATCGCCATTTAACTGACAATATTTGGAGCATTTGAGTCATAAGGGATGATTTATCTTCCTTCCATAACTGTTTTGTTGGTCCAGGTTGTGTATGTGTTTGCATTTTCCTTGTATGTATATGTGCGTATCTGGTACGTCTATATTCCTAAAAAAGCACAATAACATAAAAAGGTCCAACTGTTTAAGGATGCAAACAATTATTTCCTTATTCCATCTTACAGCAAAATGACCATTTACAAAATCTGAACCCATCACTGCAGAGTCTTCTGGTGCCTTTGACTTCCTGTTCACAAGTGAGTCATCTATCCAGCTTTAAAATGCTGTGTCATGTTTAAAAACAGCCGGTCACTTCTGCTTTTATTATATGTTACTCACACAAGAGCAATGGTATGGTTTGCTGGACTCTATTTTTAGCCCCAGATTATTCCCCAGTTTTGTGCTCTACTGAATATCTAGGGTAGCATGGGGGTGCATTTTTATCAAAATAAACCTTTTTCCAAGTGTTTGGTTAAAAAAAGGACCCAGTACAAGACAATTAGCCACTCTTTAACCAAAAGCAGCCATTTATTTGGCATAAAAATCTCTTTGGATATTTAAATCTGTGACTATTTTCAGAAGTTTCCTGTTAAAGAACAAAAAAGTGCTTTGTAAAAATTAAGGAAATCTTCAGCTGGGACTCTTGGCAGTGACACAGCATGAGACAGCATGTGGAGAATTCAGCCTACACATCATCAGGACAATAATAAGATTTTGTATGCAGGGAAATTTGTCTTGTAAAACTGAGCAGTAAGAGTGAGGGAAGAAAACGACTTTGTTTCTGTTCTTGGAGTGAAGAGCAGGTTTCAAAGCTCTGCAGGTGCTCAGAAATAGACTTCAGCTATCGAGAAGCAAGTGTCTGTCTCAGAAGGGTTATTCATTTTATCAGTGCTATTTTTATCTGTCCTTATGATCGTGAATCTAAATTCTGCTGGAGGGTGTGGATGACAAGCAAGCCAGCAAAAACAGTGCATGAAGATGAGGATGGGGCGAAGGATGGATCATGGAGATGAAGCACAGATGGGCTGCTGTAGGCTGAGGGGACAGGGACAGCTGTTTGCCCAAAATGTCTTTTTTCTTTTGTTTTCAACGTCTGCATGCCCGGTCTTACATGAAAAAACAAAGTAACTAATTGACTACAAATGCTGAAATACATTCAAATCAGTTTATCACTACTCTTCTGTTGTAAAATATGTTTTTTATATATACATATATACTGTATATATGTATACACACATGAATATACACATACACATATCACAAAGTCATAATATGAGGGAAACTTGGGAGAGGCTGAAATTTGTCTAAACATGTCAAAGCATGTAAATAGCAATTTCTATTTTGAGTGTTGTATCCAAACACAGAAGTCATCACAATTATTTGCCTTCTTGGTTTCCAAATGATTCCACCAACCTCATGATATCTTAAAAAATATATAAAAACAACAAGGTGGCAACTCACATACTTGATTCTTTGAAGAAAAAACTTTAGTCCATTTAAAGCCTTTTTTTTTTAAATCAAGTTTAAAAACATAATAAACTAAAAGGAGAAATTTCAAAAGAACTGAGAGAAATGGACAGTGTTTATGTGCAATGACAAAATGAAAACTAAATACTTTAATTATGATAAACAACTGTTGAGAGATAAAACAGTCCTAAACTATTCACAATATAGTTTCTTTTTTATAGATGTAATGTTCTGTTTTGTAAAAAACTGTAAAACAAAAGAGTGAAGAAAAGATAAAGACAACATAAACCAAATAAACCCAACAGAAGCCAGGACAATTTTATATCAATCCCATCTTCGCCACGGCCACAGTGCAGAATTTTGGATTTGTATCTGCGGTGGCCAATCAAATTCAAAGGTGCCCAAGCCCCAATTTAGACTCACGCCGACCTTGGCCTCCCCAAACACCCCCACTACTTTAGTAAAACTAGTTACAGTAAGAATCACACACATTATTACACTTTCGGATCCAAATGTAAAACCTTTAACATGTTCATATATAAAATTATCAATTTGCTTACTTTATATTATTTAGGAACATTTTCAAATGTAAATATACAATTTTTTTTTTTTACCAGATTGACAAAATAGCAAGGAAAACAAAGTTCCTAAAGAAACAAAATACAGGCTATAAAAATGTGGAAACCTGAACTCTATATAAACTCCAGTCAAGACCCTCATGTAACCATAACCAGAGAATTAAGATATTACTCTTTGTTTTTACTAACAGATTTTAGTTTGTTTTTCTCAATCAGAATTTTATGATCATTTAAAAGTGGTTCCATCTGGTTATTGTTACTGCAACACCAGAAGTACTTCTGTGGCCCACCAGAGGGCCCCAAACCACTGTTTAAGCTCTCTGGTCTTGAAAATTATGTTGCAAAAGTTCTGTACGATTAAGTCTATATCCTGTATTTTGTCTGTAATTATTGATCATTATTCACCAATATTAGATGTTAAGTTTGTTATTGTTTTATCAAACAGGTATCATGTGGGTTTTACTGTAGTCACATAAAGTTGATCATTCTGGTTATATTTCAACCATCCCCACCAAAAATAATACTCAAATAAATACTGTTTTGTAATTAAGCTTTGAAGAAACAATGTTAGTTATCAGATATGAACATCAACTTTGGGTCCATCTCATCAAGCTTCAGTAAAATACTTATTTTTAACTACATCAGGACACAATATTCAGAGAAAATAAACCAAGTGTTAAAGACTTAAGACGTCTTAGATTGCTGCAGATGCTTTAAAGGAATATTTCACCCAAAGAATGATATGCCTTCATTTTCTACTCACCCTCATGCTGAGCAACACTCTGGAGCACTTTTTTGATGTCTCAAATGCAGCCGGAGGTCCGGGGGGATTTTTGCTGTCAACAAACTTCCATCTAACAGGGGACAATGGCATTCCGAAAGAAGAAGGTCCATAAAAGTCCACAAAAACGTGCCTATTTTCCTTCATACTGCTCGTCCGCTGTAATCCAAGGGTGAATTCCAATTCCTCCCTTAACCCTCATTCTCAACCCTCAATCTCAGTGACACTCAAAACCAAGTGTTAAGGGCTATTTGGTGACTTACAAATGGGACACCCCTTAAATGCAGTTACGTCTTCAGACTGTGGGGGCAGCACTCTGCCCAAGCTGCATTCAGTCTGCCAATTTAAAAAAATAAAGAAGAATCCATTTCTGTCATCCATAGTCCTTTCCCACCGACTTCAGCAACAATGACAAAATGTTCCATCCATCTCCGCTACCGTAACTTTAGGTTATGAATGAGGCTGTGCACTGAAACCGGGACCACCAGTCCGGCTGGCAAACATGGTCAAATAAAATGAATGTTATGCAACAATGAGGTCAAAAATCCATGAAGAGGGCTTAAATAAGATGATACAATGGTTTTTGTAATATATTTGTATTTCATATTGATGGAAATACTTACATTTGTAGCTCGTGTTTTCGCCGCTTTGGACGCCATCTTGTTTGCGGTGAAGCTGGTGAAAATACGCAATACATTCTGGGTAGCCCTTACTCCCAAGGGTGGTGGCAGAAAAACTCAATTTGAGGGACCGTACAGCCCTCAAACTTGTCCCTCAACTTAACATTCTGGGAATTGGGACAGCACTAGCAGCGCATATTTGAGATTGAGGGTTAAGATTGAGGGTTAAGGGAGGAATTGGAATTCACCCCAAGTGTCCTGAGCGGGTAACGTCCATAATTAATTCGCAACGAGGTCATTTAGTACATTTTTCGAGCCTAAACAGTGCTATATCGTACTTCCGCAGTGCACGTCTACGCGCGCTCCCTGCACTACGTAAGCCGTCTGGATTGGTCTGCCGAGTGTTGCTCAGCATGAGGGTGAGTAGAAAATGAAGGCATATCATTCTTTGGGTGAAATATTCCTTTAAATGACAATCACCATCAGTGACTGGAGCCAAAGAGCATCTTTTTAAATGTCAGCTTGAGCACATACCCAACAGTTTCCTGCGAAAAAACAAACATCTGTGACATTTTCACTTGTCAACAAGCAGACACTCGGGAATAAAAGACATCAGTCAGCAGCAACGTCCTTCAGACGACCTTTTCCTCACAGCGACACTGAAGAGGCTCCACAGTTTGAGTGATGCCGTCATGAGCAGTCTTAGAAATGTGCAGTGCTAACATTTTTAATATGTAAAGAATAGAAATGTTCCTTCTCTATCAGTCTGCAGTGCCACAAACACCCAGAGCACCCAGGAAATGTTCAAAGCTGAGCTCACTGAGACACTGTTTGGCTCTTGAGTGGGTGCAGAGGTATTTCTTGATTTATTGCCCAGAGGTTCAGGATTGGAGCCTTAGGCAATGCAGTAGACAAATTAAAAAAAGATTAAAAATGAATTCCCCCGAATAAGACAGACAACACTTCAGGAACAGCAGCCTGTGATGGATCAGTGATACTGTCTGACCCATGGTGGGCTTCAAATAGATTAAAAAAAATCTTCTTTTCCCATCTGAACCCAGTCTAGAGATGTAACAGTGATGATTTACAGTAGACAAGCAGGTAAAAGTGTTCACAGTCTGAAAGCTGCCTTCATGTGTGATGGTCTCACCTTGATGCTTCCTCCACCAGGTGAGTGGCTCACATTGTCCATGGAGCCCACTTTGGACTGAGCCTTTTCCCTGAAGTTCATTTTGTGGGACTCGATCTTGATATCGCCACCGCCTGCAGACATGAAGACAGTCAGTCTGATCACTGATCACTTACTCATAGGACAGGGCGGAAAGGATGGAGATTCTGAACCATCTTTCTAACGTAAATATTTTTTATTCACTGATAAATTAGAGCCAAACATGACGATTAAATCTCAAATATGCCACTTTAAAAACTCTGAAAGTAGCTCCCTTTTCAGTAAACACATTGTCATGACTGCTGTGGATACAACAGAGCACAGAACTACAATTTATCTATTTATTTATTGATAATTTAGAGCAAAGCAACAGCCAAAAATATCACTAGGGCTGGGCGATATGGCCTAGAAATAAAATCCCCAATTTTTTTCCACAACACTCGATTTACGATTTTAATCGATTTTTCCCTCCCTAAAAGAAACAAAACTCCCAGTGACATAAAAATTAAACAAATCAAGTTGTGTCTTTATGTTGTCTAAATGTTTCCCTGTTAATGTCAAAGTCTGGGTCATAAAAGGTTGATTATGTAGTATAAACGTAGGCAGGTTTGTCTACATAAACACTAAAAGGCTGAGGTATTTTTACAGTATGAGCATGAAACTCTCTGGTCAATATTTAATCTCCTTAAATAACAAATACAAGCCTATAAAAGTGCTTGTGCAAATCCTACAAGACTGACCATCATGAAAATTGTAATTTTTTTTTCAAAAATTTTAACTACTTACAATTGGACTATGGCAAGGAAAAAAATCTCGATTTTTAGTTTTTTAAATCTTCTGCAGAAATTAATTCGAATTAATCGATTTTATCGATTTTTTGCCCAGCTCTAAATATCACTTATATTTATCCCTTTGTCTTATCTTGTATTTGTATATAGAGAATTTCAGTTGCACTGTCCTGTAGGATATTTTCCCCATAAAGCCAACTGTATCATATTTGATACATACTTTTATAATACCTCTTTCTACTCAATATGATCAACAAACTATAAAAAAAAACATCTGAATACAATGACATAAAAGATAAAAATGTCCTCAAATGGATTATCAGTTGCCAAAAACACCTAATGTATCAAATGAGATAAGAAAAATCTAAATGTTGAATTTTATCGACATTTTGATTTTTACGGATTTTAGCAGAAAGTGAAACAAACATTTCAGCTCGAAAACATTAGAATTTTCTGGCTATAATCTATGGTCTTGGGCCTTAAAGGGTTATTTTGTATATATTTTGTACTTCAACTTTACTTATTTATATTCATATATTAACTGTTTGCACTGAAAAAGGAGACTCTCTCCAATCTCACTGCACACTTAATGACAACAAAGGGCATTCTATTCTGTTCTATTCTATTCTATTGTATTCTCGAGAGATCAAGTCTTAATCCAGATTTGTAACTTCATTGTAATATTTGTTTTTAGTTGTAAACTATTGTGAACTAAGCAAGAGTGACTGTGAGACTAAATGTGGCATGTGTGGCTGATCTTTCCAGTCTCTAAGCAGCACGTCACCTTTTAATTGCCATTTGCCACCTTGTCTACTAGTTTTTGTGACCTGAAATCATGATATTGTAGTAATAGTAGTATGTAGATGAAATTATGCACGTTTATACATAATAACAACATTTTGCCATGTTTGTTAACCTTCATGTGTTCTTGTTTTTTTTTAATGACAGCTTCAGTACAACTATAGAATCTGAGATCTGACTCTGTTTTTATGTATTTTGAGAGGATTTTTCCTGTGGTTATTGTAGTTTCATAGACATATCTTTGCCAATAATCCAAGAAAAGTCATAGCAGCTATTTGTTCAGCAAGGCAGAAAAATAGATTTTGAAGCAGAGATTAACATAAAACTGTAGAAACATCAAACTTTCTTGTTGCAGTAAACACATTGGAAGGACTTGGATTACTTGTAAGGATATTTCCATAAAACTACATTAGCCACAGGGAAAAAGGCTCTAAATATAAAAAAAAGCCTTTACCAGATTTCATAACCTTGTGTTCTAGCTGTCAAAAAGGCAAATAGTCAGGTTAACTATTATGGCACACTATTATTTTCCATAAAATTAGACAACTTTTATGAACAAAAATAATTTTACCACTAGGCATGGCAATATCACTAAGCAAGGTTACAATGCCACTTACAGAAGCAGCATGCCACCTAATGACTGGTAGATGCTGCAATAAAGACCAGTCTGCCACAAATTCCCCAGTGACCCGCCATGTGCTTACCATGTGATGGTAACTGATAAGATTTGAGCAATACCAATGCCATTAACGATCCTGCTAATTGATCCAATTCTTTAACGATTCCCTTATTGACTCCTGCAGATTTTTCCATGTGGGCAAATGTTGGCCTGTAGGTTTTCAGCGGCTAACACTCATGTCACAGCATAGATATCTGCTTCTGTAAGTTGCTTTGTAAAAAATTAAGCCACAGTTCTGACGCTTCTGAACCCTGTCAGTGGAAGGAATTCCAACCTAACATTAAAATCTTGTATTGGATTATGAAGAGAGTTATTCATAACACGACTAATGCAACACATCTTTGAGTCAAACTGTGATAAAGTGATGCAGCTCACCAGGCTTGTGCTTGATGTTGTCCTTGGAGCCACACTTAGACGTCACTTTGCTCACATCCACCTTCTTGTTGAGGATCTGCACCTGTCAAATGTCAAACAGGCCTTTTCATTAGCATTGATTAAATCAACACATGAGGATGTGAGTTCTTGGATAGCCATTTCTTCTTCTCCGGCTACATTCAGCCCAATTCTCAGATGAACTACAACAACCAGGATAAGACTCAAGTGATAGCAAACCATCAATCTGGTAATTAAAGAATAAAGAGACAAAAAAGACATTATAAGATTACATTTTTAACATTTCTGCTGATAGAGTTCTGTCTGCTCCTGTCATGATGTGCTGTGATTAGCTAGTGCATGATACTTAGCTGTGATTGGCTAGAAAAGCCATGAGGTTAAAAAAAAAAGTCTGTTTTTGCCAGACTGTAAGGGTCCACTTGAAAGTAAAAAAAATAGACGTCCTATCTTATTCATTTCACTTTGTTGATAAAAAAACACAACAAACTGAGAACAAGTGATAATAAGAAAGAAAGAAAGGAGAGCAGCAGCAAAGCGGTCAAACTATATTTGATCTAGATGGAGGTCATGGATGTCACATGGGTCTATGCATTAGAACTACAATCTTTATTAATGATAGATTACAGATTGTGCATTTATTATCCAGTGCAGTCTCAAAGTTATTAAAAGAGTCCATATTTACCATAAAGTTTGATCATGTATTTGAATTTCATGACTTCTAAGACATAAAATATTATAAAATATTTAAAATCACTAATGTTTATAAATCTTTGCAGTTTTCACTAAGTACACCTGATCTGGCATGTCGCAGATGGGCCCAGTCTGGGATTGTCAACCAAGTGACTGGTGGCATGTGATCAGTTAAACGTGTTTTAGCATCATATTCAAAAAGTTTTGCATCTTTTCTGAGGTCTTAGCGAGTGGTTCTGAAATTGTAATGCTGGGCACATCGGTATGCCTTCTGGAAAGTCCAGGCGTACCTTGAGATTTAGCCACCACCATAAACTGTCAATAGAACTGTACAAAAGCTAATGAAGGAGTTTTGAATGTAGTCTCTGTTTTTTCAGCATTTCAGGCAGCTACTGGCACTGTACACAGGAGGAGGGAGCAGTCCCACTGCTGGGGATAATTTGGCTTGTACATAGAAGAACTCTAACATGCAGAACACATTAAAGAGCATACAAAACTTAATAAACTATGCAGTAACTAGAATATAAAAACATTACTAACCTACCGTTTTTAAGATTTAAAAAGGCTGTAATGTTGTTTCAAATGTAAAGACCAAAAAGGTACCTTGTTTCACTGTATGTGGGAATGTCCGCTGATACTTTCATTTTGGAAGAAAGTGTTGGACCTAGTGAGCCAAATCATGGGTGTGGCTGTTCCTCTCAGTCCTAAATTATGTATATTAAATATTTACCCAGAAGGCTTTGTTATCCCCCACAAAGTAAAGTCAACACTGAACATCTGTTTTTCAGAAGCCAAACGATGTACTGCTTGCTCATGGAAGTCAGACACACCTTGTGTCACAGTACAATGGTTGAGGGGAATGGCCTTTTATTTTGCTTTAGAAAAGATGAGCTACACAACAAAGAACAAACTTGACAAGTTTTGGAAAATATGGAAGATTTTCTGCAATTTTCTTGAAAATAACAATGTGGATGTTGATGGTTGGATGGATGACAAATGAAAATGAGTTTGGTATTTATTTTTTATTTGTTAATTAATTAATCACTCTTATTATTGTCCTTTTTATCATCATTTTTATTATCATTATTATTATTGTGTTTTATTTCATTGTGTCTGTATGTATGTATATGTATATACATATATACATATATATTTTGTAGTTATTTTTATTATTATTATTGTCCTTAATGTGCCTAACTATGTTGTTCTGTACTGTTATGTTTGCTATATGAAAAATGCATCATAAACAAATGTTTGAAAAAAATAATAAAAAAAAGGCTGTAAACTGCTCCAATAACTTGACAACATCTTATGTGTACCGATTCCTTAAATGTTTCTTCTTATAGAGCAATTCTTAAATGATTTCCCTATTGATTCCTGCAGAGTTTCTATGTGGGAAAACCTCGTCCTGCAGAGATTTATGTCTGAAATTGTTTGCGATTCTCAACAGGAATTGGTTATCGATTCTCATCCCTACTCTTGGTTGCCAACAAGTACTTGCCAATCCAAGTACAGCAGGGCTGGACAATTTACATTTGAGAAACAAAGCTTTTTTCAAAAAGTATTTGTTTGAAAAATCAGATAAACCAAGGTATTATTGACTTAATGAAAATACATATTGACACAGACCAAGAACTTCAGACAAGTCGTTTCTGCAAATCCAGAATTTACAGTTTTTTTTTTAACAAAACATCAATCCCAACACAGACAGAGCCAATGAGAGGTTTGTATACTTGACAGTATTATTGTTTGTTTAGTAAGTTAGTGACAGGGAAGGACCACACAGGTAGGGTTCAAGGAAGCAAGGACTGTGAAGCAGGATCCAGGGAAAGGGTGGCACCAAAGGCTTGCTAGCATGCTGTCCAATTATTTCTGTCTACCTAAAATCTACAGCAGCACTATCAGAGCTTGACATTATATATCATCGGACAAACTGCACTGGTTTTTAACTCCTTTTTAAGTCAAATTTGTTTGATTTCCTGTCTGATGGGCATTTGCTCTGACTTTGGGCCAGGCAGTACTTACTTTCCCTCCACCAGGAACATGCTTGAGATTATCCTTGGAGCCCAAGCGTGAGGTGATGTGGCTGAAGTCCACCTTTTTGGAGACTATCTGAACCTATACGGACACAGCATAGCAGCAAGAGGGGAGAGTGAGGAAGGGGAGAGAACAAAATGAGAGGACAGGAGAAAGAAGGGAAAAGAGGATGTGAGGAAATAAGTAGAGGAGAAGTCCCCATCACAGGCAGGGTTAGAAAGGAAAGGGCAGAACGGGAAAAACACTGAACACAAGTATTTGAACTTCAAGGTGTGCTGACAGGGAAGTTAAGCAGTAGGAAATGTTAAATGAAGCTGGTGTTTTCATATGACCATTGAGAGTGACATCCTGAGGGGCTGCAAGGGTTTGAATAATGTTAAAACTCAATCTGGGGTGAAAGGAAGCAGAGGGAACTCCACACTTCATGTTTTCTGAAGCACACACAGGCAGAAAAAAAGGCAGAATCCATGAAACAAACAGACAGGTGTTACCAACACAGACGGAAAACTGAATCTGAGGACAACAGGGGTGGACAACTTTGATCGCTATGTCCTGCACTCACACTGGGCCCAGTTGACTGCTGCCATGCTTAAACTTGATTCCCAATCCTTCTATGTCCAGCACTCACACTGCTCCAGCCACAACCAAGCTTTAGCACTATTATGCCATTACGTCACGTTGCTATGCATGCTGGAAACACCTCAGAGTCAGCACAGTGTTATAAGGCTTTAACAGTTTCGATCTTGTGGCCTCTTTAAGCCTGGCCTTCACTGGGCGATCTGGTTTGGCTCAGTACAGTTTGGTACAGTTTGGAGTGGTAAGCCCTGGTCTTAGGGGCTTCATTTGAGGGCAGGAAAATGAGCTGGGAAGAGAGGGTTGAGTCAGCTAAGGCTGCGTTGACATGGCATCAAAAACAGTCAAATCCGATATGTTTTCATTGCGTTTTGGCCTCGTGTCTACATGGAAACTCGTTGCGTTTTTCTGAAAACATAAACTTTTGAAAACCGGCTCCAGAGTGGAAAGTTTCCAAAATGCTCTCCATGCAGCCCCGTGTAAACCCACATCAGAGCGTTTCAGGGTGAAATGCTGACGGCACCGCATGTGCAGTACTCTTTCAGATGAAGGCTGTGCACACATACCAGGAACAACAACAGCTTTGGCTGTCTGACGAGTAACGTGTGTTAGCCTCTTACCATGCTCGGTTTGTTATCCAGAAAAAACTATCCAGACAGATTTTTTAGTCTGAACTGATTTGTTGTCCAGAAAAGAAACTCCTGCGTCTTTGTGCGTCTATTCGCCATTGTTGTTTGTGAAAAGTTTTTCTTCTTCGTACGTGTATTGTAGCAGTGCTGCCTCTCTGCAGACCTACACCGCCATCTACTGAACCATCATGCATACTACAGCGGGTTCATACATCTCCAGCATCGTCGTCTGAACGCAGAATAATTTGAAAACGCAAAGGAGAAATCTTTGCGTCTTTATGTCAGGAGTGTCCGTGTAAATGCAGCCTAAGTCAATGTGTGACCTCTCAACAAAGTGCAGCAGTCTGAAGTAGACTGTAGACAGAAAGTAACAATGGAGGAGCTCCAGGGCTTGTCTCAGCAGTGAACAAGTCATTCTAAATCCATGGCTCATTTGAATATGATAAGGTTTGTCTTTTATTTTAGTTCCTATTGCATGAAAATTGACGTGCTTTTTTTTTTTTTACCAATCAACAGACTGCTGTAGTTCCAGCTCTGCTCTTTAGGGTCTGTCTGGTATGCTCGGCTCCTTACAGAGGCCAAAGGATGGTACAGCAGGAGCTAGTCAATTGGTTACCTCTCCTTCTTATCAGACAGTGAAAACACCTGTAATTGCAAACAGTGTCAAGTGGAACTGAACCCGACTGCTTGCTGGAAACTCGGTTTTAAATCAATTTGATTGAATCCAGCCCTTTAACACTTAACCACTGTTTAAAGTCAAGAGTGGCAAGATTGTGCCTGTGCCTGTACATAAACTAGCATACCATGCAAAAGCGTACCTCTCCCATGGGTGCCGCGATCAGGGAAAAGTACAGTTCACAACTGTACTCATACAACACAAACTGACTAGATTTAAGGAGGAACATGCATGAGGATAACTGAGGTTCAGTGTGAGTGCATCCTTGTTCTCAATGCTCATTAAGAGGATTTGAGAAAACTCTTGATGATTACAAATACTTCAACAAAAGAGATAATTACATAACTTTATTCGGTGTTAATTTAACCACCATTTATACTTTTAAAATCAAAAATAGATAATGACGATTAATTCACTGGAATAAACACATCAAAAATCCAATTTAAAGGACTTCATTTTGAAATGAATTGAATATTTCTGAACTGGTTTTTCTCAGGCCTATAATAATAACTTATCAGAGAGTTTTACAAAAAAAATAGGAAAATAATAAAATACTCTGAATGTAAAGTAACATCTAGCAGATAAATAAAAAACATGAATACAATATGAAGGTCAAGAAAATTTGAAACTCAAAAACACGTCATAAAAAATCTAGATCAAGGCCCTCAGGAAAATTTGGTTACAAAATACTTTCAAGGCTAAGAACACTAAAGACTGAAAGTTCTCAAAATGCACAACCCTCCATCAAGGCATTTTTAACATCGTT
The DNA here is from genome assembly GCA_036419115.1 of Scarus forsteni. Classification (NCBI taxonomy): domain Eukaryota; kingdom Metazoa; phylum Chordata; class Actinopteri; order Labriformes; family Labridae; genus Scarus; species Scarus forsteni. The sequence goes on along the minus strand of JAZDUH010000323.1, from coordinate 6,044,353 downwards.
GGGTAAGTGATTGTCAACACGTGGAAAACTCGCACTGTTTACAAGTCTGTTAAAAGAAAATCCTGGATCAGCATCTGGATTAGAATCACCACCAAAATCTTACCCCTTCTATCTTGTGCCACGACCAACTTTCTCTGAAAATTTTATATAAATCCACTGAGAACTATTTGAGTTATAAGCAATAATTTAGAAGCTGGCCTGTCCTGCAACATTAATAAATCCATGAAAATCTCCTGGACGAGAATCTGGATACAGATCAACACCAAAATCTCATTTCTTTTTGTCCTTGTGCCACAACCAACATTCTATCAAAGCCTGCTCATAATCTTTTGAGTCATCTAACAAAAAGACAAAGAGACAGACAAGTGATGGAAAAAACACAACCTCCTCGGTGGAGGTAATTACACATAAGTTCACCAGCTTTTGCCTTTCTTAGACGTCTACACAGTTGTGCCTCTTCTTGGTTTTAAGTTTTTCTCCTGCCCTCCCTGCTTCTCAATAACCAAAGATCACTTTGAAATACTTCTTGCTTCTACATTTTCATTGCAAAATTTGTCATATTTATTTCTGTTCACAATTTCTCCTCTATTTTTGAATTGTACAAATTGAGAAAAAGAAAAGGCCCCATCTAGTGCTGGACCACCAGTTGTCCACCCCTGGACTTAAGCACGCACCTTGCACATAAAACCAAGACTAACTCTTTTTTCAGAGTCAAAGTTAGTTGTTAGGCTCTCATATAAATGCAGAGCATGTTCCTCTTTTGACACTCAGACACACCCCTACATGGGAAAGGGTCTGTAATACTGAAATGCAACTGCCCCAGACTCCAGTCATTTTGCCAAAAGCTGATGACCAACCAGTGGAGGTCCCACTGTTAAGTAGGTTTGCAGAAAATGTAATATTTTAAAATTTTGGCAAACAAACCAGAGAAGATGGAAAATGTATTCTTTGCATTTTATACAAACCAAGTCAACAAGCTGATAGTACCTATACATCTAAAGGGAAAGAAAATTAGCTTTGTGATTTGGACCAAGAGAACATGGAAATGAAGCAATGCTTCGTCGAATAATTTACCTCCTAAATACAAATGATCCAAACTCTTTATCAGTCTACTCTACTCTTTAGAGCCTTTCCATTTGTGGCATCTGCTCAACTCGGTTTGACTCTGTATGGTTACCTCCTGCTCTGTTTTCTATTACAGTGCAGACTTTATCCATACCTCTTTTTTTTTTTCAAATGTATATTTCGGCATTTTGTGCCTTTATTGATAGGAGAGAATGACAGTGGATAGGGTAGTGAAAGGGGGTGAGAGAGTAGGAGAAAACACTCTGCAAACTGGTCACAGGCTGGATTCAAACCCGGGCCGGCAGAAGTACGCATATGGGACGTGCCTTGTTGCTCAACACTCCGCCAAACCAGCACCCCAATCCATACTTCTGTCATAATGTGGGAGAAAGACTGAGCTAATGGCTCGAGTGGCCATGTAGCTTTTTGTAACAGTTATGAGATTAAGTTTTTTACAAAGATTGTGGCAAGCGGCAAAACATCATACTATCTTAACCAGGGGAGAGTTTGGTAGTTCAAGGAGAATACAGAGCTGGAAAACGAGGCATTTTGTTCCCGCGTCAATACTCCTGAGACTCACTGATCATTCAGAGGTCAGCAGAGTCTCCACATCACATTAAGTCTGAGCTCTGCTCCCTTGGGATTCTGCTTGAAGTGATAAGAAAACTAGGGCAGGTACTTGGTACAATCCCTAATGGAAAACCAGAACAACAGAGTGAAGCTGAGCCGAGTCAAGCAGATAGAATGATGATTATTCATTGAGATAACCCTTAGCATAGATATACACCATCTGACTCCTCTGGTGTTTCATTGTTTAATTGGTGTTTAATATTCAGTGCTGTTATAGGTATTTAAATACAAGCAAACACAGCATCCATGTTACTCCTCTGTAAAGTCTTTGTTTCATGTGTTTTTGTTTTTGCTGGTGTAACTGATTACAAGAATCCTGCAGGCCTCAGGGCAATAACAACAATGGAAATTAGAGATATTTAACTGAGTAGAGACTTCAAACATATTCGATGGTTTGATTGGTACCCTTGGTTTTCCTTACTTCAACTTAGTTCTGTCATTTCTGCAACACCAGACCAAGATGTGATCCACTGATGATATTAGTAGGTTTTGATTTTATTTGATTTTTAAAGCTAAAGGCTAAATAAATGCTCAGAAAAGATCCAAACATGGCAGTACAGTGAAATCACCTCCTGGGAAAGGGTCAATAACCATTTTGGCTCTTAAAACATAAAAAAACAAACCACAATAACAAGCAAACTTAACCGTAAAACATGCTCAATTGCAACACTTGAGAAAAGAAATATATAACACACCTAATGTTCTTATAAGGTTTCAAATCTATCAAACGTTCATCAGTGTTTTTGTCTGAATGTGTGATCAGGTTTGAAGTGGAATCTCTGCTGTTGTGTTTGCAAATGTAACATGAGACCGTAGGTGGTTTAAGTCAAGAAAATCCCACATCCAGCCCTGGAGTCTAGATTTTTTTGCTCTTGGTTTGTAATATGTTTTATAAAAATGTGAAACAAAAATAGTAAAATATGAATGAACAGAGGAGAGAGGTGCAGGGTGGAGTGCGTGGTGATGGAGGGGAGGGTGGAGACTCACTTTAGCCTGGCTTGTGTCTTTGGAGGCGAGGCCCCTGCTCTGAGAGGCCGATGACATCTGGGGAGACAAGCCCACCCCAGGTCAACAAAAAAACTTAACATAACGCAGAGGAAGAGGAGGCAATGCAGGAGGTGCAAAATGGAAAGAGAATGTGGGGTGCACAAACACAAAGGAGGAGTAAGAAAAAAGAAGGATGTCTTTTGTTTATTGCAACGAGGGTCTGGTTAACAGAACTGTAACCTAGAACAGTAATCCAGTTTTAAAAGAGGATCAGCAGTGGACACCACCACCGTGATATCTGCTCAATTACATTTGTACTACTGAAGGTAATTTTGAACAAGAGCACAACTTTTACTTTGGCCTAAACCTGGTCCTCGAGAATAATAGAATTTCTAAAATGCAAAACATAGAGGACAAAAACTGTTGAACTTGATTAGTCTTTGGATAATAAAGCAGGTGGAGGTCATTGTTAGGTGTACACTAATATCTTGTATACTGTCAATTCTGCAGTCAATGTAGTCAGTATAAACATTTGTATATACTTGTAATTTAGACAGATATGCTAATTATAAGAACACATTTTGTCTTTCCTTTTTCATATCTATTTAGATTGTGATGAGTTCTAGCTGGATTGGGTCCCCTGTGTACCTGTGTGTACTAAAAATGGCAAAACAAATCACTTTGTAAGTCTGAGGAAGCGCCAAACACCTCGAAACATCACTGACTTTAAAATCAAATTCTCAAAAGGAGCTACTTTTAGCTATGTGGATCTCTTTGTGCTTTTTCTTGGGATTTTTTTTTTCCAGTACCCAATCAGGAATGTGCATGTCTACATTGTCTTTTGTCCTTTTAAAAGTTTTGATCCATTGCGTAATTTGACAAAAACTGGGCACATTGTCTACAGCCAAATCAGCATCCTTTAGAGCAAGAAGACGTGGGAGCTATGAGCGTCACAACAGCAGAAGGTGACTGCACTTACAGACATTAGCAACTGATGCTAGATGCTAACAGCCTCAGAAGCAGTTTTTAACAGATCTAGACCACATTTGTTTATTAAATGAAAAACAACCATCACTGAAAAGATATTTTCGCTCCTTTTTTAACATGTCCTAGTTACAGTTTTTTTTGACCTATGTTCATATTTAACGCTGCAGTAGTAATGGCCTGTAATGAATGTGACTGACAGAATGATTGTATGCGATCAAAAGTTTATGCCCCAACACTTTCTAAAGGCTGTTGCCGAGGTGGACCAGTGAAATATGTTGATAGGTCAATCTGTAGTGTCAGTTTAAAGTCATGTATTACTGTAGTTAGATTGTGATGTTTGTTTTCTGTGTAAAAAAAAATCAACCAGTCTGTCAACAAAGTATTTGCAGCAGGTAGTGCACGTGCAAAGAACGCTGCTGATTGGTCCCTCAGTGTGGCAGTGCCTTTCTGTGTGGAGTTTGCATGTTCTCCCCGTGCATGTGTGGGTTCTCTCTGGCTACTCCCATAGGCCAAAATCATGCTCATTAGCTTAACAGGTGTCTTTAAATTTTTCTTAGCTATGAGTGTTAGCATGAATGGTTTTTTTGTTTCTCCATGTTGCCCTGTGATTGGCTGGTGACCAGTCCAAGGTGTGCCCTGCCTGTCACCCAATGTCAGGTGGGTCAGGCTCCAGCCTCAGAAGGGATACACAGTATAGATAATAGATGGATGCATGTGTGCACCAATTTACAGTTTACTGAAGTTTGGAGTTGTGATGACTTTAGTGAGTAAAAATTAAAATAATAAAAGAATCTAAGACCCAAGTTTGAATAAACCAAAACTATCCTTTAACAAGGCCACTCTTAAGAAGCACTATTCCTCCTCTGTCCTATCATTGGGCATGCTCTCCAAGGCTATGGGTTTAGAAGTAGGTAATATGGTAGTAGATGAACATGCAGAGGGTTGAAAAAATGGTATCCACAAAAAAAAAAAAAAAATGTTACTGCCAGAATAAGACAACCAAAGTGGTTTGGACTGTGCTTATGTGGAGTTGTTGTCTGTAAAGTGTTAGTTTCTTTGCTGATGAAAGAGTAAAAGGTTAAAATGGATCTAGCTGTCAATTCCGAAACCTTAGAGAAGAAGTTTGAGGAATAAGTGAGGAGCAGACATGACACTACTGTTAAAAACCTCATGCTGTCCCAAGAGAAGCACCCACCCAGAGCTCCAACAGTCAGACTCAGACCTACCTTTCCTCCCCCAGGCTGGTGCTTCATGTTGTCTGTAGATCCGATCTTTGAGCGAACGTTGCGGATGTCAGGAGCCGCTCCTGTGCCAGGGCGAGCTGTGGTCCTAGAGGTGGTGGTGGTGGTGGTGGTTGTCGAGGAGGTGGTGCGGGTGGTGCGCGGCACAGAGGGTTTCTTCTCTGTTGTGCCAGTGGTGGAGGTTGAAGTTGCCGGTTTGGCTGCTGTGGTTCGAGTGCGAGAGGCAGCGGTGGTGGAAATGGAGCTGCGCGGGGTGGTGGTGGTCTTGGGCTTGGTGGAGTCTGCAAGAGAAGACCTTATAAGTTTGAGAGCCCTTTCTTTAGACATGTCTTCAGACCTACATTAATCTGCTGAGCTGGGCTATATCTGTTAAACTTAGTTTTTCAAGTGTCATTTTTAAAACAAAAATACTGTTTTACCAGCAGTCTGTATACTCACAAGAACAACAAGACGGAGAAGAATTCAGTTCCTGCTCTTAAAGGGAGAATATCTTTGCAGTGGGGCTGGGTGCATGAGGTCCATGGCATTAGCATTACTCTGAATATTTGCCAGACTGACAGATATCAGCTCTCAGTCTGTACCAGAATAGTTGGCACAGAAGCTTGCTGCAGATGCTGCTCACAAATCAGCATAATTTTAAGAATTCAAGGGACATCTAGGGAACTGAGCATTAGGCTAATTCAGTTTAAGATTGTACACCGTTTCTACATGCTATACATATTTAAGTTAAAAGACTCTGCAACCTGCTTGAAATGTGGAGAGGATGAAGATACACTGGTCCATTTAGTGTGGACATGTCCCAGGATCCATCTATTCTGGACTAAGATTCAAGGATATATTGTTAAAGTCCTAAAAGTGCAGTTTGCTTTCTGTTCAAAGCTGCTTATATTAGGGGAGTGTTACCATCTTTTCCACTACCATTTAAACAATGGACTCAAACAACTATTATGATAGGACAACAAATCACCCTCAGGAACTGGAAGACCCCAGGAGACTGTTCCTTCCAGGACTGGCTGAGTGAAATAGTATGTAATAATGCATGTGGCAGCTATGACATATACTCAGAATGCAGGACAGGACAAAACATTCCTCCTTAAGTGGGGCAGTTATGAAGGAACCAGAGTAACGATATGGTGGAAATGTTTGTTCTTTAGTTTTTTTTTCCCTCCTTATGGATCTTGTTTTTCTTTTATTGCCTCTAGTGCATTATGGACACTAGGACTGCGTGCAAGTCCCTCTACATGCAGGCTGACCCCTGGTGTTTGCTGGTATGTTGGTTGGGGTGAAGGGGGACTTTGTGTTGGTTTAGGATGTAATGTGGCACATCATCTGCTGAATGATTGATGCAATGAGAAAATAAAAGAATTTGGGGTGGAAACAAATCATTTGCAACAACTTTCTTTTCTACAACCAAGCTGCTTTGTTTACGCATTAATTCACTAAATGTGTAATGCGTGTCTGTCCTTCAACATTGTGATCTCAATATCTATCCAAATCATATTGATTATGATCTTTTCCATAATCAAGCAGCCCTTTTAGCTTGTGTGATGTCTATTTCTGCACCAATGCAGAGTCAAGCTTTGTGACTGTGGCATATGTTCAGGCTTATGTCTTGCACCTCACACAACCCCACTTCAAAAATCCTGAACTATATCTTTAAATCATAAAATGGATTACATATGATCTAAACAAGAGTACATGCAGTTCTAGGTCCTTGTGGTTAAGCTGAGTGTGTTCCAATATGCGAGGCATTAGCACAGAGCAGCATTAGCCCCATTTAAATCTCTTCATTCATATATATTTGCTAAATGTCAGCTTTTTCCGTGCTGAGGCATGCTGCGCCATGTGTCCTCCCTGAGAGCCTTTGGTATATCTGCAGCTCCTGTTAAGACCTGTTTAATTGAAGAAATCCTGCCGCCTGCCTCCATGTTTCTAAAGAGTAATTTGACTTGCAGTTTGAACTCTGAGCAGATCAGACCACCAGAGGCTGTATCAGCAGGAGCGGCAAACTCCTGTCAACAGAGAGAGGACTGTAATCCGCAGAGTGCTGAAGTGAAAGCTTTTTAACTCCCCACAGCCTTTCAGTAATAAAGCCTCGCTCTCTCCCCACGAGCCTGTCCGCATTGTCATGGTCGAACTGTGTGTGCTGCGGTGTCACACTCCTGCTGACAGCTCTCCTGTTGCCATAATGTAAACTAATCTGTCGACGGGGGGAGGGAAGCTGGAGATGTGTGGGAAGAGAGAAGGAGAGGAGGAACTGAGGAGAGGATTAGAAAAGAGGAGAGAAGAAGAAAGAGGAGAGGAGTATAGAGAGCAAAAGCACAGCAGGAGGGAGGACACAGCTGTGCTGTTCAGACCCAAACTGGAAATAATGGCACCATTTTGTCAGAGCTCCTAATAACGAGGTTCAGAGGCAAGTTCGTTACATCAATGTGGAAGTCCAAATTCCCTCCATTAAACTGTTATCTGTCAAATTGGTCGTACATCCTCATCATCATCAATTGCCATAATTATCAGTTCATCTATTTTATTCTCTGAGGAGTGAGCCACACCAACTCCACAAACTTTTCCAGGTGTTGTAAACTCATTTGAAATTTGAACATTGATAATTAAAAACAAGAAACAGGTACTGATATCATTCAGGGGTGTAAAATATGTCAGAACACTGATAAAATTTGACATTTTGTTTTTTTTTAACACACTACTTAATCTGTTTTTAATAACTTGTACGCCATCCATATATGTTAACTTATTTATCAGTTACTATTAAACAGCATTATCTATCACTTAGTATTTATCCCCTAAATATTTTAGTTTGAAGTGTAAAATGCTTTTTTCACTTTGTTTAGTTTCTCTCCCTTTTTTATATGTTTTATCTCAAATTATTTTCAAATTATCACAAACTGCTACATTTCATGTCAAGTTCCCAAAATAAAAGAAAAACAGGAAGCAGTTTTACCTTACATTTTAGCTTTTATCAATTATACTCTGCCAGAAAGCTGGGTGTCATGATTGCTGACCGTCAAGAGCATCAGACCCCACCTGACAGAAAAGTCAACATAGCTTCTAGTACAGACTCTGGTGATTTAACACATCAACCACTGCACGTTCCTACTAGTAGGCCTTCCTGCATGCACATTTCAACCTCTTCAGATGATCCAGAATGCAGCAGCACGTCTGGTCTTTAACCAGCCCAGAACAGCACATGTCACTCTGCTGTTAATCTTTCTTCTCTGGCTGGCTATAGCTATAACAGGAGGTTGCAGACACTCTGAGTGTCATGTCAGGGCACATTGCAGGTTATGGTCGGCCCCAAATAATTTCAGGTTTCAAAATGGGCCGAGGTGTACTTTTTTCAACCTCAACCTAATCCATATCAGTATGAGCATTATCCTCTAACCCCCTTTCTCAAAAATGTATTGACCTATCTGAGAACCTGGAATATCCTGCCCAGCTCTCCTACAGGCAGAGGCTGAACCGGTTTGGTTTACCTCTCTCTTGTCACTGCTTGTTTCAGAAATGTCAGGATAGCAGAACAAACACACCTGTGGAAGTCTTCAGGGTGCTCGGCTTCTTCTCCTCTCCTGGTTTGCTGTCGGTCTTAGAAGCTGAAAAAAGGAGACTGAGAGTGAGGTGTTTGCAAAAATCATGAAAGCATGAATCAAACTGTACATAAAGAATGTCTGACAAATCCACTGCACAGAAACACACGATGATGTTTTTGAACTCTTCAGGTTGATTTAATTTTCTAATTTTTAAGATTTTATCCATTAAGACAGAGAGAGTGGGAAGTGACAAGCAGAAATGGAGCCAAAGGCCAGATCTGTGCCTGTGGTTTCTTCTTTAAAGGATGACCCCAGGGTGCAGACTGATACAGTACACTACCTGTGTCCCATCTGGCTGCTCTCATTGTGAGGACCATTATACAGTAATTCAAGCTAGGAAAACAGCTAAAGCTAAACTGATTCCCCACCTGACATGCATTCTAATTAAAATATCTTAAATGCATCCTCCTGATATGGGAGCTATGCCTAATTAGTTATTCAGTCGTATTCAGCCATTTTCACGGCTTTGCTTCTGCCAGCTCTGCCCTGCATCAGAGTTACACTCTTGCCTCAAACCCTCCAACATCCCAGTATCCACCTGTATGCTCCGACAGGGGGTTTAAGGTCGCACCTCATCACAACTCAAGTTCTGCTTGAGAGATAGACATGCAAGGAGTGAAATGGTTTAAGCTTTGACACAAAAGTCAAGGAGTAGCATCCAGCTTCAGCCCTGGAGACCAGTACCTTGCTGCCCAGCCATCTCACTGCACGCCAAAGGGGATGATGAAATCAAAGCTGTATTATCTCAAGTCTTAATGGACAGTTCCTGCAAAAAGTTGAAGGCATAAAATACCTTGGTCTCTGGCTAGATTCTGCACCTAAATTCAACCACCAATGAGCTGTAGCATTTTTATCGCTCCAGAAATTCCTTTCCTTTGCATACCAATTTGCTCCCAACACCAGTCTCCTCCCTCTTGAGGTAGTCTTTAATGAACTCTGTAGGTTTATTCTTGGCTGTCCTTTCACAACTCACTACTGTAACATGTATGAGAAGCTCAATTTACCCTCCCCCACAATAAGACGACAGTCTCACTGGTTACAGTCTATCCACAAAGGTATACATCTTAGTTAACCCCTCTATCTTAAACAACTTCTGGTACGATTCTCCTCTAATTATCAACTCAGACATACAACACAGCTTTTTTTCTGTTCCCAATTTTCTAAACTGATAGCTGAGGAAGCATTTATGTTCAAAGATTCCTCAGATTGGAACAATCTGCCAGTAAATATTAGGTCTATAATCTCTTTCCATTCTTTTTAAAATGTCCTGTCTTTTTTTCTTAGAGCTAATCGTCCTTGTTTTTAACAATAACACAGTTTCACATGTTTAACTTTAACCATGCTCTACTTGTCATTATTATTACCTTCAATGTGATTATTACTGACCTGAATGTTCACAACAGACTACACTGTTTCACTGCCTCAAATTTGCCACACAAAGTTTACCCTGAGCTTCTGAACCGATTATGGATTGATAGATCTCCTAATTTCTGATTTATTTGATTTTACTGTTTGTTTTTGTCCTATTGTATTGTGTTGTATGCTGTCGCCTTTGTCATGTAATATTTTGTTTGTTTGTGCACCATTCCATGGCTGTAAATGTGTATTTCAAAGTGCATTTATTTACGTTCCACGCAAAAACGAGATGACACATCTCAAGGGGTAATTCCTAATCAAGTTTTCAAATGAGTTTGAATGAATGTTAACGGTTCAGAAATCAACAGGTGGAACTTCAAACTGAAACACTGATGAAACAGGAAGGTAGAAATTTATATTTGTTTTTTTTTTTTGCAATGTTTGTTGAACCACTGGGACAGTATAATTATCCTTAGTTCAGGCTTCAGTTTTATTATCATTTGTAGCCAGGGGGCTGTGCAGAAAGGGGCCAGTGTCTCGGGCTGCAGCTGGATGCTACTAATTCATGCCATGATCCAATGCTGCAATAAATACTCTAATCAAATATACAAATACAATTGTAAAGATTAGATATCAAACAGAAATATATAGAAACAAACAACCAAAGTGATCAAGAAACACAAAAAACAACCTGTGAAAAGTTCTAATTACTTTATAAAAACATTAAAAATAGAATAGTAATGTTAGAAAAGGTTAGTAAAATGAAATTAATGAGCTCTTCTTCAAATAAACTTAAGGATGTCAGGTACTTTCTTAATGCACCGCACCAAGAAAGGAACAGAGCAACAGAGCTGAGTAAATATACATTATGTTTAGTTTGAAAATAGTTGTATGTCTGTGAACTTTGTCAATGTATTCATAAAATGACATGTTAGTACACTGGATTTAGGGCACCATAAATTTAATGTGTCTGGTGAAGCTGCAGGGGGCCTCACAAAATTCCACTTATGGACCCATTTTGGCCTGCGGCAGCCCTGGAACTGCATTTTGTTTAATTTTGTAGAAACACTAATCATCAGAGACATGTGTGCGTGTGTCAGGAGTATACATTATGCGTGTGTGAGCATGTCTGCAGTACCCAGAGGCTTCCTGGCTGTGGCGGTCGTGGCGGTGCGTGGAGCGGTCGCCGTGCGCATTGATGAAGCTGTTTTACTGGCTGCTGTGGTGGCAGTTCCATTTTTGGTGGCGGTGGAGCTTGTTGTTGCAGTGCTGGCCTTTGGCACAAGGGGGCGCTTCTCTGCTGTGGTCTGAGGGCAGAGGCAGAAAAACAAAAACAGGGATGTCAGGTGAGGAGACGGAGGATAACATGAATGGGAGAAAAACAAAGTCAGCCGGAGTAGATCTGCTGGCACAAAAGTGGGTCATTATGTAACCTCTGTATGTCTTCTGCTGTCATTTAGTGTTCAGTGGCTTCACCAACAAATTAAGGTCAACTTATTTCACGCATGTGTGTAGCATCTTGTCCAAGGCGCTGCTGCTCCATGATGGCACATTCTCATTCAGTAACATATTTCCCCTGCATAACCCCTCCAATGATGCTACGCTCCACATACAGCTGAGCAATCGTGCTACATGCCTGACTCCATGAACTTAGTCAGCCTGCAGCCCCGGGCACTGACAGGCTAAAAAAGGCGGTTAATTTACGGGCTGTGGTGCCACACGTGTTACAGTTAAAGAGGTCACCAGATGAGGGTGGCAGAAGGATGAGGGGTCTGAGATTGACAGAAAGAGCGGGGGATTTACAAAAAAACATGGTCCATTTTGAGAGAATTGAGAGTGTACTGGCAGAAAGCAGCTGGAGCCACAGTTATACAACATGTACACACTGGCCACTTCATTAGGTACACTTCTTCCTGCTTTTTAACATAAATGGCTTATCATATTGAGCATCAGAAATTCTGAACTGTTTCTGATTTTATACCTGCTGCTAAAGTGGACTGGGTTGTGCAAGTTTTTCTTTATTGTTGATATTCTGCACTGGGTTTGCCCATCAGTGTTCCCATTGATGGGCTAATATGTTTAAATATTTCCAGCATCAGACACTGAGGATGTGTGTAAATTTGGTTTCATGGTGAGGTAATCAAAAATAAAGCTCTCTTGTGAAAAGAAATTTACATTTATAATCAAGTTCATAGATTTGATATTAATATACTAGTTAAAACAGCCCTGTAAGAAATTCATGGTAAAGTTAATTAAAAGTGGAAAGTTGATAGAATTAAAAATTCATGGAGAAGTTCAGACTTTTTCTTTCAGAAAGACCTCTGGTTAGCTCATTTAAAACATTTTTTTTTTTGACCCTGCATCTTAAAAGAATCGGAATCGAATTTCGTTAGGAATCGGAACCGGAATCGTTAAAATTCAAACAATGCCCAACCCTAATCAGAATAGGGAAGAGAGGTGATTGTTGGTGCCAGACTGGCTGGTCTGAGTATTCAAGAAATTGCTGATCTACTGGGACTTTTAAGCAAAACCACCTCTAAGGTCACCTCTGGGGAAGAGAACTTGTTGATGCCAGAGGTCAGAGGAGAATTGCCAGAGTGTTTTGAAAGTATAGGACAGCAACAGTTACTCAAATAACCACTCGCTGCAACCAAGGAATGTAGAAAACACATTTGCATGCAGCAGAAGACCACACCAGGTGGCTAAAAACATGAAACTGAGGGTGATGTTCTTATGGACTCATCAACATTTATTGGAAAAATGTACAACTTGGACTTTGCTTAAATGCTACAGACTACCTGAGAATTTTTGCTGACCTTATTTATCAGTTTTCAACTACATTGTACTCATCTCCTCCACAGCCATCAGATCTCAATACAGTAGAGTACCTTAGTGTGTGGCTGAAATGGAGATTTAAATCATTGATGTGCAGGAAACAACTGCAGTTGCACTGTCAAGTCCATATTAGGGATGAATGATATTTTCTGGATGATATTGGACTGAGAAACTATAGCTTGAAAAGTAAAATATTGGTATCTGCTGGTATTTCAGAATATTCAGTCAAAATTTGACTTTTTGAGTTCTTTTGCACATGAATAAAACAGACAATCAAACACCAGCACAGAACCTCCTTTAGTGGAGGTAATAATCTGTTGGTGGTTAATGAACAAGAATCTCCTTTGGGACCATGGATGAATCAAGCTGTCAGGCTGATTCTGGCATTTCTTTACCACCATCAAGTATTTTATTTTTTCCTTTAAATGATCAACAGATACTGATACATTTTCAGGGAATGTTGGTCATGGCACAAAGAGGCAGGGATTTTGGCGCTGATCCAAATAATGGATGCAGATGCAGGAATATTTTTTTATAGGATTTATAAACAGTGTGAATATTCACATTTTTACCAATAATAAGGTGAAAAGAAGGTCATACATGTCTTGGCAAAGGCTTGTGCTCTCTAAGCATTTCTAGCACAGATTTATTTTTCCTAATATTTCATTAACATGCTCTCTCTAAACTAAATTCCACACAATAAACGTCAGTAAACCACTTCATAAGACAGTTGTATGTCATTTAATAGTATAGTATAAGGCTTGAAAGATTCAAATATAATGTCAAAGTTAAATTCTATATGTACAGGATTGAATCTGCATCTGTATTACACATTCAAGTGTGTTTTGCTCTTCTTTATCAAGTTTACTGTATGTATCTTAGGCCATTCCTTCAATTGGTGGTTTAGTAGGTAGTGAGGAAAGTTGTTAACTGTTAGTTATTACTTACAAAAAATCTCCTAGAGTTTGGGCAGCATGTGCAGCTGTATCTTAGTAAAATGCTTAATTAAACCATCATACATCGTAAATGTCAGTTTATGAATATTTAGGAAAAATAGTTGAGTTCTTGATCATAAAAGGGGGCTTGTGTCAGCCATAATTTGATATGGTCCAACAAAGTGTATTTTTTTGTCAACCTGTCCTTTTCTTCTCTGTTTGTGGTGGAAAAGTCTCAGCAGCAGTTAAAGACCTCTGTGGCTCTCTAATGAAGCTGCTGCTGAGTGTTCAGCCTGAATATCCGTTGATTAAATCCCTCGTGGAATCACAGTGTGTCGTTTTCTCTCTGCTGGAACCTACCTTGGGTTTAACGTCACGTGTGCTGGATGTTGTGGAGGTTGCAGGGCGGCTGGCGGTGCTGGTGGAGGTGGAAGGCCGCTTTGCACCAGCAGTGGATGTGGAAAGGGGCCTGGTTGTGGTAGTTTTTTTGTCTGTGGTGGAGGTGGTGGTGGAGGGTGTGGGGCGTTTAGATGCAGCTGTGGCTGAGCCTGCGGCAGCCGTGCTGCTCGGCCGCGTTTTGGCTGCGGCGCTCGGTTTGGTGGCCCCGGCTGTTGGCTGCGATGCAGGATGGAAATGAGGAGGAGCAATGAAGGGCAAAAATAAGGAGGAAAAGCAAAGGGGAAAAAATGGAAAATCAATGATAATAGCAGGGAGGATCAGCAGAAGCAGCCATGAAATCATAATTCATATATAAAATTGCAGGAAAATAAAATTGCCAGCCATCAATTTTTCTTTTTTACATTTTCAACAGTTTTTCAAGTTAAACAGCCTTGAGACAGATATCTTAATACAGTATGTACAGTCTCAAATACATAAGCACATAAATAAAACAAAATAAAAAGGGAATAGCAGAATTTTTGCAGCCAAAATAATAATGCATTTCTTTTCCAACTCAAAATTTATTAAGGCTCTTAAAAATCCTAAAAATAAAATGCTTTAATCAGACATTTTATAGATTAAATTCCTTCTGTGAAGCTGAAGCCGAGTCTGTGTCTGGTATCATTAACCAAATCTGACACAAGGTGAAATGGCATTTAAGGGAAATGTAAAATACCATCAGTGCAGGGCAAAGCAACACAAGAACAACAACTTTTTGACTTGACCAAACAGCAATGAAGAAAAAAAGTAGTTCAGTAAAATGAGGAAAAACCTCCTCATGCTTATGGCGCCAGTATCTGCCAAGAAATTCCAGTTTCCCACCACTCAGCCCCGTCTCATTCTCACAGGGATCCAATATGCGGGCTTAAGTACCCTGCTCATACATACAGTATATCCATCTCTCCATCAAAGAAATATGGATACCATCATTTCCAGGATTGGAGAAACCCAATGACCCCCAGCAGAAATGAGGAAATAGTAGCATGGTGTTTCAAAGTAATCCAAAAGAGAATCAATTTAATTTTTTGGTGTAATGATTAACATTAATCATTGGATTTGCAAGTGAAGCAATCCACTATTATTGAATTTTTCTATAAAAGTAACCAGTTAATGAACAAACCCAGCCCATATCCCTTTGATTTTGTTACTGTGGAACGAAGCTGCACTGTTTCTGTTTCTCTCCTTCCTGCTGCCGTGTCATCAAAAACCTGCAAAAACCAGGCTGCAGCTAACAATAACCGGGATATTCAAGTTCATGTACACAGTCATTGCTTTGTTAGTGTGTTTGCTAATTGGTTGAGTCAAAAATCATAGAAAAAAACAATGTTTTAAAATGAAATAACCTCCTCTTGAAATATTTCCTGTTATTTTCAACAGCTCCTTAACCTAATACAAATCACTATGGTTTTAAAGTCACATCACTGGTTCCCAATTAGTTCTATAATTGACTTTAACACTTTAATAATGGCTTTAAGGTTTATAGAGGATAACATGGTAACTTTGATGACCCTATGATCCTCTAACAGCCCCCTTGTATCCTGAGGTTGCAAAAGGTCGTTGCCAACCATTTCCCAGTCAAACCTGACAACTATTGGAGACTAAGCGTTGCCTGTCTGGGCCCCTTTTTAACTCCGACTTCCCTGAAACGACTCTTAAAAACTCATTATTTTAGACATACTGTTCATTCTAAATTTTCCTGCTTTGTATTATTGTTTTGTCATCTTATGTGTTTTACAATATTATTTTAACTATGTAGTTTTTCAAACATAATATAATCCTTTGATATTCACTGTGATGGTCCACCACTTTACAATGAGTTGAATGACACCTCTGTCGTGGTCTGGAGCGGTCTGTATCCCTTTCACTGGCGCTATGTAACTTCGAGGTGGATGGTGGAAACCCTGCCACACTAAAAAACTACACGTTTGGACTGCTTTACGGCATACATCACTTCCCCCGATTCCTGATTCTTTCAAAACACGGAAGTCTCGGTGAAAGCCAATCGTCAACGCCGAGCTGTAACCATGGCGGAGGAAACGAAGAACGTAATGAATAGACAAGTTTTGTCGGAGGATACAAAACAAAGAAAGTGAGAGAAAACAAGCTGAATGCTCGGACCAGAATAAACATCGGTCCGGCGTTCACTCGCTGGCGTGAAATAAAAGACGAGGAGGGATGTCCGACTACTATCAGGTATGTTAGTGACTAATTTATGACGAAGTTCCTCAAAAAAACTTGACAGAAAAAAGTACAGCACAACAAATCCAGAACATACCAGTACGTAGTTTTGTTTAGACCTATTTCAAGTGTGTGATATCGCCAGCTCGTTGTTGTCTTTACTTTTATTCACTTTATCGCTTCAACAGGACGGGGGCGACTTCACGGTAATAACACCAAGTTGAACTTAGCGATTTTTAACATTGTCATTTAGTCAAAAATAAATACATTACCTCGTCGCTATCCATCCTGCAAACAGCCGCTGAAGACAGAAGAATACTTTTGAGTGAAGTCCTGGCTTCTGTGATTCGCCTACAAAACAAACGCGACCGGCAGATCTGTCTTACGACAGTATGCGTGCTAGAGCTCATGGGTAGTTGAGTTCACTCCCCAGTCAAGCGGGGATCTTCCGTAGTGCTTCTTTAAGTGCTATGTCACTTCTTTTGGAAAAGTGTTATGCAAATAAATAATAAAATTATTATTACTACAGTAGAGCAGATCTGATCCCTAGAGCATAATCCTGTCTTTGTACCTACCAGCAGAGCCTGTAGAGACAGACTCATCAGTACTACAGCTCCAAACCTCTGTAATATCCTCCTTTTGACTTGCTTTGACATAATATCTATATACACCATCTCTTCACCACAGCCCACAGCCTTTAAACTAAACTTCATGTTAAGTGTCATTGAGTCCCATGAAAGGAGCTATATAAATCCCTAGCTGTTAAATCATTCTCAATATTACATGTGATTAAACATAGCCACTTATATTCAGCAGTTCTGCTGAGACTTTTTCAAAACCTGACATATATCTATAAGAGCTCAATAAATTGATTGTATGCACTGTGCAATAAAGCTAATAAAAAACATTCCAGAGATGCCACTTTCTATGAATATGTCTCATACATTAACACGAGAAACTGATTAACTGTATCACAGATATGGAAACAGGGAAAGAACAGACAGCCTGATAAGAGCTGCACAATAAATCACAATTTCATCGCTGTCCAAATATGAGCGCTGCCTCAGTCCAAATTTACTGCAAGAAATAATGAAATTATGTCATGGAAGCCAGCAATGCGCCCTCCCTCAGCCTGTGGAGATTTCATATGTTCTTGTACCATTTTCATGCACAGAAATGAAACTAGAGTTAGTTTTCACACTAACAGTGTAAATGGAAGTAATGGAGATCTTGCAAAGACAGCGACACGACGCCTCTGAGCCCCCCGTACTATTAAAAGTATATTTTCAATTTACTAACAAATGCTCTGAATGAAAGAAATCAAGTGCTCATTTAGGTGTTTAAATTTCCTCTAGTGTCTTTTTCATGCTTCTTCCACATTATAGAGTACTTTTGTGTGGAAGACAACTACATCTACATTACTAGGACTTCCCGTCCCCTCCCTTTAACAGTGACAGTAGCTGCCTGAAACAACCTTTCCCCCTAACCTTCTGATTCGACCTACCATCAACTACCAGAGAGGAGACCAAGTGGTTTAGGAGGTATAAAGTGACAGGAGCTCTAACAGAGCATCTCAGACCAAGACAGAAAAGAGGTGGATAAGGGTACTCAGCATAGAACAATAGCAGTTTTGAGCTAACTTTCACAGCACACAAATACTATCACACAAAAGTAAATACTAATACTATAATAGGCATGAGTGAGCTTTAGGCTGTTGAGTGATTGTGCTGTTGTGCATCTTGAGAATAAGGAACAGGCTCAGTGAAGTGTTTTTCTTTTTAACTTGAGACTCTTCTTCCATCTTTCTAATCTTTTCTCTGTCATTAAGGATCACTAAAATGTTAGACTTTAGACCAGGCTTAGTATGGTAAAAGTCTATCTCTGCATAATTGTCCATAACCACTACTTATTTTAAGAGGAACACACCTTGGGCAGAAGTGAAAGAATATGTGCATTTGCTTTTTCAAATCAGTAAGCAGAGAGTATAAGGCAGAAAATAAAATATACACCTAGTCTCCATGCAAAAGGGCTTTGCATTGGGCCCTGTAAGAGCGTTTTCAAAATCCACAGGCTGAGAATTATGGTACCACTGACCATTTAAGAATTGAAATTGAAATTAAAATATCTATAAGTTGTTTACACAAGAATTCAATTCCTGAATTTTATTTTTATTTTTTTTTACCTCTAAAAGAAAAAAAATGACATTGGTACTACACAAACAGTTGCCTGAATATGATGATAGAACCTGTAAGTCACAGAAGTGATATTTCCATAGGATTCAAAAGTGCATGTATTATTTTTCCAATATGAAGTTGTATACATCCATCTTGTAGTTTGGATGTAAGGAGAGGTCAGCTACACTGATGATGAAAGTTGCACTGCTTTTATGAAATATTACACAAAAGTCTCTTGTCTATTAATATTTTTGGTTGACAAAAAACAAGGCGAGAAAGATGCCTGTACAAAAATATCAGGTCCTATTTTCTTACTGCAGAACAGGGACAAGTTTCAGCCTTTGCGTCTCTGTTGGACGGAGGGTGTTAAACAGTAAAACTTTGTCTTATCTCAGGTTCATACATTCATTTTTTACGATACATTCTAATACCTACCAATTTTCATGAACTGAGTATCCCTGATCCGGCTGTATTCCCACTCTGTCTGAAATGCTATGTTGGAGCTCCAGCCCCTATCCCAAATGGGTCCAGTCCACTCTGATTGGCTGACCAGCCTATTGTGATGATTGGTCAGTTTAGCTTTGCTTAGTGCCATGTTGTCAAAGACTCTATACTCATTCTACCTCCACTGCTCTGCACTGGCCTTGCCACTTCAAGTCACTTTAATAAAACAATGGAGGATATCACAATAGTTAGGAGAGAGGGAGAAGTCTTGATGCCACATATTTTCTTGTGTTGAGCTTTGAGGAAGCCTTCTCTATCAGGCAGATGTGACGTATAAAACACACTGAAAATGTTCTTTGTTTTCAGTGTATTCATGGAAACACCATGTCCTCATATCTAACCTGACTCTTACCTTTGTCTTCTTGTCGGCCAGGTCTTTGCTCGGTGTGGCGCTGCTCCCATTAACCGCAGGTTTTGTTTTCTTTGTCTTGTCTCCCACGTCCGTTTTTGCAGCTTTCTTCTCCACCGTCTTTTTGTCCGCTTTGTCCTCCTTCTCTGCCTTCTTCACTTTGTCCTCCTCTTCTTTCTTACTTTCTTTCACCTCTGCTGTCGCCTGCATCTCAGTGTCGGTCTTTTTCTCCACCTTGTCAGAGCCGGTATCTGGTGTGGCAGGTGTCTGCTGTTGCTCTGGGGTCTTTTCAGCTTTGTCCACGAGTTGGTCTTTGACGTCTTTCACTTCTGTTTTCATCTCAGTTTTTTCTTCCACTTTGGACTTCAGATCAGATTCTTCTGCCTTGTTCATAATGTTGTCCATTTTCTCCTTCTCCTTCTCAGCCTCCTTCCTCTCTGCCTCCTTCCTTTCTGCCTCCTTCCTCTCTGCTTCCTTCCTTTCGGCTTCCTTCTTCTCTGCCTCCTGCCTCTCTGCTTCTTTCCTCTCTGCCTCCTTTCTCTCTGCCTCCTTTTTCTCTGCTTCCTTCCTCTCTAGCTCCTTCCTCTCGGCCTCCTTCCTCTCTAGCTCCTTCCTCTCGGCCTCCTTCCTCTCTGCCTCCTTCTTTTCTGCTTCCTTCCTTTCTGCTTCCTTCTTCTCTGTTTCCTTCCTTTCTGCTTCCTTCCTTTCTGCTTCCTTCTTCTCTGCTTCCTTCCTTTCTGCTTCCTTCTTCTCTGCTTCCTTCCTTTCGGCTTCCTTCCTCTCTGCTTCCTTCCTCTCGGCCTCTATCTGGGCCTCTTTTTCCTTTTCTCTTAACCTTTCCTCCTCCTTCTCTTTTTCCTTCAACCTCTCAGCCTCCTTCTCCTTCTCTTTGAGTTTCTCAGCCTCTTTTTCTGCCTCCTCCTGTTTGTCCTTCTCCGCCTCTTTCCCCTCCTTGCATGGAGTCTCGCTGCTGACAAACTCGACCTTCACGCTCTTCTGATCTGCCTTCTCCAGAGGTTCAAAGAACTCTGCCTTCTTTGTGTTGTCCTCCTTCTTCTCGTCCTTCTTCTCTGTCACACCCGATTTGACTGAAAGAAGGAAAACATGTCATTAGAAATATTATCAATTTGGGCTACGCAGAATTTTGGGAAAACATCACAACTGCAATACAGACATGTGAAAAAGTCAAACTGTATGGGAATCTGTGTGTGATTTGCACTTCATGGTAGAGAAAGTGTGTTTTACCCCTTTACTCAGGACACTTTATTAAGTACACCTTTCCACCTATCTGGACCCTCTTTTGCCTTCTACACTAATTCATGGTCGAACAGATTCAATAAGATGCTGGTTGATGGTGCTGATTCGGCCAAACTGGATAAGGCCACATCACTCACTTGCAGCAGATTTGTTGGCTTCACATCCATACTGTGAATCTCCAGTTAAATTAAAACCCAAAGATGATCTACTGAATCAAGACCTGGTGACTGTAGAGGACACTGGACCAAAGTGGACTCACTGTCCAGTTAAAAGGTAAGTTTGGTTTCTACAGCCTTCACATTGTTTATAGAATGAAGTAGAACAATATACTCACCCAGAAGGCTTTCCTGATCCAAACAGTGCTTCAGGAGATATTTAGATCCAAATTCGAGCGGCGGACATCCGTATAATGGTAGCACATAGGGCATGTATAGCGCCGCTCCTAAAACTGCATTAATCGTCCAAAAACTCATTAGTTTCACCAATATTTCATCATGGTCCGCTCACTCTACTCCTCCATTACAGTCTGTGTTGCTCCAGACATGTTGTGTGACTGTACTGACCTCTGAACTGAAGAAGAAGAATGTTTGCCTCTGCGCCTGTGCAGTACGGCTCATTGTTTCAGGGGAAGACAGCCGGCTACACAACGACTTTCTTCTTCCAGTTTTGTGCAAAATGGATGAATATCTATCGGATGAAGATGTTGTGGAGGAGAACTTTGAATATGATGGGTGTCCTTACAGTTTCGAGCCAGAGTTTACAGATGAGGAGCTCATTGAAAGGAGGACGCGGAGGCAAAGAGAAGAACAGCTCTCCAGAGAGTACTGCGCATGCGCGGAGGCAAACATTCTTCTTCTTCAGTTCAGAGGTCAGCACAGTCACAAAACATGTCTGGAGCGACACAGACTGTAATGGAGGAGTAGCGTGAGCGGACCATGATGAAATATTGGTGAAACTAATGAGTTTTTGGATGATTAATGCAGTTTTAGGAGCGGCGCTATACATGCCCTATGTGCTAACATTATACGGATGTCCGCCGCTCGATTTTGGATCTAAATATCTCCTGAAGCACTGTTTGGATCAGGAAAGCCTTCTGGGTGAGTATATTGTTCTACTTCATTCTATAAACAATGTGAAAGCTGTAGAAACCAAACTTATCCTTTAAAGAAACAAGAATGGTATGATTTCAGCTTTGTGACATTGAGTATTATCCTGATGGAAGTACCCATCACAAATGGGTACACTGGTCATAACAGAATGGACATGATCAGGAACAACATTCAAGCAGGCTGTGGGATAAAAACAATGATTGGTTGGTGCTTAAGGGCTCAAAGTGCCAAGAAAATATCTCCCATACCATTATATCACCCCTACCAAGAGCCCAAACCATTAAAACAAGGCTGATGGATTCATGCTTCTAATATGGATTGATCAGACCATGCAACATTTCTGACCTTCAATGTCTAATTTTGGAAAGCCTGTGTGAGCCCAAGCCAAGGTTTCTTTTCTTTGGTGGAGCCTAGTGTTGTTTATAGCCCATCTAACCTCCAACTTGATGCTGTGTGTCTAGATATGCCCTCCTGCTAGGGCTGGGCGATATTACCTAATCTCAATATCACAATTAATTGAAGCTCTCCCCTCGATTACGATCAATAAACAATTATTTTACGTTATGCTAGAACAAATTAGTTGTGATAGCGAAGGTCGTCGACACGTCTTCCTGCAGTATTTGCACTTAACTTCTTTCTGCTTGATGTCCACTGCACAGAATCTAAAATGAGCCCAAACACTGGATACGTTAGTTTTCTTGGCTACAAGGTCCTCTGATAGATTGGCACTTGTCTCCTCCATGTTTGTGGTGAATCCTTAACTCTTGGCCAAAGTGAATGTACACTATATGGAGGGGGTGTGGTCATGTGACTTAGGTTAAATAATCAAGATAATCATCATGAGTAAAATTACATGATTATAGGGTCTAAATGTTTATTAAGATTATTTTTCGATTAATTGCCCAGCCCTACCTACTGCATACCTCGGGTGCAACTCGTTATTTGAGTAGTTGTTGCCCTTATCTTATCTCCACTTTGGCTACTCTGACGTTAAAAAGGCATTTTGGTGCAGAACAAAACATCACTGGGCATTTTGTCTTTTTTGGATCATTGTCTGCTAACCATAGAGCTAACTATGCCTGATAATCTGGGTAAATCAGCAGTATCTGAAATAGAAAAGTCCATCTGGCCACAACAACCATACCCAGAGCCATCTCTACTCAATGTGGTGCCCTGGGCAAGGTTTTATCTGGTTCCCCACAGCTTACATTAAATATCAAATAGCATTGTTTTTACCATTGTCTTTAATTTATAAGATAAAATATCACCCAATTTACATGCTTAAAAAAATCAAATAAATAAAAAATATGAAAAACAACAAAAAACACCCTTACCACAAAATAAAAATCCTCCAAATAAATTAGTAAATGATCTTATTAGTAACAAATTATAAACACGATAATCAACATCAAATAATTTAAATGACCACACAGTTTGAACAAAATAACTCTATGCATAAGGGAGACTTATTGGTATTATCATTTGTAGTAACAATAAATTGGGAAGTGATTTACATTTAAATCAATGTGAGCTTCCCCATTTTAAGAGCTAATAGCTATAACTTGTTTTATGTCATTATGCTTGAAGGTAATTTTTTTTCTGATTTGATGGTGCCCCCCAGATGACATGACTATATTGCCTAATGGGCCAGCCGGCTCTGACCATACCATACCACATCTCAAATCACAAAATCATCTTTCTTTCTTATTCTAAAGCTTGGTTTGATTCTCAGCAGGCTATCTTGTCCTTGTCTAGATGTGCAAATGCACTGAGTTGTTGCCAGGTGACTGGCTGATTAGCTGTTTGTGTTAATGCACATTTGAACAGATGTACCTGGTAACATGGATGGTGAGTGTATACTACAACTACACCTAATAAAAAAACAGCTGACAAAGCACAGAGCTTTTGTCTCTACAGTTTCTAAAACACATGTATCAGTTTTGCCCAGCAACATGAAGAAGAAGCCCTCCTCGTGGTTCAGTGGTGAAGGGCGATTTCATTTTCACAGATGCCTTTAAAGTCTGTGCCCCTCCATGGTTCACTGAAGTGATGCGTGTCCTCTGCGCACGCTGGTATCTGAGCTTGAAGGCAGCTCAATTTTATTTGTTTGAAGACCGAACAGAGACAAAGGATTCATGTGCCTGAGAAAAAACACGCAATTGCCAAGAAGATGAAAGGAGACGGACAGGAAAGATCATCCTGCTGCTCGACTTGATCTTAATCATCCATCTACACAAACTTAGAGAGACAAAGGAAGAAGATGGGGCGTGATAGGGAAGGTGCTGCAGCACCATCTTCCATATCATGTTTCTTCTATTCCCATGACAGATTATCCCTCTCGTGTACATCCTGCAGTGCTTTTCATCTTCCTCTTCCTCCAATACAACCTCTCAGTCTCTAATGCCTGTTGTTGCTCTTACATATGTGTTGTCCCCTCTTTAAATATCTCTCATCTTATGTTCCAATATAGTCTTGGAAGTGACACATACAAAACAACTCTCACAGGCCAATATAACTGCTACACCATCCTGTATCATTTATCTTCCTGTTTCCTCCATCTGTCCCGACCAATCTCTGCTGTCAGACGCCATCTGACAAGGAAGAAATGACTCGTAATAAAGCAACCGTATCTCCTGTTGTCCAGGCAGCCATATCACCAGGAAATGAAGCAATAAAAATAGAAAGTGGATATATGAGGAGGATAGGAAACAAATCTTGAAGAGATGTTGGGATACACAAAACATCAAGGAAAAAAATCTACGCAAATAACCTTTTTGTTTCCTAAAATGTATGAGTTGGATACAAACTGTCATCTGATTGTGCTCCTGGGTCCCTGGATCAATGCTGTCATAAATGTAATGTATCTATTTGATTTGACTTCAGATTTATCAGATGAGCATGATGGTTATGTAGGTACTAATATCTGCTTTCCAATTTGTTGGCTGCCCTATTCAGCATGAGCTGGGGTGCAATCTTTCTTACTGAAGAAATGACCCAGAAGCATGTAAGCGTCGGCCATTATAAGTGCTGTTCGAATTCTCCCAAAGTTAAGGAGAGGAGGGTCTTGCTTCCTTTAATATCTCCTTTAGCTTAGGAAACACTGGACCATCCTTTTCAAAAGGAAGGGAGAAGAAAACGCCCCATAATGCCTTGCCGCACATGATGTGTATAAATATGGCTCCTGCCGAAGGTTTATGGAAACTTATGATGGAAAAGTACTGTTGCTTTTCTAACATTTACCATCGTGTGTCTGCCTGAATGTGTTTATTTATATTCATTGTGTTCAACGGTGTATGAATGTCAACGAGATTTATAACCTGAAACGTTTGGTTGCCATTCCGAACTGAAACAATGAATCACTAGTGAAGGAGACTAATTTCTATATTACTCGTTTCTAAGTTATATCATTTCGTCTGGAAAAAAATGTCTGCTCTCATATAAGATGTGGATTTCTCTTTATTACAGTCACAGATGCTGAAACCCTTGCTCTTATTAGAGCAAGAGTTAAACTGAAGACCACTTCAGTGGGAAGAGAAATGCGGCCAAAGAAGGCTGGCAGGACAAATGCGCTTCTTGTAGTTCGTTTTAGGAACATTGTAGTTCGAAGTGGCTTACCTACGTCATAAGTAATCGTCACATAGCTATGTCTTTTTCCCTCCTTCCCTTGACCCTGTGACGTTTTTACCATGGTTAAGGTAAAGTGGATAGGAAAGGACTTAGGAAGGACTATTCAGATCAGCAGTGTTGGTACCATTACAAGGTTTATGGTAAAAGGCTCATGAGAATTAACACTGAAAGAGAATCAAAACCGATATCTAATAATATTCTGCAGTAACTGAAAAATATCTATGGAGACATGTAGGAGCTGGGCAAATTTGTTAAAAAATGTCTAAATATGTGACCTTTAGCTTAAGCAGGTCGGACTTTAAGGTTGGGCAATGGATCAGTTGTTAGTGTTGTAACCTCAATGCATAACATTATTTTTGAACACATACCTTTATGGATTTTTAATTCACATATTTTTACTGCAAAGATTGGTAACAATGAGGGTCTAACTTGAACCACATAACCCTCCCTCCCTCCTCCCTGCCACCTATGAATTTTCAGACACCATTGCTGATAATTAACAAAATTACAGTTGACGAATGATACTATCAGTTATGACTGCAGATTGTCTACATCCATGTAGGTAAGTGTATGATACATACAGTATCTAGGCTCAACAGAGCTTCAACAGCTTCCTTTCATCAGTTCTGAGGGTCAAGGTTTCTGAAATAATTCCCGGAATACAAATCTTTTGGTGCATCGGGACTTCTTCACCTGTAATACTGGAGACTGTGTTAATCATCCCTCTCCACAATTCTTATATAAAGTTATATTTCCAAATGCAATGTTATAAGGTTCTTTCTCCATTCCACACTTTGTTTAGGTGTCTGATATATACGATTTGAATTAATTTTGCTTTTCAGGGGTTATGTAGGTTCTCATAAGCCAGTTATATTGAATCAGTTTAAATCTGCTATTAATAGATGTTGTTTGCACTTGGTGACAAGTTGTCTTCCAATTCTGTTCTGTAACATCTATTTGTAGGTTCTCTATCCATGCTAGTCTTTTATAAACTGAAGATTCTGTAGTTGTGTTCATTAATTTCTTACCTACTATTAAAATATTTCCCATGGACTGGTGTTGAAAATTAGCCCTGTGCTATAAACACTTACAGCAAAGCATCTGGGACCTGTGTAAGTTTAAATATCACAGCATCACTGTTACTGTGTGTCCATGTCAAATTAACAATAAAATAAATAAACTAGAAGGGTCTAATGCTGCCTTCTCTCTTAGGGTCCTTATAGGAGGACAATGATGTGACTGCATCTTGGAGAGAATAAAACTACAAAGCTGAAAACGTGTAAATAAATGAGTTTGAGGTATCCCCAATTTTCTTTTAGGAGTGTTATCGTTATGAAGATGTAAGATCATTTGAAATCCCAACTGTGTCCAAAGATCTGATTAACCTGGTGTGATTCATAGCAAGCTGCATAACATTCCTGATTTAAAGACAGACAGGACTTTGAAGGGAAAGCTTTGTCTGCTTCCCTGTCCATGTGTAGGTTTTCTCAAGGTACTCTGCCTTCATGTTAAGATTATAATTGGGAAAATTGAGCCACTCATTTGAAATTTCAATATTTCAACTTTATTCTTCATTATCAATAAGAGTCAGCCAATTTGTCGTTTGTCGTTTTAAATGGATAAAGCTGGAGATAATCATGCCCAGTAAGAAATTATGAATGGCATTATGATGATTCTTCAGGAGCTCATCAGCTGCTAATTTTGCTGGTATGTGTGCTATAATCACCCATGTAGGAGTAAATGATGGCTGTGATTTTTCATAGAGCGTTAGATATTTCTCTTCAGAGGAAAACAAGTGGTTCTTCAGTCTATTTATTTGATGGTGCAGTTTTACTTGGAGGGGAAGTGAAAATAACAGCACTGCCAGCTCTGAAAATAGAGACAGAATTCAGCTGAACAAAACAGCTCTTGAAGCTGAGTTTGTGGTCGATTATTTTTAGCCCAGACTCACTGAAGTGAATAAAGACCAAATACTATGAGTCTGGATGACGTCTCTGTTGCCCCACTAAACCACAAAAATCACGCGATGTAAACAAGCTAAAAGAAGATCTGTCTCATCTGGTGACTCACGGGAGGAGACAAGGGCATCATCTGACCCCAGGTGGTGATGACCGAACCAACCAGGTCAGCGCAGTACCCGAGATACTGACCCTGCCCTGTCCCAATTTAGGATGTCTGCCTTCTAAAAGTAACAGACATGATGACAGACAGGACTCAAGGCTCTTTATGTGTGTGATGAATATTGCAACGGGCAGTTTTGGGTAATGGTTGACAATTTTTATTAGGTTTCTAGGCCAAAGACCGGACCCAATCACGAGGTTTGTCCAAGACAATCAGATTATCTTTAACAGTTTTTGCTGTGATTGGCTAATTTATGTAAAAGTTGTAGTGTTTCAAGGTCTTCAAAATATAACTTTGGGATGCACATTCATAGAATTATCATTGATTCTTTACCGGACAACTTCATATCTTGCTAATCCCTGCACTTAAGTTAACATAAAGTACTTATCATAATGAAATCTTGAATCAACAAGCTAATGCTAGCAATGTTAAGCAGTACTGCTTCATGTGGGACATTGATAAGAGGGTTTGAGATACTCTCCAAGAAACAAAAATAAAAAAGAAACGTTTTGAAATTATTAAACAAATAATGCTTTAAGTTCATCAATTTTGATTTTCAAATCATCTGCAGAAAGTCCAGTTGATGACAGTGCACAACTTTGTTTGGCCATTTCAACCACGAAAGGTAAGACTTGGGAGTTTTCAGTCCTTGACACAGTAGTGTATGTTATGAAAACTTTGTGATCACCTGCATTTGGATATCAACACCTGACTTTGACCCTGAAGTGGAGCAGCCTAAATTCTAAATATAGCATGTGTCGCAATGTTGTCTGCCTTTGGTAAGTTAGACGGACAGTGTGTGTTCCATTAGTGCTAAATATAAAATGACCGTTCCTGATTAAAGAGCACCAAGAGCCAAGTTTTTACCATTCGACATAAATTTATGTTCTGCTTTTAATGCATAACTTAAGATTTATCTTTGAGAAACTTTTGTTTTTTATGCCATTTTTTCATGCAAACAATAGTCACCACAGAAGTAAACTATTATTATTTTTATATCTTTGTATATTCCTATAAGGACAATAACATATTTATAATCAAACTCAATTTGTGAGATTATAAAACCAGGGATTTACAAGCATTCATATTCTAGAAAAAGCAAATGTGGTTCTAAAATATAAATATGACTGGCTGGATACTAGTCCAAAGTGAACCCCACCTCTAACCCAAAGCCAGCCGTGATGGGCTCCAGCCCCTGTAACCATGAGAAGAATACGGGGTATATAAGCATAATTGATGGATGTTTTTGTTGTGCAGTGTTCTTGTATGAAGGTGTTGAGAGCTACAGAAAATGCCCTGCTTTTAAGAAAGATTTCTTTATGCCCCCAGATTTCATTTGTTTTTCTGGTAGTTGTTTCCATGGTTTGTTTGTGAGGGAGCAGTATATCTCAAAAAGGTTCCACTAGAGTTTGATTAAAGTTTCAGGGGCTGGGATGTTTTATGTGATTTGTTTACATTGTGGGAAAGAGCAGTCCCTTGTATTTTCATTAATAACTCCATTGAGAATGTCAGAAATGCCTTGGTGGACGTTTGTGCTCTCTGGTTACTTCTACGTTGCCCTTATTAGATCCACATATTAATTATAATTTATATTCTGACTCCCAATCTATTAAAAATACATTAAAGTGACAACTTATATCCTTACTTCTTTCAAGGCTTATACAAACAATTGAAGAACAAAGTCATACATTCCAGTTAAAAAATGTCCACATTAAACATTCATACCCCTACCCATTGCCAAAGCAGAAAAAAATCTGTTACAGCACAACCCACAATGATTTGTGAATACATCCAGGCCTAGACATGGTCCTCATGGTCTCATTTTATGTTGGTGGGAGGAGGGGGCTTAAGACCTGGGGAGGGGGCATGGTGGATCTGGGCTTTAGTGTGAGGTATAGTTTGGAGAACGCAAGGGGTCTTTGATTGTGGGTCTAGAGACTGCAAATGCATATGGCAGCTTGCACCTTCTTTGGGAGGCATGAACCAATGCCCATTGGTGTGGGTTTTTGGCAGTGACATCACTATTTTGTAGTGACATCACTTGTGACATCACTATTTTGAGCCACAGCAGTGGCTCAAAATACACTAGTCAATAATTCAATCCAACCCCAGTATATGTACATCAGGCAGTGGCGATTGTTCTAAGACTGCAAGGGAAGCTCAGCATCCCCTAAAATGGCCCCAAAAAAAAGTGGTGATATGTCCTGCTGTGTGTACATTTCATTGACTAAATATGCGCTAGAATACCTTCATCTTTTGTTCAGAATCAGCTACTTATCACAGGTAACTGGCGCGACTTCCTTCTCATTCATCCCTGCAGCGTCTCAGCGCTTTAACACAGTCGGACGCTGAGCGTCTTCTGACTTCGATGGGGAAGCGTAGAGTGGGTTGTTCCACTGTGGAAACTGGACGGTCATTGGATAAACGCTGGGCTTTGTCCCGCCCATCGGATGCTCAGCGTCTCTGGGGGTCTATGAGGCAGTGGGCTGGCCTGGACGCTCGGCTTCTGCATGATGATTGGATGATCTGTCTGAGGCTGAATCCCTTTTTGATTGACAGTGAAATGAGCCAATCAGCGATCTTGAAGTATAACCCTCCACCGGAGCATCTTCTAAGTTTTACATTCAGTTGTTCTGGAGAGGAGCTTCTCCTGTTTAAAGTGGCTCAAGTCTTACACCCACAACACAATGGGCCAAGGCCGTTTAAGCAGTCTAGCTCTGCTGGCCATTGAGAGAACACTGGTAAAATCCCTGGAAAAGACACCTAGTTGGTACGACAGGGTCACAGATCATTTTCTTGAAAAGGAACGGAGAGTAGAATTTACATTTAAATAAATAAATTAATGATGTAGGCCGGAAAAAAATGAGCTTCCCCTCCTTGACCGACCAGCAGCCACCAGTGACATCAGGATACTCTTGTAATGTAAATTATGCCACAAATGCTGCTTGATTTAAGTGTGCATGTAAACACACTGTCTGATTTCAGTGGCTCTCTGTGGTCTTGTAATTTATGTGATCTGTAGCTTCTCAGAAGCATGTGAAGTCACAGAAATCATGTCCTGGACTGGAAAATCAGCAACATTTTCATTAAAGAAAGAGCAAACATAATGTGACGGGTGTCCTCTGATCTTGAGCGTCTTGGTTAGGAATATTGATCAGAAGATTACGAGCTGAGTGGGCGGACCAGAGACAAGAAAGATGAAAGACTCTGATTCTAATGAGGCTTGTTTACTCATTCCTTTTTTATATTTTTTAGTTATAACAACTGTTTTATTTGCTTGTATTTGCTTTTGATTTTAGGAAAAGTTCTGTTGTGATGATGATCAAATAAACTGCAGCAAAAATGAGATATGGTGGGACAAAGGAAGGTGAAGGGGTAATAAGATGAGTGAACTGGAGTGTGAAACTTTGAGTGGAATGAAATGACATATTTAGCCTACATAACGTACAGAAACCTCGGACCTGGGACAGTGACACACATCGGACCTTACAGAGTGAACGCACATCAGTGTCTACATACAGGAAAACAAACAAAGGTGACCTGAATAAAGTCAGACAACAGTGAGACAGGGCAGAGGGCAGGGAATGAGACAGGAGGAAGGCTCGCAGAAAAGTGAACAAACCAAGCCTTCAGCCTTTACACTGTAAACAAAGAGAGGCTCAGGAGATAAATCTGATCCTCTAATTAGGACAGAAACCTGAGACGAGTCCCAGCTGTGGGGAGAGAGGTGAGGATGGCTTCATTTAAGCAAACAAGACATGACACCTGACTTATCCACTCTCTCCTCTGAGACTCTTTCCTACAATGCTCTCATTTTCCCTTTTGTAAAACTGCTTTGTCTTTCTTCCACCCCAAAAAATCTTCCACTCAAAATGTCTCTGCCCTTGTTTCCAGATAAAAAAACAAGTTCCTGTGACCCTTCGAGCTACAAAAGTGAAGCAGACTGGACTAAAATCCCAGGGGAGTGGGACCTGAGGGGAACATCGCTGAGCTGGAGGTGTGACTTATCGATGGAAGAAAAAAGTAATGATCCACCTCCCAAGAGAGAGGCATCAATTATTGATGAGACTTTTGAATGGAATCATCAATCCCAGTTTCCCTCCAGGGTGTGAGTCTGAGATGGAGGGCATTTCTGGGAGAAATATTTGATGAGAACATGAGGGCAAACTGGAGGTCAGACATGACTTCAGTAATAACCTTTGGAGGGCAGTTTTGATAAAAGGGGAGGATGATGTCCACCAGGTCTATCCAAACATATCAGAAGAGTGTTTCTTATTGTATGGAATAAGAATGCACCAAATATTTGGTCACCGAATATATTTGGCCGAATATTGCAAAAAAAGCCACATTCAGTCTTCGGTGGAGTGAGTTAATAGCAAGGTCAATTAGTACCGTGTGATGTAATGACAAAATCAAATACGTCATTGCTTGTGACGTGATGATGCAAACAACATGCCGTGACGCTGTGACCTCTCACCTTTAGCGGTGTAGAAATACTTTATAGTGTTGGAGAGCGAGAGTAGAAGTGCAGTTTGCAAAGAGTGTTCAATGAAGTTACCTAGAGGGGGTTCATCTGCAAAGACTTTTAGCACTGCTGCTTTAATCTGCATCTTTTGTTTTGTCTAAAGGCCAAATATAAATGAAAAAAATTTGTTGTGCCCTTGTTGAAAAGTAAAGGCTACTTGAGTATAAAAAATGTCCAAATATTCAATAAACAGTTAGTTTCTTTTAAAAACATGCCTAGAAATGTATTCTAAGCTATTTATGAACTATAACAATTATAGTGAACTACTTAGCATCCGCATTGGATATTCAATATTCAGTATTCGGTATTTGGCCAAGCGTCTACATTTTATTCGGCTTTAGCTTAGGCCACAAATTTTCATTTCGGTGCACCCCTAGTATGGAAGTGAAAATAATGCAGAAGGCAAGAAAGTGCAGTTCCTCAAGTGTCCTGTTCAGTTGCAAAGACCTGCAACCCACATTTATATTCATGCCAACTTTTTCAGTAGTACAGCAGACATTTCAAGTGTGGTTGTCAAAGCTCTACTTATTATAATCTTGTGTTTTTGTTAGCAGACAATCGAGAAGGTTGTTTATGGACAATAATACAATGCTGCTTTATTACAGGGGCTGTCATTTTACACTTTATAATCGTAAATCAGTTTGAGCATGGGGGTAAAATCTGTATTTGAACTGTAAATTTACATTTTAATATAAAATAAATAGCTCAACTGCACATTGGGGTGGCAAGGGCAATAAACTGCTAGTAAAGTGCTTTCAACTAGTGTTGTGTTACTCAAGACCGGTCTTTGTCTCGAGACCACATTTTGAAGCTCAAGAGCATTTTTACTCAGTCTTGTCGCAGTCTCGGACTGGAGGACCTGGGGTTTTTCCATCAAGACCGATCAAGACTAGCACTGATCTGCTGTTCTTCAACTTCATAAATGTCAATAAGGAGGAACACCTGGTAAAACAACAAAAAGCTTCAGTTCTTGTGTTATTCCCCTGTGATGACTGCAACCTTCCCAGTGTTGTGACTGAGGGACACCCCCCTTAAGTCTTGTCATGGTTTTTAAAATGATTTTGATGGTCTTGGTCTTGTCTCTGTCTCGTATTGTCTTGGTCTTGGTCTCGACTCAGTCTCGACTCCCAAAAGTCTTGGTATGTCTTGGTCTCGGATAGAGTGGTCTTGAGCACAACACTACTTTCAACTTCAGTTTCACAGAGCTTCTTGCCAGGGTTTAATATTAACAGGTAACAAGGGCTGACATCCATGAGGCTGTTAAAAATTACTCACATGTGCATCCAGATTCTTAAATCCATCAAAATATCACCAAAAGCCATGAACACAGAGTCAAGAAATCATGTCCTACCACTGATAGAAGCTAAAGACAAAAAAAAGGTCCCTTATGGTGTGGCCACACCGGACGCAGATTCGCAAAGATGCGCGCCTAGATTACATACAAAGTCAATGCAAAGATGCGTTTGGACGCTGATTCGCCCCGCGCGGCGCGTCCAAATGCGTTTGGAGCGTTTTGGGCGTCAAATGCCTCAACGCTCGAGTTGAAAATATTGAACTTTGATGCAAATTTACATTCCCCCCGACGTCATTGATTTGATGACGTCTGACACTCCGGCCTCCTGCTCCTGCTCAAACCCCCTCTGAAAGATGGAGGAGAGGTTTATCCGCGCTGTTTGCTATCATCTGGAGCTATACGATTCGACGTGTGTACTCTACAGAAGCTGGAACAAAAAGGAGCAGGCTTGGGTGAAAGTTGTTGAGGAGACAGGTATGAAGGTAAGTTCTGTAAATATTCATTTCCAGCTGGACTTACCTGCACGGGTAATCACTGAGTACGACAAGCTCCGGCTCTCTACTGCGCCTGCGCATTGACGCACGTCGCCCCTCAGCTTGTCAAAATGGTCCAGCGTCCAGCCTTGGGCGTTACGCGCGTTTAAATACGCCAATTCGAATCCAGTGTGGCCATAGCATTATAAAGAGGCTAACGTATGACATTTTTTTCACAAACAAATTGAAGATGTCCCAGCTTCAATTTGATTGGTCAGTAAGGAGGAAGTGACACTGCTGCAACACTCTCTAAGAAACTGCATATCATTTTCATTACGTGAAATACATTTAAAAATCAAATATTAAGTTAATTTTCGAGTAAATATGTTTGTGAGTTCTGAAACAACAAGTAGGCAGTGAGTGCAGGCAGAGCTGACAGCATGTCTTCACAGCATGTCATTTCCAGGAATAGTTTTGACTGAGAGGCCATTACAGCACTCATCATGTATTCTGGGTTTAAATCAAGACAAATAAAATTATAATCCCTCAATAAACAACCATTTTAAATTGTATGTAATAAAGCCAATTAGCATATTACTCTATTTTTTAACTGTGAACAATTTTTAACTGAATATTCTTCAGTCAATGAAATCAACATAACCATCTCTGTAAACGGAGACAACACTGCCTTACCTTTAATTGCATGTGAATATTTTTTAATATACTTCAAAGACTCAACATATGGCCCACTAAAATCCAAACCTGCAGCATTATCAGTGCTCTGCCCCTGTCTCTGACTCTTGTATAATAAATGGTTCAGGACAGATGAGAACAATGAGCATGTGTGCGCAGTGAGCCGACTCATCTGAAGCTTTCATTAGCATAATGATAACACTTACAGCTCATTTAGGCCCGTTAGGCCTGAACTCTCCTGAAGAGCACCGCCTAAACCTAGAGGTTCTTTTTTTCTCTTCCACCTTGTCTTATTAATATGGTAAAATATGCTGACTCGTCATTTACATTAATGCAGCTCTTTACGCTGTCTCACATCTTTTATTTATGTAGGTTAAGAAGTGCGTGTCTGACATTTGAACAGCAGGAAGTGAGGTTATAACACCTTGGAATACACATACCTGATGATGTTTTTACCTTTTTTATGGATTTACAACATTCTCTTCAGCCTGTTTGATCAAAACTGAAAGTAAATCAATCAAAGAGGTTGTTACCTAATTAGAAGCATGTGAGCAGATGTTTAGTAAACTCTCTATCATCAAGTATTCAGGACTACATTCGGAGGGTCCTCAAGCAGATTATGTAAATCAGCTCTATTGGACACAGTCTCATTAAAACCATGTCACTCGCTCCTTCATAACACTCCAGGCTTGTCAGCATTGACGACAGCGCTCTCTGAGAAGTGATAGATGCTCTACATCGCTGCCTTTTGGATGAACATCAAACACTGGACATGCTGAAGTGCTGGTGAAGTGCTAACAGAGATTGGACTCAGTGCTATCTGGAGTGTTTCTTTGTAGACGAGTTAAAGACTCACAGGCGGGCCAGTTCTGGTAGTGAAACACGTCTTCAGGTCTCACTGTGGTGAAGCCAAAGTGGAAAAACGTGTTGGTTTTACTGTAGATTGGCTGTTCAAATCATCACGTCACTCCAGGGATTGTGGGTAATAGCTTTAAGAGTAATAAAGTATGATAGGCATTTCCGAAAGGGGTGCAAGATAGTACCCCGGGACACTCTGTGGTCTATCATAATTTAGCAAAACTAAACAAAAAAAGGCAAAAGTGCCTTAAAGAGCCCACATTCTGCCTCAACTCTGGTTCATATTTTTAATTTTGATGATTGCTATTTTATGTTGATAACCATGTTTAAAAACCTAGTTATCATGTACAGAGTATGCCTGATCCAGCTGTATTCTCACTCTGTTTATAGAAAGATCTGTCCCTTTGAGGTACCTTTCCCACATGGGCCCAGTCCACTCAGACTGGTTGACCAATTGACTTTGAAATGATTGGTAAGTTCGGCACTGTTTGTATCAATGCTTCAC
Source organism: Scarus forsteni (assembly GCA_036419115.1). Lineage (NCBI taxonomy): Eukaryota > Metazoa > Chordata > Actinopteri > Labriformes > Labridae > Scarus > Scarus forsteni. Next base: position 6,008,607 of record JAZDUH010000323.1, on the reverse strand, counting down.
TAACCCTTTGACTTCCAAACTAAGCAATGCATTTGCAACAAATCATTTGTTGTCGTGTTCCTGACTCTTCATTTAGCAATAGGGATTGCAGTGTGCTCAAAATGTTTAAAAGTACTTTAACACGGTCTTGAAATCATTTAACCCCTTTAATATTATAATTTTAACAGTTCTTTTGTCTTTTTTGTCAATACTGTGTCAGGAAATGTCCTATAAGTAAATTTGTTTAAACTTTTTCATTAGAAATAGAAGTAAACAATTCTGGCAAATATTTGCCATTATTATGTTATAAATGCTAAAGCTGTGTGTAATTACAAGAAAAGAAAATGAATTTGAACTTAAAACATGATTCTCTTCATAAACAATTGTAAATGAACATGTTCAAAGTTTTGAGACGGCCCAAACTAAACTTAACAAATTTTACACACACTCACATATTTTAGTTTGCCTGCAGCATTAGTGTCCATGTTACGGCTCATTATATTAGACCATGTCCAGGCCGTTTTTTTTTTATTTTGTTTTTTGTTTTACTAACAATAGTCCCTGAAGCAGTTAGCCCCCTTCATGACTCTCCTCTGGTCTCCCCTTTCCATGGCAGATCTCCTTCTCTAATATTTCCAAATTATGACTGATTAAATCCATAAAACACAAACTATGACGGAAAAACACTGCAACTATAGTATCCTCCACATGTGCAGCTCATACAATGGAGCTGAAAACACTGCAGAATGATACTAATGCTGTTATTTACAACCTTTATACATAATTTACACAGAAAATCCTGATATATCGCCTATAATTCACTCAGGTATGGCTCACTGAATCCTCTCTCTCTCCTCTCAGTCTGCTTGTTTCATCATGCGTGTTTTAGACAGGGTGACTGTGTCGTCAATCAGTTTTCCCACGACATCTTTGTCAAATCCAAACGTCGACCAGACTTTAGATTTTAGCCGCTTCGAGTTGGAAACCTTCTGAGAAAGGCTCCAACTGCTGGACTTTCAGAGGCCAAACAAGGCAAACCCGTGAGGGCAGAGACACGTAGTCCAGGCTTTTCCAGGCAAAGAGGAGCATCACCGTGAGTTACTGACACAGTGTGGTGATCAAACGCGGTATAACAGTAATTTTAAGAGGATAATGTAATGATTACCGTGAGAAATTTTATCGCGGTTTACCATTTTACCGGTAACCGTTACATTCCTATTTAGCAACATTTCAGGTTTTATTTTCGGGAAGCAGACATGCCGGTCAACCAGCTGGCTGACTTGCCTGTTAAGGGTTATCCTGGGCATGAATCAGAGAATCTTTCATCTCTGTGATAAATTTTTGTTTTTCAAATGGAAACATCACAGAGAGCAAAATTTGGATATTTAGTCAAGTCAAGTCAAAGTTTGTAGAGCATGCTGAAAAACAACCTTGGTTGACCAAAGTGCTGTACAGGGGTACAATACAGTTGAACCAGTTTTCTAAGGATTCATAGAAACACTTTTTTGTCGTCAAATTTGTTTCCTTCAACTAAATTATGATTGTTAGAGGATCTAAAAACATGGGACAAGGTTTTTTTCTTTCTGTGACGTATGCTCTTACTGTTGCTGTTGAACAATGTTGCAACGATTCAATTCCAATTTTCTAGTTTTCAAACACTTATCTTCATGAGCAGGATACATATTGGTGTTACAAATGTTATTCAGAAGTGAATAAGGAATAACAGACAAAGATGGCCTTTTAGGGTTTTAAATAAAGTGGTTTGGCAGCAAAAAGTAAATCGCACAGTTACAATGCCAGCCAAAGACTTAATTCTGCTACCTTTGCTTCAAAATGGGCTTGCTTATTTTACCCAATTGGCTTAAACAATGATAGGACATGGCACTAGTAGGTCTGTGAGACCATGTGCATTTAAAACAGCTACTGGTGCTGTAAGCAGGAGGAAGAGGACAAAGTCAAGGCATAATGAACTAAAAAAAAGCATTAAATGTGAGAAACCGTTTTCGGTAATGGCAGCCTTCTATCAAAAGGATTGAGACAAATGGCAATAATGGATAAACAAACAATCAAGTACTGGTCTAGAGCACGGTCACCACAGCTGGCTTATTTGTGTAGTTCTAAATGAAACACACTGACGCTAAAACCATAACTCAGAAAAACAAACTAGTGCCTCAACGAATGAGGAAACAGTGCTGCTTTTCAGTGTTGCAACGTCCATCAGAGAACAACAAACATAAGCTCATGTCCCAAAGCCATTTACTACAGCAGACACTGGAGAGAGCATCCAATTGATTGTTCCAGACTGAAAATAATATACCAGCCTGACTCTGAGAGAAAGCGCTGAAACCCCCTTAAAGCAGAAACTCATCATAGGACAAAACAATATGAGCTGACATAGGATTAACAGAGGGATATTTTCACAGGCCATGTTTAACATTCATCCGTTAACCTTCCCTCCCTTTGCTTTTCATGCATTCCCCATTTTTGCTGGTGAGGTTCTAGCAAATCCTACACCCCTTCTCATCCACTCATCTGCATCCCTCCCTCTATGCCTATTTATGTTCCTATTTCCATTTTTTAACCCTTCACAATCCTCCTACTTCTTTTTTTCTCTATTTCAAATCTGCTTATCCTAATTCCCCACAACCTCTCTGGAGAGAGGGAGCTAAGACTGCACTATAGTATCCTCCACATGTGCAGCTCATACAATGGAGCTGCCTCCATGATACCACTGTTATGTAAAATCATTTATTTTCAAAGGGTCTCCTTTCATAGGAAAGAGTTGTGTATTTTTTTTAGTTTTATCCTGTTAATATATAGAGGGATTTTATGCAACTGGGGCAACCAAGATCTTTTTCTGACCTTTATGTGTATGGAGCAAACAGATGTGCAAATGCAGCACACAGCCTGTGGCTCGAGAACTCCGTCATGCTCATGTTTAGGCTTGAAAGGAAATAAAATTAAGATTACTGCCCCTTTAATACTCTGGTGACCAGGCTGGCAGCTTTCTCTACTCTCTGCTTTGTGGCAGCTAGGGGCAAAACAACTAAGCAAAGAGAGAAAGAAAGAGCCAAAAGGGGGAGGAAGGGAAATGAAGTAACACCGAAACAAAGTGGGAGCAGAATACTCATTACAGAATCACAAATGTACTGGATGAACCTTCCCAGTCAGTGACCCCATTTTGGCTCAAAAGTGGTCATCATTTGATGTGACCATGACCTGCTTTCAGCCATCTTGGCTCTGTCTGTCTACCAAGAATCTAATGAGCATTCAGAGCAACAGGAGACAGAAGATAAAAAGCAATAGCGAGGCAGAAACAGGGGAAGAAGTACAGCGTAGAGCACGAGGCTGGACAAAGATGGAGCCGCCATCAGCATTAATGAGCTTTGTTATCCTGACCCTGCATCAAAATGTCATCTGAAGAGTCAGCAACAATACAAGCTGCATGCTTATTGTGCTGCAGCACATTTGCATTCACATCAACAGGCACACACATGGAGACGAAATCCACACTGGGAAAGCGTACTTTCTGTTCCAGGGGTAACACGCCCACTTCAAATAGACATAAACTTCAACTGTTTGCAGCTCGTAGTAGATCAGTGACTAAAATTGGCACACTGTCTTGAAACATTACAAATGAGGCAGACACTACCATCCTGGAATTTCAAGTAGCCTGTGGGGGGGCTGCTCGGTTGCTGCCGACTTCAGCTTTTCATTCTTTCTCTTTCGCTCTCCCTCTCTCCCTGACACTCCCCCTTTCAGACTGCCTCCATAGATATTACTAACATCAAGTCATCTGCAAGCTAAAATCAGAAACTGAGTTTGAAACTGAGTCCAATCAACAAATGAAGCATTAAGAAATGAATGGAACCACTTTGAGCATTTATTTCTTTACATATTCATGTATGTGGAGAGCACAAAGGCGATCATAACAGCATCCAAATAGTCTCCAAGTGGCTTACATTTTTAAATGCTAAAACCTCATTAAAAGAAGCAAAGGACTCTTTGCTTTTGTGCCTCACATTCATACAGCACTCATTCAACTCTTAATTAAGACATTGCCTCCCTTTTTACCATCTTTCTTCCCGCTGGCATGCTCCACCCACTATTTCCTTCAGCACAAGAAACAACCTCTCTATTCTCAACATTGAAATGCCACTTTGAAGCAAGTTTAATCATTTTGTTTAGCTTTATTAAGAGCTAAACTATGTCTAAAAACCCAAGGCTCTGATCAATTCATTCATAAAAATCGTGTTTACACTTAAAAAACCTCTTACAGTGCAAATAGTGTGGAAAGGAGGAGTGTATTCTACGAACTCAGCCTCTCGCAATCAACATGTTTCACATTCAACTCAGTCGAAGAGGGTCTGCAGATACAACGTGTACCTACCATCCTCTGTAATGAAGGGGTTTGTGCCGGAGCTCACGCCAAGGCTGGTGTAGTCACCAGAGGCAAGGTCATCATCAAAGTCCCCGGCCACTGCTGATTTGCAGCCAGCTCTAAAGTCCATCCCAACAGTAGAGCTGAGTTTAAAATCCGCTCCAAAGTCTTTAGCCATGTCTGCTTTGCTCCCAGTTTCCCCCTCATTGTCGTAGCCCATGAACAAAGCAGAGCCGGTGTCCATGCTGCTGAACCCCTTGGGACTGGGAGGCACCGGAAGCACAATGCCACCTGTCTCCTTCCCCTCCTTTAAGCCCTCTGCTGGAGCCTCTAGTGGTGACAGGGGGAAGCCTGTGCTTCCGTCCTTCTGAGGTGGGAACGGGGAGAGGTAAAGGCGGGGTTCGGGTGGGGTCTCGCGCAGGTCAGTGTGTGTGGTGCCAGCTGCTGAGAGGGTGGGGGTCGGGGACTGGTCTTCTGCAATATAATGATATATACAGGAGAATGTATATATATATATATATATATATATATATATATATATATTCCTGCTCCTTCTCCACCTGGGTACTTATCAGGAAGCTCTAAGCTTGTTGGTACTGACAGGTGTATATATATATATATATATATATATATATATATATATATATATATAAAGCAGGGCTCTAACTCCTCCCCTTCCTCTAAATCTTCTTCGTCACTGTTGTCCTTTGAGGAACCACCAGATATATATATATATATATATATATATATATATATATATATTTCTCCATGTGGTTGTCACTTGCAACTCCAATAACACAGTAGTTAGGGGCCACCTGGGGCATGGCGACCTTTGGACTGGATTCAACAAAACCAGATTTGTTCCATGGTTCAGACGGAGAGTCTCCATCAACAGGAGAGTCATCCATCAGTGAGGCCCCCATTGAGTGTTGGCGCACTGCACCTGATATATATATATATATATATATATATACAGGTGGAAGTGAGACCCTGCTGGTGCCCCCACATCCTAAGCCAGAGGGCAGCCTGCCAGGGGAGGCCGGGGAAGGGGACGGGGAAGAAGACAAGGGGCTGTCTGGACTTTCACCTGTGCTCCCCAGGGAAGCATTGCCCATTGAGGTGCTCCCAGGGCCATCCAATAGCAAATATATGTCTATATATATAAAAATACTACTTTTTAAGCATTCCATGTTTCTTTTCTGTTTGCTTTAAACACATGATAGAATAGAAGAGATTAAGATAGACTAGCCCATGTCCATGCCCGAGGGGTGCTGCCAATCCCAGGTCTGAGGTGGGACACTTGGCGACAGAGATGGCACCTTGCAGAGCTCGCTGTACTCTGAGAATGGGGAGCCGGGCTGCTGGTCGGAGAGAGAAGACATGCTGTCTCTCCTGTCCTTCTCTCACTTCTTTCTTTGTCTCAGTCTCTTTGTCTCTGTCTCTTTCTGTCTTATTGGATCTTCACCTCTTGTCCTCCTCTCTCTCCTTCTTTCCTTTGTTGTCCTGCGCTGCTGATCCTCCTGAAGTCACTCAGGTGTGCCCTGTGTTTGTGTGTGCAGTCTCTCGTGCTGCCTCTGCTCTGAACTCAATCACACACTGAGGTGGATCTCAATGTGCAGCTCTCTCCCTTCTCCCCCTCCCTCTCTCTCTCTCTCCCTCATTCTCTCACTGTACATTACACTGGTCATATGACTCAGTTGTGGCTGCCGATTGGCTGCTGCACGCTCCAAGATCCCACCCACTGTGG